>JASVEL010007175.1:0-175901 GCA_032618575.1 Nicotiana noctiflora
AGACTAATACGATTGTAGTCATAACAGATTGGGAGTAATGTAATACGATTGTAGTTGGACGGATCGGCCTACGACAACCACATAAGTCCATTTGACCAATACGATTGTAGTAATAGGATTTTCCGTTTATATATCGTGGTTGTTATTTAGTAATTGACCGTGAATGAATATGATTTCATTCATATACTAGGACGCATCGGCCTACGACAACCACATAAGTCCATTGGTCTAATACGATTGTAGTCATAACAGATTGGGAGTAATGTAAAACGATTGTAGTAGGACGCATCGGCCTACGACAACCACATATGTCCATTTGACTAATACGATTGTAGTAATAGGACCTTCTGTTCATATATCGTGGTTGTTATTTAGTAATTTATCATCTATGAATATTATTTCATTCATATACACGCATCGGCCTACGACAACCACATAAGTCCATCGGACTAATACGATTGTAGTCATAACAGATTGGTAGTAATGTAATACGATTGTAGTAGGAAGCATCGGCCTACGACAGCCACATAAGTCCATTTGACGAATACGATTGTAGTCATAGGAACTTCCGTTTATATATCATGGTTGTTATTTAGTAATTGACCATCTATGAATATTATTTCATTCATATACTAGGACGCATCGGCCTACGACTATAACATAAGTCCATTTGACTAGTACATTTGACTATAGTAGGACGTATCGGCCAACCACGATATATAAATGGAAGCTCCTATGACTACCATCGTATTAGTCAAATGAACTTATGTGGTTGTCGTAGGCAGATGCGTCCTACTACAATCGTATTACATTACTCCCAATCTGTATGACTACAATCGTATTAGTCAAATGGACTTATGTGGTTGTCGTAGGCCGATGCATCCTAGTATATGAATGAAATCATGTTCATTCACGGTCAATTACTAAATAACAACCACGATATATAAACGGAAGCTCCTATGACTACCATCGTATTAGTCAAATAAACTTATGTGGTTGTCGTAGGCAGATGCGTCCTACTACAATCGTTTTACATTACTCCCAATCTGTTATGACTACTATTGTATTAGTCAAATGGACTTATGTGGTTGTCGTAGGCCGATGCGTCCTAGTATATGAATGAAATCATATTCATTCACGGTCAATTACTAAATAACAACCACGATATATAAACGGAAGCTCCTATGTCTACCATCGTATTAGTCAAATGAACTTATGTGGTTGTCGTAGGCAGATGCGTCCTACTACAATCGTATTACATTACTCCCAATCTGTTATGAATACAATTGTATTAGTCAAATGGACTTATGTGGTTGTCGTAGGCCGATGCGTCCTAGTATATGAATGAAATCATATTCATTCACGGTCAATTACTAAATAACAACCACGATATATAAACGGAAGGTTCTATTACTACAATCGTATTAGTCAAATGGACTTATGTGGTTGTCGTAGGCCGATGCGTCCTACTACAATCGTATTACATTACTCCCAATCTGTTATGAATACAATCGTATTTGTCAAATGGACTTATGTGGTTGTCGTAGGCCGATGCATCCTAGTATATGAATGAAATCATATTCATTCACGGTCAATTACTAAATAACAACCACGATATATAAACGGAAGCTCCTATGTCTACCATCGTATTAGTCAAATGAACTTATGTGGTTGTCGTAGGCAGATGCGTCCTACTACAATCGTATTACATTACTCCCAATCTGTTATGACTACAATTGTATTAGTCAAATGGACTTATGTGGTTGTCGTAGGCCGATGCGTCCTAGTATATGAATGAAATCATATTCATTCACGGTCAATTACTAAATAACAACCACGATATATAAACGGAAGGTTCTATTACTACAATCGTATTAGTCAAATGGACTTATGTGGTTGTCGTAGGCCGATGCGTCCTACTACAATCGTATTACATTACTCCCAATCTGTTATGAATACAATCGTATTTGTCAAATGGACTTATGTGGTTATCGTAGGCCGATGCATCCTAGTATATGAATGAAATCATATTCATTCACGGTCAATTACTAAATAACAACCACGATATATAAACGGAAGCTCCTATGACTACCATCGTATTAGTCAAATGAACTTATGTGGTTGTCGTAGGCCGATGCGTCCTACTAATACTACATTACTCCCCATCTATTATGACTACAATCGTATTAGTCCAATGGACTTATGTGGTTGTCGTAGACCGATGCGTCCTAGTATATGAATGAAATAATATTCATAATGTAATACGATTGTAGTCATAGGACCTTCCATTTATATATCGTATTTGGAGTAATGTCATACGTTTATACTAGGATGCATCGGCCTACGACAATCACATAAGTCTATCTGACTAATACGATTTTTGTCATAACCCTCCCAATCTGTTATGACTACAATCGTATTAGTCAAATGGACTTATGTGGTTGTCGTAGGCCGATGCATCCTAGTATATGAATGAAACCATATTCATAGATGGTCAATTACTAAATAACAACCACGATATAAAAACGGAAGGTCCTATTACTACAATCGTATTACACTACTCCCAATTTGTTATGACTACAATCGTATTAGTCCAGTGGACTTATTTGGTTGTTTAGGCCGGTGCGTCCTAGTATGAACATATGACGTTACTCCCAATACGATGTATAAACGGAAGTTCCTATGACTACAATCGTATTAGTCCAATTGATTTATGTGGTTGTCGTAGGCCGATGCGTCTTAGTATATGAATGAAATCATATTCATTCACGGTCAATTACTAAATAACAACCACAATATACAAACGTAAGGTCCTATGACTACAATCGTATTAGTCCAATGGACTTATGTGGTTGTCGTAGGCCGATGTGTCCTACTACAATCGTATTACATTACTCCCAATCTGTTATGACTACAATCGTATTAGTCAAATGGACTTATATGGTTGTCGTCGGTCGATGCGTCCTAGTATATGAACGAAATCATATTCATTAAAGTCAATTACTAAATAACAACCACGATATATAAAAGGAAGTTCCTATTACTACAATCGTATTTGTCAAATGGACTTATGTTGTTGTTGTAGGCCGATGCATCCTAGTATATGAATGAAACCATATTCATAGATGGTCAATTACTAAATAACAACCACGACATAAAAACGGAATGTCCTATTACTACAATCGTATTACACTACTCCCAATTTGCTATGACTACAATCGTATTAGTCCAGTGGACTTATTTGGTTGTCGTAGGCCGGTGCGTCCTAGTATGAACATATGACGTTACTCCCAATACGATGTATAAACGGAAGTTCCTATGACTACAATCGTATTAGTCCAATTGATTTATGTGGTTGTCGTAGGCCGATGCGTCTTAGTATATGAATGAAATCATATTCATTCACGGTCAATTACTAAATAACAACCACAATATACAAACGTAAGGTCCTATGACTACAATCGTATTAGTCCAATGGACTTATGTGGTTGTCGTAGGCCGATGTGTCCTAATACAATCGTATTACATTACTCCCAATCTGTTATGACTACAATCGTATTAGTCAAATGGACTTATATGGTTGTCGTCGGTCGATGCGTCCTAGTATATGAACGAAATCATATTCATTAAAAGTCAATTACTAAATAACAACCACGATATATAAAAGGAAGTTCCTATTACTACAATCGTATTTGTCAAATGGACAATGTTCCATATACTAGGACGCATCGGCCTAAGACAACCACATAAGTCCATTGGACTATTACGATTGTAGTAGGACGCATTGTCCTACGACAACAACATAAGTCCATGCACTAATACGATTGTAGTAATATGACCTTCCGTTTATATATCGTGGTTGTTATTTAGTAATTGACCATCTATGATTATTATTTCATTCATAAACTAGGACGCATTGGCCTACGACAACCACATAAGTACATTGGACTAATACGATTGTAGTCATAGGACATTCCATTTATATATCGTATTGGGAGTAATGTCATACGTTCATACTAGGACGCATCGGCCTACGACAATCACATAAGTCCATTTGACTAATACGATTGTAGTCATAACAGATTGGGAGTAATGTAATACGATTGTAGTAGGACGCATCAGCCTACGACAACCACATAAGTCCATTTGACTAATACGATTGTAGTCATAATAGATTGGGAGTAATGTCATACTTGGATGCATCGGCCTACGACAACCACATAAGTACATTGAAATAATACGATTGTAGTCATAGGAACTTCCGTTTATATATCGTAGTTGTTATTTAGTAATTGACCGTGACTGAATATGATTTCATTCATATACCTGGACGCATCGTCCTACGACAACCACATAAGTCCATTGGACTAATACGTTCTAGTTAGTAATTGACCGTGAATTAATATGATTTCATTCATATACTAGGACGCATCGACCTACGACAACCATATAAGTCCATTGGACTAATACGATTGTAGTCATAGGAACTTCTATTTATATATCGTGGCTGTTATTTAGTAATTGACCGTGAACGAATATGATTTCATTCATATACTAAGACGCAATTGCGTACGACAACCACATAAGTCCATTTGAATAATACGATTGTAGTAATAGGACCTTCCGTTTATATATCGTAGTTGTTATTTAGTAATTGACCGTGAATGAATATGATTTCATTCATATACTAGGACGCATCGGCCTACGACAATCACACAAGTCCATTTGACTAATACGATTGTAGTCATAACAGATTGGAAGTAATGTAATACATTTGTAGTAGGACGCATCAGCCTACGACAACCACATAAGTCCATTTGACTAATACGATTGTAGTCATAGGAACTTCCGTTTATATATCGTGGTTGTTATATAGTAATTGACCGTCTATTAATATTATTTCATTCATATACTAAGACGCATCGGCCTACGACAACCACATACGTCCATTTGACTAATACGATTGTAGTAATACGACATTCCGTTTATATTATTTCATTCATCTACTAGGACGCATCGGCCTACGACAACCACATAAGTCCATTTGACTAATACGATTGTAGTCATAGGACCTTCCGTTTATATATCGTGGTTGTTATTTAGTAATCGACCATCTATGAATATTATTTCATTCATCTACTAGGACGCATCGGCCTACGACAACCACATAAGTCCATTGGACTAATACGATTGTAGTCATAGGAACTTCCGTTTATATATCGTGGTTGTTATTTAATAATTGACCGTGAATGAATATGATTTCATTCATATACTCGGACGCATCAGCCTACGACAACCACATAAGTCCATTTGACTTATACGATTGTAATCATAACAGATTGGGAGTAATGTAATAAGATTATAGTAGGACGCATCGGCCTATGACAACACCATAAGTCCATTTGACTAATACAATTGTAGTAATAGGACCTTCTATGAAAATTATCGTAGTTGTTATTTAGTAATTGACCATCTATGAAAATTATTTCATTCATTTTCTAGGTCGCATCAGCCTACGACAATCACATAAATCCATTTGACTAATACGATTGTAGTCATAACAGATTGGGAATAATGTAATATGATTGTAGTAGGACGCATCGGCCTACGACAACCACATAAGTCCATTTGACTAATACGATTGTAGTCATAATAGATTGGGAGTAATGTAATACGATTGTAACAGGACGAATCGGCCTACGACAACCACATAAGTCCATTTGACTAATACGATTGTAGTCATAGGACATTCCATTTATATATCATGGTTGTTATTTAGTAATTCACCGTCTATGAATATTATTTCATTCATAAACTAAGACGCATCGACTTAGACCCCACCATGTGGGACTATACTGGGTAGCTGTTTTTTTCATATACTATGACGCATCGGCCTACGATAACCACATAAGTCCATTGGACTAATACGATTGTAGTCATAGGAACTTCCGTTTATATATCGTGGTTGTTATTTAGTAATTGACCGTGAATGAATATGATTTCATTCATATACTAGGACGCATCGGCCTAAGACAACCACATAAGTCCATTGGACTATTACGATTGTAGTAGGATGCATCGGCCTACGACAACAACATAAGTCCATTTGACTAATACGATTGTAGTAATATGACCTTCCGTTTATATATCGTGGTTGTTATTTAGTAATTGACCATCTATGATTATTATTTCATTCATAAACAAGGACGCATCGGCCTACGACAACCACATAAGTCCATTGGACTAATACGATTGTAGTCATAGGACATTCCATTTATATATCATATTGGGAGTAATGTCATACGTTCATACTAGGACGCATCGGCCTACGACAATCACATAAGTCCATTTGACTAATACGATTGTAGTCATAACAGATTGGGAGTAATGTAATACGATTGTAGTAGGACGCATCAGCCTACGACAACCATATAAGTCCATTTGACTAATACGATTGTAGTCATAATAGATTGGGAGTAATGTCATACTTGGATTCATCGGCCTACGACAACCACATAAGTCCATTAAAATAATACGATTGTAGTCATAGGAACTTCCGTTTATATATCGTAGTTGTTATTTAGTAATTGACCGTGACTGAATATGATTTCATTCATATACCTGGACGCATCGGCCTACGACAACCACATAAGTCCATTGGACTAATACGTTGTAGTTAGTAATTGACAGTGAATTAATATGATTTCATTCATATACTAGGACGCATCGACCTACGACAACCATATAAGTCCATTGGACTAATACGATTATAGTCATAGGACCTTCTATTGATATATCGTGGTTGTTATTTAGTAATTGACCGTGAACGAATTGATTTCATTCATATACTAGGACGCAATTGCGTACGACAACCACATAAGTCCATTTGAATAATACGATTGTAGTAATAGGACCATCCGTTTATATATCGTAGTTGTTATTTAGTAATTGACCGTGAATGAATATGATTTCATTCATACACTAGGACGCATCGGCCTACGACAATCACACAAGTCCATTTGACTAATACGATTGTAATCATAACAGATTGGGAGTAATGTAATACGATTGTAGTAGGACGCATCAGCCTAAGACAACCACATAAGTCCATTTGACTAATACGATTGTAGTCATAGGAACTTTCGTTTATATATCGTGGTTGTTATATAGTAATTGACCGTCTATTAATATTATTTCATTCATATACTAAGACGCATCAGCCTACGACAACCACATAAGTCCATTTGACTAATACGATTGTAGTAATACGACATTCCGTTTATATTGTTTCATTCATCTACTAGGACGCATCGGCCTACGACAACCACATAAGTCCATTTGACTAATACGATTGTATTCATAACAGATTAGGAGTAATGTAATAAGATTGTAGTAGGATGCATCGGCCTAAGACAACCACATTGATAACAACTAGGTCGGGAATCCAAACTAGAGTAAGAATTTGAGAAGTAAATGCGGAAGCAATAACAACAGAAATTGAATAACTAGAATTAAAGAGACGAAAATAAAGGATATGGGAAAGATTCAAGGAAAGAATTCCAAGAACTTTCAAGAACGCAAGTTCTATAGCCTTGACAAGATCAAAGTAACAACGTCTTGATTTATGAAAGAAATCAAACGCCTTTACTTAAAAGCAAATCAAAACAATAGATTCGGATCTTGACCACTTTACGAGTAACTTGAGACAACAATTAATACTAGTATTAATCGCCTTCTAAGAATACCACAAAGGAATCAAAGATATCACAAAAGAGAAGTAATCTTACTACCTTGAACTATGAACTAGTAAAGGTTGAAAGATAAATCTCAAAGCACAAGTAACAAAGGTTCAAAAGAACTCTCAAAATATGATATACTCACTCAATAATAATCTGCCTTATGAAGCAGAAAAACACACTATTTATAGGAGTACAAAGGCATAAAAATAACATTAAAAACTAGGTGGGGTGGTGGTAGTGGAAAACACAATTATTACAATGAGGTAGGTGGTTGCTAATGTCTAAGAAAAGTCTTTGGTAGGTGAGGGGCGGCCAAGACTATTTGGGGCAGATTTGGGCCTTAAAACAACTTGTTTTGGGCCATTTGTTTGGACTCCAATTGGGCTGTTCTTGTAACACCTCTTTCTGGACTCTTTTAAGCTCATTTTGAGCCTATTTGGTGACTCCATGGGCAGATTTGTGTAACCAAATCTTCCTCCTCTTGGACTTCAATTTGAGCAACCAAATAGTTGTAAAACTTAGACAACTCTTCTCCTTTGGGCATGAGCTCTTCCTCCATAGTTAGAAGCTTCTTTATTTGCCATTGAAGTCCAGCAACCTTAGTTTGCAATTCCTTAGCTTGAGATCTTGTAAATGGCCTTCTTGGAGCTTCCAAAACTCTATCCTTATCAGTGATGCTATCATTCCCCTCTTCTTGAAAAGAATTCGTCCCCGAATTCGATCCTACGTCAAACAAAGATAAGTCAGCAACATTGAATGTAGCACTTACTTGAAACTCACCAGGAAGGTCCAACTTGTAAGCATTGTTTCCAATCCTTTCAAGGACTTGAAAGGGGCCATCTCCTCTAGGATGCAACTTTGACTTCCTTTTGGAAGGAAATCTCTCCTTTCTAAAGTGAACCCAAACTAAATCTCCAGGTTTAAAAATAACTTGTTTTCGACCCTTATTCTTTCTCAAGGCGGTTTGCTCATTTTTCTTCTCAATTGCAAGCCTTGTTTGCTCATGAATTTTTTTCATCATCTCAGCCTTCGTCCTACCATCAAGACTAGCAATATCATTAGTAGGTAATGGTAATAAATCAAGTGGAGTAGAGGGATTAAAGCCATAAACAACTTCAAAAGGAGACATACCTGTAGAAGAATGGATTGTTCTATTGTAAGCAAATTCAATCATAGGTAAGTGATCTTCCCATAAAGTTAATTTACCTTTCAAAACAGCCCTCAACATGTTTCCTAAGGTTCTATTAACTACTTCAGTTTGTCCATCAGTTTGTGGGTGACAAGAAGTGGAAAACAACAATTTAGTGCCTAACTTCCCCCAAAATACACGCCAGAAGTGACTCAAAAACTTTGCATCCCTATCACTAACAATAGTTCTAGGTATACCATGCAATTTCACAATCTCTTTTACAAAAAGATTAGCAACATGTGAGGCATCATTAGTCTTTAAACAAGGAATAAAACGAGCCATCTTGGAGAACCTATCTACCACAACAAATATACTATCCTTACCATACCTTGTTCTAGGCAAACCTAACACAAAATCCATAGATATATCAATCCAAGGTGAAGTAGGAACAGGTAATGGCGTGTAAAGACCATGTGGTAACACTTTAGATTTAGCTTGTTTACATTCCAAACACTGTGTGCACATTCTTTCAACATCTTTTCTCATTCCAGGCCAAAAGAAATTTTCAGCAAGTATGTCTAATGTCTTTGGGACCCCAAAGTGTCCCATAAGCCCTCCACAATGTGCTTCCCTTACAAATACTTCACGTAAAGAGCAATTAGGGATACACAACTTATTTTCCTTAAAGAGAAACCCATCTTGTAGGTTAAACCTATCAAGAGGACCCAACTTACAATCTGCAAAAGTTTTGCCAAAATCAACATCATTAGCATAAAGTTCCTTGATTTGTTCAAAACCCATCAATTTAGAAGTGAAGGTAGAAACTAAGACATACCTCCTTGAAAGTGCATCAGCAACAACATTCTCTTTCCCTTGTTTGTAAGAAATTACATAAGGAAAAGTTTCAATAAATTCAACCCACTTAGCATGCCTTCTACTAAGCTTACCTTGACTTTTCAAGTATTTCAAGGATTCATGGTCAGTTTTAATGACAAACTCCCTTGGCCACAAGTAATGTTGCCATGTGGCTAAAGCCCTTACCAAAGCATAAAGCTCTTTGTCATAAGTTGAATAGTTCAATGTGGCTCCATTCAACTTCTCACTAAAGTAGGCAATAGGTTTAGAATCTTGCATCAAAACAGCACCTATTCCCTTGCCAGAAGCATCACATTCAATTTCAAAAGATTTAGAAAAATCAGGCAATTGTAATAACGGAGCAGAACATAACTTTTCTTTCAACAAATTAAAAGCATCATCTTGTTCTTTTCCCCATTTAAAAATCCTATCCTTTTTGATAACTTCAGTTAAAGGAGAAGCAATGGTACTAAAGTCTCTCACAAACCTCCTATAAAAACTAGCAAGTCCATGAAAACTTCTAACTTCAGTTACACTCTTAGGTTTAGGCCATTCTTTAATTGCTTTGATTTTCTCTTCATCAACCTCAACACCTTTAGAGCTAACCACAAAACCCAAGAAAATCACACGATCCACATAAAAAGTACACTTTTTAAGATTAGCAAATAACAAGTGCTTTCTAAGAACTTCAAAAACTTGTCTTAGGTGTTCTACATGCTCTTCTAAAGTATTAGAAAAGACCAAGATATCATCGAAGTACACCACAACAAATTTTCCATGAAAATCCTTAAAAACATGATTCATTAATCTCATGAAAGTGCTAGGCGCATTAGTCAAGCCGAAAGGCATAACTAACCACTCATAAAGCCCATATTTGGTCTTAAAAGCAGTTTTCCATTCATCTCCTGGATTCATTCGAATCTGATGGTAACCACTTTTTAGATCAATTTTAGAAAAGATTTTGGATCCATGTAATTGATCCAACATGTCATCAAGACGAGGAATAGGGTGGCGATACTTTACCGTAATCTTGTTGATTGCTCTACAATCCACGCACATCCTCCAAGTTCCATCCTTTTTGGGTACCAATAGGACCGGAACAGAGCAAGGGCTCATGCTCTCTCTCACAAAGCCTTTCTCAAGCAACTCCTCAACTTGCCTTTGAAGTTCCTTTGTCTCTTCTGGATTACTCCTATAGGCTGGCCTATTTGGGATTTGTGATCCAGGTACAAAATCAATTTGATGCTCAATGCCACGTAAAGGTGGCAATCCACTAGGAATATCTTCTGGAAAGACATCTTCAAAATCCTGCAAAAGAGAAGAAATACTACTTGGCAAAGAAGAAGTTAGCAACTCAGAGTTAATCAAAGCCTCTTTGTAAGTAAGTAGTATTATGGGCAGCCCCTCTTTTCTTGCATTTAAACACTCTTTGGCTTTTATATAGAAACTCTCTCTTTTTCTTTCCTTAGCCTCTTTCCTCTCACCAAGACTGTCTATTTTTTCATTCGAACCCTCTTTTATCTCTTCTCTCAAATTGCTGCCCTCTCTGTCTTTCTTTTCTTTTTCCACAAGCTCACTTTTTATCCCTCCCCTTGACTTTCCCATTGTTTCCTTTAATCTCTTCTGATCTTCAAACACTTGAGAAGGAGATAAAGGTGCAAGAGTAAATTTCCTGCCATTTAGTTCAAGCGAATATCTATTCTTTCTCCCATCATGAAAAACATTCCCGTCATACTGCCAAGGACGACCCAGTAATATATGACAAGCTTGCATAGGCACTATGTCACAAAGAACATCATCCTCATATCTACCAACGTTAAATGAAATCATACACTGTTTATTTACCTTTAGTTCACCACTATCATTTAACCATTGGAGTCTATAGGGAGTAGGGTGTTTCATGCATGCAAGTCCCAGCTTTTCCACAAAGTATGAACTAACCACATTAGCACAACTACCACTATCAATGATCATAGAGCAAGTTTTTCCTTTTATCCCACACCTAGTATGGAATATATTCTCTCTTTGTGCTTCACTATTGCTTCCTAAATTGATAGTCATAATCCTCCTAACTACCCCAACCATTCCATCATTAGGTAGTTCTAAATCACCTTCATCACTCATATCTCCCTCTTCATCTCCCTCACTCTTTTCACTCTCATATCCTCTATCTTCTTTTAGAATGATGTTTCTTCTACTTGGACATTCATGCATCATATGTCCCCTTCCTTTACATTTATGACACTGAATAGAACTAGAAGGTGTAAAAGGTTTAGGGTTGAAGGTTTTACCTCCCTCTTTGTTCTCCAGTTTACCTTTTCCCTTGTCTTCTTGAGGCCGAGAAAAATTCTTCATCTCATGATTTGGCCATGGTTTCTTAGGCATGGTGCTTGTTCGACATCTCCATGAGCCAGTTTGCTTTCTTTTATTTTGATTTTCTACCTTTATACACAAATCAACTAACTCATCTATTGTTACATATTGTTGTAATTCAACTACATCAGCTATTTCCTTATTTAAACCATTTAAAAACCTAGCCATTGTAGCCTCTTCTTCCTCCATACAATTAGCTTGGATCATAGCTATATCCATAGCCTTAAAGTAATCATCTACTGACATGGACCCTTGCTTCAATGTTTGAAGACGTAGTTGTAGCTCTCTTTGAAAGTGTGATGGTACGAATCTCTTCCTCATCACCCTTTTAGCCTCAGTCCAAGTAGCAATTGGTGCTTGTCCTTCTTGCAGTCGATCCCTATTAAGCTTTTTCCACCAAATAGAAGCATAATCAGAAAACTCAACAACAGCAAGTTTAACCTTCTTACCTTCAGAGTAGTTGTGACAGTCAAAGATTGCTTCAACCTTTCTCTCCCAATCAAGATACAAGTCTGGATCCCTTGTTCCCTTGAAAGATGGCATCTGCATCTTTATATTACTTATATTATCATCCTCTATCCTACCTCTTTGTCCCCTCCTATCTCCTCTCACCCTATCAAAATCAATATCATTAAAATCATCAATAAAGTTTGCTTGATTTACAATAGGAGCATGGGGTACATTTCTTCTAGCAGGTGGCCTAACATTATTATCCCTCCTAAGTTCAGCTATTGTATCATTTTGATCCGCAATGGTATCCCTCATTTCTTGGAGTTGGAGATTCAGCCTTTCAAACTGTTGATGCATGGCTTGCAAGGTAAAATCATTCCTTGCTTTGATTTCAGCTTCTTGGAGAACCATTCGTTCATTATCACTACCTGTATGTGACATCTTTAAAAATTGTATCACACAAATTAGCTTCTTCTTTTTTTTTCTCGAAATAACCTTTGAACAAGTACTTTATAGATTTATAGTTAAACCTAACTTGTATGTAGTTCTTAGTAGTAAAACTCAGATTTTTCTTTTGTTTTTTTGGGAACAATTAAAAGAAGAAAGAACCAAATCCCAGAACTTTTAGGCTCGGTTGAAATAAGACACGAACAAAAAGGAAAGAATATAAATGTGTAGAATACAGAGAGTAACAAAATCAAGGATCCCTCTTCTTGTTTCCTTTGTTAATTTTTGGAAACACTTAGATACAAAAGATATATCCTGGAGAGCAAGCAATTGTATTTCTTCTTGTTTTAAATTGGATTTCGTTTTTTTTGTTTTTTTTTTGTTTTTTTTTGTTTTTTTTTTTGTTTTCAAAATATCCCAAGAATTATCAAGAACGAAATCTTGATAGAACCGCTCTGAATACCACTTGATAACAACTAGGTCGGGAATCCAAACTAGAGTAAGAATTTGAGAAGTAAATGCGGAAGCAATAACAACAGAAATTGAATAACTAGAATTAAAGAGACGAAAATAAAGGATATGGGAAAGATTCAAGGAAAGAATTCCAAGAACTTTCAAGAACGCAAGTTCTATAGCCTTGACAAGATCAAAGTAACAACGTCTTGATTTATGAAAGAAATCAAACGCCTTTACTTAAAAGCAAATCAAAACAATAGATTCGGATCTTGACCACTTTACGAGTAACTTGAGACAACAATTAATACTAGTATTAATCGCCTTCTAAGAATACCACAAAGGAATCAAAGATATCACAAAAGAGAAGTAATCTTACTACCTTGAACTATGAACTAGTAAAGGTTGAAAGATAAATCTCAAAGCACAAGTAACAAAGGTTCAAAAGAACTCTCAAAATATGATATACTCACTCAATAATAATCTGCCTTATGAAGCAGAAAAACACACTATTTATAGGAGTACAAAGGCATAAAAATAACATTAAAAACTAGGTGGGGTGGTGGTAGTGGAAAACACAATTATTACAATGAGGTAGGTGGTTGCTAATGTCTAAGAAAAATCTTTGGTAGGTGAGGGGCGGCCAAGACTATTTGGGGCAGATTTGGGCCTTAAAACAACTTGTTTTGGGCCATTTGTTTGGACTCCAATTGGGCTGTTCTTGTAACACCTCTTTCTGGACTCTTTTAAGCTCATTTTGAGCCTATTTGGTGACTCCATGGGCAGATTTGTGTAACCAAATCTTCCTCCTCTTGGACTTCAATTTGAGCAACCAAATAGTTGTAAAACTTAGACAACTCTTCTCCTTTGGGCATGAGCTCTTCCTCCATAGTTAGAAGCTTCTTTATTTGCCATTGAAGTCCAGCAACCTTAGTTTGCAATTCCTTAGCTTGAGATCTTGTAAATGGCCTTCTTGGAGCTTCCAAAACTCTATCCTTATCAGTGATGCTATCACACATACTAGGACGAATCGGCCTACAACAACCAAATAAGTCGATTTGACTAATACGATTGTAGTCATAACAGATTGGGAGTAATGTTATACGATTGTAGTAGGACGCATCGGCCTACGACAACCACATAAGTCCATTTGACTAATGCGATTGTAGTCATAACAGATTGGGAGTAATATAATACGGTTGTAGTAGGACAGATCGGCCTACGACAACCACATAAGTCTATTTGACTAATGCGATTGTAGTAATTACAGATTGGGAGTAACGTAATACGGTGGTAGTCATAGGACCTTCCGTTTATATATCGTATTGGGAGTAATGTCATACGTTCATACTAGGACACATCGGCCTATGACAATCACATAAGTCTATTTGATTAATACGGTTGTAGTCATAACAGATTGGGAGTAATGTAATGCGTTTGTAGTAGGACGCATCGGCCTACGACAACCATATAAGTCCATTGGACTAATACGATTGTAGTCATAGGACCTTCCGTTTATATATCGTGGTTGTTATTTAGTAATTGACCGTGAATGAATATGATTTCATTCATATACTAGGACGCATCGGCCTGCGACAACCACATAAGTCCATTTGACTAATACGGTTGAAGTCATAGGAACTTCCGTTTATATATCGTGTTTGTTATTTAGTAATTGACCGTGAATGAATATGATTCATTCATATACTAGGACGCATCGGCCTACGACAACCACGTAAGTCCATTTGCCTAACACGATTGTAGTTATAGGACATTCCGTTTATATATCGTGGTTGTTATTTAGTAATTGACCGTGAATGAATATGATTTCATTCATATACTAGGACGCATCAGCCTACGACAACCATATAAGTCCATTTGACTAATACGATTTTAGTCATAGGAACTTCCGCTTATATGTCGTGGTTGTTATTTCGTACTTGACAGTGAATGAATATGATTTCATTCATATACTAGGACGCATCGGCCTACGACAACCACATAACTCCATTTGACTAATACGATTGTAGTCATAACAGATTGGGAGTAATCTAATATGATTGTAGTAGGACGCATCGGCCTACGACAACCACATACTAGGACGCATCAGCCTACGACAACCACATAAGTCCATTTGACTAATACGATTGTAGTCATAACTGATTGGGAGTAATGTAATACGATTGTAGTAGGACGCATCGGCCTACGACAACCACATAAGTCCATTTGACAAATACGATTATAGTCATAACAGACGATTGTAGTCATAACAGATTGGGAGTAAAGCAATACGATTGAAGTAGGACGCATCGGCCTACGACAACCACATAAGTCCATTTGACTAATACGATTGTAGTAATAGGAACTTCCATTTATATATCGTGGTGGTTATTAAGTAATTGACCATCTCTGAATATTATTTCATTCATATACTAGGACGCATCGGCCTACGAACACCACATAAGTCCATTTGACTAATACGATTGTAGTCATAACCGATTGGGAGTAATGTAATACTATTGTAGTAGGACGCATCGGCCTACGACAACCACATACTAGGACGCATCGGCCTACGACAACCACATAAGTCCATTTGACTAATACGATTGTAGTCATAACAGATTGGGAGTAATGTAATACGATTATAGTAGGACGTATCGGCCTACGACAACCACATAAGTCCATTTGACTAGTACGATTGTAGTCATAACAGATTGGGAGTAATGTAATTCGATTGTAGTAATAGGACCTTCCGTTTGTATATCGTATTGGGAGTAATGTCATATGTTCATACTTGGATGCATCGGCCTATGACAATTACATAAGTCCATTTGACTAATACGATTGTAGACATAACAGATTGGGAATAATGTAATACGATTGTAGTAGGACGCATCGGCCTACGACAACCACATAAGTCCATATGACTAATACGATTGTAGTCATACGACCTTCCGTTTATATATCGTATTGGGAGTAATGTCATACGTTCATAATAGGAAGCATCGGTATACGACAACCACATAAGTCCATTTAACTAATACGATTGTAGTAATAGGACCTTCTGTTTATATATTGTGGTTGTTATTTAGTAATTGACCGTGAATGAATATGATTTCATTCATATACTAGGACGCATCGGCCTACGACAACCACATAAGTCCATTGGTCTAATACGATTGTAGTCATAACAGATTGGGAGTAATGTAATACGATTGTAGTAGGACGCATCGGCCTACGACAACCACATAAGTCCATTTGACTAATACGATTGTAGTAATAGGACCTTCGTTTATATATCGTGGTTGTTATTTAGTAATTGACCGTGAATGAATATGATTTCATTCATATAAACACGCATCGGCCTTCCACAACCACATAAGTCCATCGGACTAATACGATTGTAGTCATAACAGATTGGGAGTAATGTAATACGATTGTAGTAGGACGCATCGGCCTACGACAACCACATAAGTCCATTTGACAATACGATTGTAGTAATAGGACCTTCTGTTTATATATCGTGGTTGTTATTTAGTAATTGACCATCTATGAATATTATTTCATTCATATACTAGGACGCATCGGCCTACGACTACAACATAAGTCCATTTGACTAATACGATTGTAGTCATAAGAGATTGTGAGTAATGTAATACGATTGTAGTAGGACGCATCGGCCTACGACAACCACATAAGTCCATTTGACTAATACGATTGTAGTCATAACAGATTGGGAGTAATCTATTACAATTGTAGTATGACGCATCGGCCTACGACAACCACATAAGTCCATTGGCCTAATACGATTGTAGTCACAACAGATTGGGAGTAATGTAAAACGATTGTAGTAGGACGCATTGGCCTACGACAACCTAATACGATTGTAGTAATAGGACCTTCAGTTTATATATCGTGGTTGTTATTTAGTAATTGACCATCTATGAATATTATTTCATTCATATACACGGATCGGCCTACGACAACCACATAAGTCCATCGGACTAATACGATTGTAGTCATAACAGATTTGGAGTAATGTAATACGATTGTAGTAGGACGCATCGGCCTACGACAACCACATAAGTCCATTTGACTAATACGATTGTAGTAACAGGACCTTCTGTTTATATATCGTGGTTGTTATTTAGTAATTGACCATCTATGAATATTATTTCATTCATATACTAGGAAGCATCGGCCTACGACAACAACATAAGTCCATTTGACTAATACGATTGTAGTCATAAGAGATTGGGAGTAATGTAATACGATTATAGTAGGACGCATCGGCCTACGACAACCACATACTAGGACGCATCGGCCTACGACAACCACATAAGTCCATTTGACTAATACGATTGTAGTCATAACAGATTGGGAGTAATCTAATACGATTGTAGTGGGACGCATCGTCCTACGACAACGACATAAGTCCATTTGACAAATACGATTGTAGTAATAGGACCTTCCGTTTATATATCGTGGTTGTTATTTAGTAATTGACCATCTATGGATATTATTTCATCCATATACTAGGACGCATCGGCCTACGACAATCACATAAGTCCATTTGACTAATACGATTGTAGTCATATCAGATTGGGAGTAATGTAATACGATTATAGTAGGACGCATCGGCCTACGACAACCACATAAGTCCATTTGACTAGTACGATTGTAGTCATAATAGATTGGGAGTAATGTAATTCGATTGTAGTAATAGGACCTTCCGTTTATATATCGTATTGGGAGTAATGTCATATGTTCATACTTGGACGCATCGGCCTATGACAATTACATAAGTCCATTTGACTAATACGATTGTAGACATAACAGATTGGGAATAATGTAATACGATTGTAGTAGGACGCATCGGCCTACGACAACCACATAAGTCCATATGACTAATACGATTGTAGTCATAACAGATTGGGAGTAATGTAATACGATTTTAGTCATACGACCTTCCGTTTATATATCGTATTTGGAGTAATGTCATACGTTCATAATAGGAAGCATCGGTATACGACAACCACATAAGCCCATTTAACTAATACGATTGTAGTCATAACAGATTGAGAGTAGGACGCATCGACCCACGACAACCCCATAAGTCCATTTCACTAATACGATTGTAGTAATAGGACCTTTCGTTTATATATTGTGGTTGTTATTTAGTAATTAACCGTGAATGAATATGATTTCATTCATATACTAGGACGCATCGGCCTACGACAACCACATAAGTCCATTGGTCTAATACGATTGTAGTCATAACAGATTGGGAGTAATGTAATACGATTGTAGTAGGACGCATCGGCCTACGACAACCACATAAGTCCATTTGACTAATACGATTGTAGTCATAACAGATTGGGAGAAATGTAATACGATTGTAGTAGGACGCATCGGCCTACGACAACCACATAAGTCCACTTAAAAGCAAATCAAAACAATAGATTCGGATCTTGACCACTTTACGAGTAACTTGAGACAACAATTAATACTAGTATTAATCGCCTTCTAAGAATACCACAAAGGAATCAAAGATATCACAAAAGAGAAGTAATCTTACTACCTTGAACTATGAACTAGTAAAGGTTGAAAGATAAATCTCAAAGCACAAGTAACAAAGGTTCAAAAGAACTCTCAAAATATGATATACTCACTCAATAATAATCTAACTTATGAAGGAGAAGAACACCCTTTTTATAGGAGTACAAAGGCATAAAAATAAGATTAAAAACTAGGTGGGGTGGTTCTAGTGGAAAACACAATTATTACAATGAGGTAGGTGGTTGCTAAAGTCTAAGAAAAGTCTTTGGTTAGGTGAGGGGCGGCCAAGACCCTTTGGGGCAGATTTGGGCCTTAAAACAACTAGTTTGGGCCATTTGTTTGGATTCCAATTGGGCTCCTTTTGTAGTACCTCCTTTAGGACTTCTTTTAAGCTCATTTTGAGCCATTTTGGTGTACTCCAAGGGCTGATTTGGGTGACCATATCTTCCTCTTCTTGGACTTCAATTTGATCTATCAAATAATTGTAAAACTTCAACAATTCTTCTCCTCTGGGCTGGAGCTCTTTCTCGACAATTAAAGGATTATCTATGTGCACTTGAAGTCCAATGATCGTGTTTTGAAATTCTTTAGCTTGACATCTTGTTAAAGGTCTTCTTTGAGATTGCAACGCTTCATCCTTGTACTTCAATAAAATTGAGCTTCCTAGGATGCTATCATTCCCCTCTTCTTGAAAAGAATTCGTCCTCGAATTCGATCCTACGTCAAACAAAGACAAGTCAGCAACATTGAATGTAGTATTTACTTGAAACTCACCAGGAAGGTCCAGCTTGTATGCATTGTCTCCAATATTTTCAAGGAATTGAAAAGGGTCATCTCCTCTAGGATGCAACTTTGACTTTCTTTTGGAAGGAAATCTCTCCTTTCTAAAGTCAACCCAAACTAAATCTCCAGGGTTAAAATTAACTTGTTTTCGATCTTTGTTCTTTCTTAAGGCGGTTTGCTCATTTTTCTTCTCAATTGCAAGCCTTGTTTGCTCATGAATTTTTTTCATAATCTCAGCCTTTGTCCTACCATCAAGACTTCTTGAAAGTGCATCATCAACAACATTCTCTTTCCCTTGGTTGTAAGAAATTACATAAGGAAAAGTTTTAGTGATTCAACCCACTTAGCATGCCTTCTACTGAGCTTACCTTGACCTTTCAAGTATTTCAAGGATTTCTCTTCTTGAAAGAGTACATGATCACAAATGTTACAACCATCATGCTTATCCACTTTACTAATAACAAATACTTTTACAAGCTCACAATAAACATGACTTGAAGAACGACTCCACATCATACCACAACAATCACATTGATAACAACTAGGTGGGGAATCCAAACTAGAGTAAGAATTTGAGAAGTAAATGCGGAAGCAATAACAACAGGAATTGAACAACTAGAACTAAAGAGACGAAAATAAAGGATATGGGAAATATTCAAGGAAAGAATTCCAAGAACTTTCAAGAACGCAAGTTCTATAGCCTTGACAAGATCAAAGTAACAACGTCTTGATTTATGAAAGAAATCAAACGCCTTTACTTAAAAGCAAATCAAAACAATAGATTCGGATCTTGACCACTTTACGAGTAACTTGAGACAACAATTAATACTAGTATTAATCGCCTTCTAAGAATACCACAAAGGAATCAAAGATATCACAAAAGAGAAGTAATCTTACTACCTTGAACTATGAACTAGTAAAGGTTGAAAGATAAATCTCAAAGCACAAGTAACAAAGGTTCAAAAGAACTCTCAAAATATAATATACTCACTCAATAATAATCTAACTTATGAAGGAGAAGAACACCCTTTTTATAGGAGTACAAAGGCATAAAAATAACATTAAAATCTTGGTGGGGTGGTTCTAGTGGAAAACACAATTATTACAATGAGGTAGGTGGTTGCTAAAGTCTAAGAAAAGTCTTTGGTTAGGTGAGGGGCGGCCAAGACCCTTTGGGGCAGATTTGGGCCTTAAAACAACTAGTTTGGGCCATTTGTTTGGATTCCAATTGGGCTCCTTTTGTAGTACCTCCTTTAGGACTTCTTTTAAGCTCATTTTGAGCCATTTTGGTATCCTCCAAGGGCTGATTTGGGTGACCATATCTTCCTCTTCTTGGACTTCAATTTGATCTATCAAATAATTGTAAAACTTCAACAATTCTTCTCCTCTGGGCTGGAGCTCTTTCTCGACAATTAAAGGATTATCTATGTGCACTTGAAGTCCAATGATCGTGTTTTGAAATTCTTTAGCTTGACATCTTGTTAAAGGTCTTCTTTGAGATTGCAACGCTTAATCCTTGTACTTCAATAAAATTGAGCTTCCTAGGATGCTATCAGGCCTACGACATTCACATAAGTCCATTTGACTAATACGATTGTAGTCATACCAGATTGGGAGTAATGTAATACAATTGTAGTAGGACGCATCGGCCTACGACAACCACATAAGTCCATTAGACCAATATGATTGTAGTAATAGGATCTTCCGTTTATATATCGTGGATGTTATTTAGTAATTGACCGTGAATGAATATGATTTCATTCATATAATAGGACGCATCGGCCTACGACAACCACATAAGTCCATTGGTCTAATACGATTGTAGTCATAACAGATTGGGAGTAATGTAATACGATTATAGTAGGAAGCATCGGCCTACGACAACCACATAATTCCATTTGACTAATACGATTGTAATAATAGGACCTTCTGTTTATATATCGTGGTTGTTATTTAGTAATTGACCATCTATGAATATTATTTCATTCATATACACGCATCGGCCTACGACAACCACATAAGTCCATCGGACTAATACAATTGAAGTCATAACAGATTGGGAGTAATGTAATACGATTGTAGTAGGACGCATCGGCCTACGACAACCACATAAGTCCATTTGACTAATACGATTGTAGTAATAGGACCTTCCGTTTATATATCGTGGTTGTTATTTAGTAATTGACCATCTATGAATATTATTTCATTCATATACTAGGACGCATCGGCCTACGACAACAACATAAGTCCATTTGACTAATACGATTGTAGTCATAAGAGACCGGGAGTCATGTAATACGATTATAGTAGGACGCATCGGCCTACGACAACCACATAAGTCCATTTGACTAATACGATTGTAGTAATAGGACCTTCTGTTTATATATCGTGGTTGTTATTTAGTAATTGACCATCTATGAATATTATTTCATTCATATACACGCATCGGCCTACGACAACCACATAAGTCCATCGGACTAATACGATTGAAGTCATAACAGATTGGGAGTAATGTAATACGATTGTAGTAGGACGCATCGGCCTACGACAACCACATAAGTCCATTTGACTAATACGATTGTAGTCATAACAGATTGGGAGTAATCTAATACGATTGTAGTAGGACGCATCGGCCTACGACATCCACATAAGTCCATACGATTGTAGTAATAGGACCTTCTGTTTATATATCGTGGTTGTTATTTAGTAATTGACCATCTATGAATATTGATTCATTCATATGCACGCATCAGCCTACGACAACCACATAAGTCCATCGGACCAGTACGATTGTAGTCATAACAGATTGGGAGTAATGTAATACGATTGTAGTAGGACGCATCGGCCTACGACAACCACGTAAGTCCATTTGACTAATACGATTGTAGTCATAACAAATTGGGAAAAATGTAATACGATTGTAGTACGACGCATCGGCCTACGACAACCACATAAGTCCAACAACAACAACAACAACAACAACAACCCAGTATAATCCCACTTAGTGGGGTCTGGGGAGGGTAGTGTGTACGCAGACCTTACCCCTACCCTGGGGTAGAGAGGCTGTTTCCAAATAGACCCCGGCATCCTTCCCTCCAAGAACTTCCCACCTTGCTCTTGGGGAGACTCGAACTCACAACCTCTCGGTTGGAAGTGGGGGTTGCTTACCATCAGAGCAACCCCTCTTGTCTGACAACCACATAAGTCCATTTGACTAATACGATTGTAGAAATAGGACCTTCTGTTTATATATCATGGTTGTTATTTAGTAATTGACCATCTATGAATATTATTTCATTCATATACTAGGACGCATCGGCCTACGACAACAACATAAGACCATTTGACTAATACGATTGTAGTCATAAGAGATTGGGAGTCATGTAATACGATTGTAGTAGGACGCATGAGCCTACGACAACCACATACTAGGACGCATTGGCCTACGACAACCACATAAGTCCATTTGACTAATACGATTGTAGTCATAACGGATTGGAGTAATGTAATACGATTGTAGTAGGACGCATCGGCATACGACAACCATATAAGTCCATTTGACTAATACGATTGTAGTCATAACAGATTGGGAGTAATCTAATACGATTGTAGTGGGACGCATCGTCCTACAACAACCACATAAGTCCATTTGACAAATACGATTGTAGTAATAGGACCTTCCGTTTATATATCGTGGTTGTTATTTAGTAATTGACCATCTGTGGATATTATTTCATTCATATACTAGGACGCATCGGCCTACGACAATCACATAAGTCCATTTGACTAATACGATTGTAGTCATAACAGATTGGGAGTAATGTAATACGATTGTAGTAGGACGCATCGGTCTACGACAACCACATATGTCCATTTGACCAATACGATTGTGGTAATAGGATCTTCCGTTTATATATCGTGGTTGTTATTTAGTAATTGACCGGGAATGAATATGATTTCATTCATACACTAGGACGCATCGGCCTACGACAACCACATAAGTCCATCGGACCAGTACGATTGTAGTCATAACAGATTGGGAGTAATGTAATACGATTGTAGTAGGACGCATCGGCCTACGACAACCACATAAGTCCATTTGACTAATACGATTGTAGTTATAACAGATTGGGAGTAATCTAATACGATTGTAGTAGGACGCATCGGCCTACGACAACCACATAAGTCCATTTGACTAATACGATTGTAGTAATAGGACCTTCTGTTTATATATCGTGGTTGTTATTTAGTAATTGACCATCTATGAATATTATTTCATTCATATACTAGGACTCATCGGCCTACGACAACAACATAAGTCCATTTGACTAATACGATTGTAGTCATAAAAGATTGGGAGAAATGTAATACGATTGTAGTAGGACGCATCGGCCTACGACAACCACATAAGTCCATTTGACTAATACGATTGTAGTCATAACAGATTGGGAGTAATGTAATACGATTGTAGTAGGACGCATCAGCCTACGACAACCATATAAGTCCATTTGACTAATACGATTGTAGTCATAATAGATTGGGAGTAATGTCATACTTGGATGCATCGGCCTACGACAACCACATAAGTACATTGAAATAATACGATTGTAGTCATAGGAACTTCCGTTTATATATCGTAGTTGTTATTTAGTAATTGACCGTGACTGAATATGATTTCATTCATATACCTGGACGCATCGTCCTACGACAACCACATAAGTCCATTGGACTAATACGTTCTAGTTAGTAATTGACCGTGAATTAATATGATTTCATTCATATACTAGGACGCATCGACCTACGACAACCATATAAGTCCATTGGACTAATACGATTGTAGTCATAGGACCTTCTATTTATATATCGTGGTTGTTATTTAGTAATTGACCGTGAACGAATATGATTTCATTCATATACTAGGACGCAATTGCGTACGACAACCACATAAGTCCATTTGAATAATACAATTGTAGTAATAGGACCTTCCGTTTATATATCGTAGTTGTTATTTAGTAATTGACCGTGAATGAATATGATTTCATTCATATACTAGGACGCATCGGCCTACGACAATCACACAAGTCCATTTGACTAATACGATTGTAGTCATAACAGATTGGGAGTAATGTAATACGATTGTAGTAGGACGCATCAGCCTACGACAACCACATAAGTCCATTTGACTAATACGATTGTAGTCATAGGAACTTCCGTTTATATATCGTGGTTGTTATATAGTAATTGACCGTCTATTAATATTATTTCATTCATATACTAAGACACATCGTCCTACGACAACCACATAAGTCCATTTGACTAATACGATTGTAGTAATACGACATTCCGTTTATATTATTTCATTCATCTACTAGGACGCATCGGCCTACGACAACCACATAAGTCCATTTGACTAATACGATTGTAGTCATAGGACCTTCCGTTTATATATCGTGGTCGTTATTTAGTAATCGACCATCTATGAATATTATTTCATTCATCTACTAGGACGCATCGGCCTACGACAACCACATAAGTCCATTGGACTAATACGATTGTAGTCATAGGAACTTCCGTTTATATATCGTGGTTGTTATTTAGTAATTGACCGTGAATGAATATGATTTCATTCATATACTCGGACGCATCAGCCTACGACAACCACATAAGTCCATTTGACTTATACGATTGTAATCATAACAGATTGGGAGTAATGTAATAAGATTATAGTAGGACGCATCGGCCCATGACAACACCATAAGTCCATTTGACTAATACAATTGTAGTAATAGGACCTTCCGTTTATGTATCGTAGTTGTTATTTAGTAATTGACCATCTATGAAAATTATTTCATTCATTTTCTAGGTAGCATCAGCCTACGAAAATCACATAAATCCATTTGACTAATACGATTGTAGTCATAACAGATTGGGAATAATGCAATATGATTGTAGTAGGACGCATCGGCCTACGACAACCACATAAGTCCATTTGACTAATACGATTGTAGTCATAATAGATTGGGAGTAATGTAATACGATTGTAACAGGACGAATCGGCCTACGACAACCATATAAGTCCATTTGACTAATACGATTGTAGTCATAGGACATTCCATTTATATATCATGGTTGTTATTTAGTAATTCACCGTCTATGAATATTATTTCATTCATAAACTAAGACGCATCGGCCTAGACCCCACCCTGTGGGACTATACTGGGTAGCTGTTTTTTCATATACTATGACGCATCGGCCTACGATAACCACATAAGTCCATTGGACTAATACGATTGTAGTCATAGGAACTTCCGTTTATATATCGTGGTTGTTATTTAGTAATTGACCGTGAATGAATATGATTTCATTCATATACTAGGACGCATCGGCCTAAGACAACCACATAAGTCCATTGGACTATTACGATTGTAGTAGGACGCATCGGCCTACGGCAACAACATAAGTCCATTTGACTAATACGATTGTAGTAATATGACCTTCCGTTTATATATCGTGGTTGTTATTTAGTAATTGACCATCTATGATTATTATTTCATTCATATACTAGGACGCATCGACCTACGACAACCATATAAGTCCATTGGACTAATACGATTGTAGTCATAGGACCTTCTATTGATATATCGTGGTTGTTATTTAGTAATTGACCGTGAACAAATATGATTTCATTCATATAATAGGACGCAATTGCGTACGACAACCACATAAGTCCATTTGAATAATACGATTGTAGTAATAGGACCTTCTATTGATATATCGTAGTTGTTATTTAGTAATTGACCGTGAATGAATATGATTTCATTCATATACTAGGACGCATCAGCCTACGACAACCACATAAGTCCATTTGACTAATACGATTGTAGTAATACGACATTCCGTTTATATTGTTTCATTCATCTATTAGGACGCATCGGCCTACGATAACCACATTTGTCCATTTGACTAATACGATTGTATTCATAACAGATTAGGAGTAATGTAATAAGATTGTAGTAGGACGCATCGGCCTACGACAACCACATACTAGGACGAATCGGCCTACAACAACCAAATAAGTCGATTTGACTAATGCGATTGTAGTCATAACAGATTGGGAGTAATGTAATACGATTGTAGTAGAACGCATCGGCCTACGACAACCACATAAGTCCATTTGACTAATGCGATTGTAGTCATAACAGATTGGGAGTAATATAATACGGTTGTAGTAGGACAGATCGGCCTACGACAACCACATAAGTCTATTTGACTAATGCGATTGTAGTAATTACAGATTGGGAGTAACGTAATACGGTGGTAGTCATAGGACCTTCCGTTTATATATCGTATTGGGAGTAATGTCATACGTTCATACTAGGACACATCGGCCTATGACAATCACATAAGTCTATTTGATTAATATGGTTGTAGTCATAACAGATTGGGAGTAATGTAATACGTTTGTAGTAGGACGCATCGGCCTACGACAACCATATAAGTCCATTGGACTAATACGATTGTAGTCATAGGACCTTCCGTTTATATATCGTGGTTGTTATTTAGTAATTGACCGTGAATGAATATGATTTCATTCATATACTAGGACGCATCGGCCTGCGACAACCACATAAGTCCATTTGACTAATACGGTTGAAGTCATAGGAACTTCCGTTTATATATCGTGTTTGTTATTTAGTAATTGACCGTGAATGAATATGATTCATTCATATACTAGGACGCATCGGACTACGACAACCACGTAAGTCCATTTGCCTAACACGATTGTAGTTATAACAGATTGGGAGTATTGTAATACGATTGTAGTAGGACGCATCGGCCTACGACAACCACATAAGTCCATTTGACTAAACGATTGTAGTAATAGGACATTCCGTTTATATATCGTGGTTGTTATTTAGTAATTGACCGTGAATGAATATGATTTCATTCATATACTAGGACGCATCAGCCTACGACAACCATATAAGTCCATTTGACTAATACGATTTTAGTCATAGGAACTTCCGTTTATATGTCGTGGTTGTTATTTCGTACTTGACAGTGAATGAATATGATTTCATTCATATACTAGGACGCATCGGCCTACGATAACCACATAACTCCATTTGACTAATACGATTGTAGTCATAACAGATTGGGAGTAATGTAATATGATTGTAGTAGGACGCATCGGCCTACGACAACCACATACTAGGACGCATCAGCCTACGACAACCACATAAGTCCATTTGACTAATACGATTGTACTCATAACTGATTGGGAGTAATGTAATACGATTGTAGTAGGACGCATCGGCCTACGACAACCACATAAGTCCATTTGACAAATACGATTATAGTCATAACAGACGATTGTAGTCAAAACAGATTGGGAGTAAAGCAATACGATTGAAGTAGGACGCATAGGCCTACGACAACCACATACGATTGTAGTAATAGGACCTTCCATTTATATATCGTGGTGGTTATTAAGTAATTGACCATCTCTGAATATTATTTCATTCATATACTAGGACGCATCGGCATACGAACACCACATAAGTCCATTTGACTAATACGATTGTAGTCATAACCGATTGGGAGTAATGTAATACTATTGTAGTAGGACGCATCGGCCTACGACAACCACATACTAGGACGCATCGGCCTACGACAACCACATAAGTCCATTTGACTAATACGATTGTAGTCATAACAGATTGGGAGTAATGTAATACGATTATAGTAGGACGTATCGGCCTACGACAACCACATAAGTCCATTTGACTAGTACGATTGTAGTCATAACAGATTGGGAGTAATGTAATTCGATTGTAGTAATAGGACCTTCTGTTTATATATCGTATTGGGAGTAATGTCATATGTTCATACTTGGATGCATCGGCCTATGACAATTACATAAGTCCATTTGACTAATACGATTGTAGACATAACAGATTGGGAATAATGTAATACGATTGTAGTAGGACGCATCGGCCTACGACAACCACATAAGTCCATATGACTAATACGATTGTAGTCATAACAGATTGGGAGTAATGTAATACGATTTTAGTCATACGACCTTCCGTTTATATATCGTATTTAGAGTAATGTCAAACGTTCATAATAGGAAGCATCGGTATACGACAACCACATAAGTCCATTTAACTAATACGATTGTAGTCATAACAGATTGAGAGTAGGACGCATCGGCCCACGACAACCCCATAAGTCCATTTCACTAATACGATTGTAGTAATAGGACCTTTCGTTTATATATTGTGGTTGTTATTTAGTAATTGACCGTGAATGAATATGATTTCATTCATATACTAGGACGCATCGGCCTACGACAACCACATAAGTCCATTCGTCTAATACGATTGTAGTCATAACAGATTGGGAGTAATGTAATACGATTGTAGTAGGACGCATCGGCCTACGACAACCACATAAGTCCATTTGACTAATACGATTGTAGTAATAGGACCTTCTGTTTATATATCGTGGTTGTTATTTAGTAATTGACCATCTATGAATATTATTTCATTCATATAAACACGCATCGGCCTACGACAACCACATACTAGGACGCATCAGCCTACGACAACCGCAGAAGTCCATTTGTCTAATACGATTGCAGTCATAACAGATAAGGAGTAATGTAATATGATTGTAGTAAGACGCATTAGTCAAATGGACTTATGTCCATTTGACTAATACGATTGTAGAAATAGGACCTTCTGTTTATATATCGTGGTTGTTATTTAGTAATTGACCATCTATGAATATTATTTCATTCATATACTAGGACGCATCGGCCTACGACAACAACATAAGACCATTTGACTAATACGATTGTAGTCATAAGAGATTGGGAGTCATGTAATACGATTGTAGTAGGACGCATGAGCCTACGACAATCACATACTAGGACGCATCGGCCTACGACAACCACATAAGTCCATTTGACTAATACGATTGTAGTCATAACAGATTGGGAGTAATGTAATACGATTGTAGTAGGGCGCATCGGCCTACGACAACCACATAAGTCCATTTGACTAATACGATTGTAGTCATAACAAATTGGGAGTAATCTAATACGATTGTAGTAGGACGCATCGGCCTACGACATCCACATAAGTCCATTTGACTAATACGATTGTAGTAATAGGACCTTCTGTTTATATATCGTGGTTGTTATTTAGTAATTGACCATCTATGAATATTGATTCATTCATATACACGCATCAGCCTACGACAACCACATAAGTCCATCGGACCAGTACGATTGTAGTCATAACAGATTGGGAGTAATGTAATACGATTGTAGTAGGACGCATCGGCCTACGACAACCACGTAAGTCCATTTGACTAATACGATTGTAGTCATAACAAATTGGGAAAAATGTAATACGATTGTAGTAGGACGCATCGGCCTACGACAACCACATAAGTCCATTTGACTAATACGATTGTAGAAATAGGACCTTCTGTTTATATATCGTGGTTGTTATTTAGTAATTGACCATCTATGAATATTATTTCATTCATATACTAGGACGCATCGGCCTACGACAACAACATAAGTCCATTTGACTAATACAATTGTAGTCATAAGAGATTGGGAGTAATGTAATACGATTATAGTAGGACGCATCAGCCTACGACAACCACATACTAGGACGCATCGGCCTACGACAACCACATAAATCCATTTGACTAATACGATTGTAGTCATAACGGATTGGAGTAATGTAATACGATTGTAGTAGGACGCATCGGCATACGACAACCATATAAGTCCATTTGACTAATACGATTGTAGTCATAACAGATTGGGAGTAATCTAATACGATTGTAGTGGGACGCATCGTCCTACAACAACCACATAAGTCCATTTGACAAATACGATTGTAGTAATAGGACCTTCCGTTTATATATCGTGGTTGTTATTTAGTAATTGACCATCTGTGGATATTATTTCATTCATATACTAGGACGCATCGGCCTACGACAATCACATAAGTCCATTTGACTAATACGATTGTAGTCATAACAGATTGGGAGTAATGTAATACGATTGTAGTAGGACGCATCGGTCTACGACAACCACATATGTCCATTTGACCAATACGATTGTGGTAATAGGATCTTCCGTTTATATATCGTGGTTGTTATTTAGTAATTGACCGGGAATGAATATGATTTCATTCATACACTAGGACGCATCGGCCTACGACAACCACATAAGTCCATTGGTCTAATACGATTGTAGTCATAACAGATTGGGAGTAATGTAATACGATTGTAGTAGGACGCATCGGCCTACGACAACCACATAAGTCCATTTGACTAATACGATTGTAGTAATAACAGATTGGGAGTAATCTAATACGATTGTAGTTGGACGCATCGACCTACGAAAACCACATAAGTCCATTTGACTAATACGATTGTAGTAATAGGACCTTCTGTTTATATATCGTGGTTGTTATTTAGTAATTGACCATCTATGAATATTATTTCATTCAATACTAGGACTCATCGGCCTACGACAACCACATAAGTCCATTTGACTAATACGATTGTAGTCATAAAAGATTGGGAGAAATGTAATACGATTGTAGTAGGACGCATCGGCCTATGACAACCACATAAGTCCATTTGACTAATACGATTGTAGTAATAGGACCTTCTGTTTATATATCGTGGTTGTTATTTAGTAATTGACCATCTATGAATATTATTTCATTCATATACTAGGACGCATCGGCCTACGACAATAACATAAGTCCATTTGACTAATACGATTGTAGTCATAAGAGATTGGGAGTAATGTAATACGATTGTAGTAGGACGCATCGGCCTACGACAACCACATACTAGGACGCATCTGCCTACGACATTCACATAAGTCCATTTGACTAATACGATTGTAGTCATACCAGATTGGGAGTAATGTAATACGATTGTAGTAGGACGCATCGGCCTATGACAACCACATAAGTCCATTAGACCAATATGATTGTAGTAATAGGATCTTCCGTTTATATATCGTGGTTGTTATTTAGTAATTGACCGTGAATGAATATAATTTCATTCATATAATAGGACGCATCGGCCTACGACAACCACATAAGTCCATTGGTCTAATACGATTGTAGTCATAACAGATTGGGAGTAATGTAATACGATTATAGTAGGAAGCATCGGCCTACGACAAACACATAAGTCCAATTGACTAATACGATTGTAGTAATAGGACCTTCTGTTTATATATCGTGGTTATTATTTAGTAATTGTACATCTATGAATATTATTTCATTCATATACACGCATCGGCCTACGACAACCACATAAGTCCATCGGACTAATACGATTGAAGTCATAACAGATTGGGAGTAATGTAATAGGATGTAGTAGGACGCATCGGCCTACGACAACCACATAAGTCCATTTGACTAATACGATTGTAGTAATAGGACCTTCTGTTTATATATCGTGGTTGTTATTTAGTAATTGACCATCTATGAATATTATTTCATTCATATACTAGGATGCATCGGCCTACGACAACTAAAGTCCATTTGACTAATACGATTGTAGTCATAAGAGATTGGGAGTCATGTAATACGATTATAGTAGGACGCATCGGCCTACGACAACCACATAATTCTATTTGACTAATACGATTGTAGTAATAGGACCTTCTGTTTATATATCGTGGTTGTTATTTAGTAATTGACCATCTATGAATATTATTTCATTCATATACACGCATCGACCTACAACAACCACACAAGTCCATTGGACTAATACGATTGAAGTCATAACAGATTGGGAGTAATGTAATACGATTGTAGTAGCACGCATCGGCCTACGACAACCACATAAGTCCATTTGACTAATACGATTGTAGTAATAGGACCTTCTGTTTATATATCGTGGTTGTTATTTAGTAATTGACCATCTATGAATATTATTTCATTCATATACTAGGACACATCGGCCTATGACAACAACATAAGTCCATTTGTCTAATACGATTGTAGTCATAAGAGATTGGGAGTCATGTAATACGATTGTAGTAGGACGCATCAGCCTACGACAACCACATACTAGGACGCATCGGCCTACGACAACCACATAAGTTCAATTGACTAATACGATTGTAGTCATAACAGATTGGGAGTAATCTAATACGATTGTAGTAGGACGCATCGGCCTACGACAACCACATAAGTCCATTTGACTAATACGATTGTAGTAATAGGACCTTCTAAATATATATCGTGGTTGTTATTTAGTAATTGACCATTTATGAATATTATTTCATTCATATACACGCATCAGCCTACGACAACCACTTAAGTCCATCGGACCAATACGATTGTAGTCATAACAGATTGGGAGTAATGTAATACGATTGTAGTAGGACGCATCGGCCTATGACAACCACATAAGTCCATTTGACTAATACGATTGTAGTCATAACAGATTGGGAGTAATCTAATACGATTGTAGTAGGACGCATCGGCCTACGACAACCACATAAGTCCATTTGACTGATACGATTGTAGTAATAGGACCTTCTGTTTATATATCGTGGTTGTTATTTAGTAATTGACCATCTATGAATATTATTTCATTCATATACAAGGACGCATCGGCCTATGACAACCACACAAGTCCATTTGACTAATACGATTGTAGTCATAACAGATTGGGAGTAATGTAATACGATTGTAGTAGGACGCATCAGCCTACGACAACCACATAAGTCCATTTGACTAATACGATTGTAGTCATAGGAACTTCCGTTTATATATCGTGGTTGTTATATAGTAATTGACCGTCTATTAATATTATTTCATTCATATACTAAGACACATCGGCCTACGACAACCACATAAGTCCATTTGACTAATACGATTGTAGTAATACGACATTCCGTTTATATTATTTCATTCATCTACTAGGACGCATCAGCCTACGACAACCACATAAGTCCATTTGACTAATACGATTGTAGTCATAGGACCTTCCGTTTATATATCGTGGTTGTTATTTAGTAATCGACCATCTATGAATATTATTTCATTCATCTACTAGGACGCATCGGCCTACGACAACCACATAAGTCCATTGGACTAATACGATTGTAGTCATAGGAACTTCCGTTTATATATCGTGGTTATTATTTAGTAATTGACCGTGAATGAATATGATTTCATTCATATACTCGGACGCATCAGCCTACGACAACCACATAAGTCCATTTGACTTATACGATTGTAATCATAACAGATTGGGAGTAATGTAATAAGATTATAGTAGGACGCATCGGCCCATGACAACACCATAAGTCCATTTGACTAATACAATTGTAGTAATAGGACCTTCCGTTTATGTATCGTAGTTGTTATTTAGTAATTGACCATCTATGAAAATTATTTCATTCATTTTCTAGGTCGCATCAGCCTACGACAATCACATAAATCCATTTGACTAATACGATTGTAGTCATAACAGATTGGGAATAATGCAATATGATTGTAGTAGGACGCATCGGCCTACGACAACCACATAAATCCATTTGACTAATACGATTGTAGTCATAATAGATTGGGAGTAATGTAATACGATTGTAACAGGACGAATCGGCCTACGATAACCATATAAGTCCATTTGACTAATACGATTGTAGTCATAGGACATTCCATTTATATATCATGGTTGTTATTTAGTAATTCACCGTCTATGAATATTATTTCATTCATAAACTAAGACGCATCGGCCTAGACCCCACCCTGTGGGACTATACTGGGTAGCTGTTTTTTTCATATACTATGACGCATCGGCCTACGATAACCACATAAGTCCATTGGACTAATACGATTGTAGTCATAGGAACTTCCGTTTATATATCGTGGTTGTTATTTAGTAATTGACCGTGAATGAATATGATTTCATTCATATACTAGGACGCATCGGCCTAAGACAACCACATAAGTCCATTGGACTATTACGATTGTAGTAGGAAGCATCGGCCTACGACAACAACATAAGTCCATTTGACTAATACGATTGTAGTAATATGACCTTCCGTTTATATATCGTGGTTGTTATTTAGTAATTGACCATCTATGATTATTATTTCATTCATATACTAGGACGCATCGACCTACGACAACCATATAAGTCCATTGGACTAATACGATTGTAGTCATAGGACCTTCTATTGATATATCGTGGTTGTTATTTAGTAATTGACCGTGAACAAATATGATTTCATTCATATACTAGGACGCAATTGCGTACGACAACCACATAAGTCCATTTGAATAATACGATTGTAGTAATAGGACCTTCCGTTTATATATCGTAGTTGTTATTTAGTAATTGACCGTGAATGAATATGATTTCATTCATACACTAGGACGCATCAGCCTACGACAACCACATAAGTCCATTTGACTAATACGATTGTAGTAATACGACATTCCGTTTATATTGTTTCATTCATCTATTAGGACGCATCGGCCTACGACAACCACATAAGTCCATTTGACTAATACGATTGTATTCATAACAGATTAGGAGTAATGTAATAAGATTGTAGTAGGACGCATCGGCCTACGACAACCACATACTAGGACGAATCGGCCTACAACAACCAAATAAATCGATTTGACTAATGCGATTGTAGTCATAACAGATTGGGAGTAATGTAATACGATTGTAGTAGAACGCATCGGCCTACGACAACCACATAAGTCCATTTGACTAATGCGATTGTAGTCATAACAGATTGGGTATATAATACGGTTGTAGTAGGACAGATCGGCCTACGACAACCACATAAGTCTATTTGACTAATGCGATTGTAGTAATTACAGATTGGGAGTAACGTAATACGGTGGTAGTCATAGGACCTTCCGTTTATATATCGTATTGGGAGTAATGTCATACGTTCATACTAGGACACATCGGCCTATGACAATCACATAAGTCTATTTGATTAATACGGTTGTAGTCATAACAGATTGGGAGTAATGTAATACGTTTGTAGTAGGACGCATCGGCCTACGACAACCATATAAGTCCATTGGACTAATACGATTGTAGTCATAGGACCTTCCGTTTATATATCGTGGTTGTTATTTAGTAATTGACCGTGAATGAATATGATTTCATTCATATACTAGGACGCATCGGCCTGCGACAACCACATAAGTCCATTTGACTAATACGGTTGAAGTCATAGGAACTTCCGTTTATATATCGTGTTTGTTATTTAGTAATTGACCGTGAATGAATATGATTCATTCATATACTAGGACGCATCGGCCTACGACAACCACGTAAGTCCATTTGCCTAACACGATTGTAGTTATAACAGATTGGGAGTATTGTAATACGATTGTAGTAGGACGCATCGGCCTACGACAACCACATAAGTCCATTTGACTAAACGATTGTAGTAATAGGACATTCCGTTTATATATCGTGGTTGTTATTTAGTAATTTACCGTGAATGAATATGATTTCATTCATATACTAGGACGCATCAGCCTACGACAACCATATAAGTCCATTTGACTAATACGATTTTAGTCATAGGAACTTCCGTTTATATGTCATGGTTGTTATTTCGTACTTGACAGTGAATGAATATGATTTCATTCATATACTAGGACGCATCGGCCTACGACAACCACATAACTCCATTTGACTAATACGATTGTAGTCATAACAGATTGGGAGTAATGTAATATGATTGTAGTAGGACGCATCGGCCTACGACAACCACATACTAGGACGCATCAGCCTACGACAACCACATAAGTCCATTTGACTAATACGATTGTACTCATAACTGATTGGGAGTAATGTAATACGATTGTAGTAGGACGCATCGGCCTACGACAACCACATAAGTCCATTTGACAAATACGATTATAGTCATAACAGACGATTGTAGTCATAACAGATTGGGAGTAAAGCAATACGATTGAAGTAGGACGCATAGGCCTACGACAACCACATAAGTCCATTTGACTAATACGATTGTAGTAATAGGACCTTCCATTTATATATCGTGGTGGTTATTAAGTAATTGACCATCTCTGAATATTATTTCATTCATATACTAGGACGCATCGGCCTACGAACACCACATAAGTCCATTTGACTAATACGATTGTAGTCATAACCGATTGGGAGTAATGTAATACTATTGTAGTAGGACGCATCGGCCTACGACAACCACATACTAGGACGCATCGGCCTACGACAACCACATAAGTCCATTTGACTAATACGATTGTAGTCATAACAGATTGGGAGTAATGTAATACGATTATAGTAGGACGTATCGGCCTACGACAACCACATAAGTAAATTTGACTAGTACGATTGTAGTCATAACAGATTGGGAGTAATGTAATTCGATTGTAATAATAGGACCTTCTGTTTATATATCGTATTGGGAGTAATGTCATATGTTCATACTTGGATGCATCGGCCTATGACAATTACATAAGTCCATTTGACTAATACGATTGTAGACATAACAGATTGGGAATAATATAATACGATTGTAGTAGGACGCATCGGCCTACGACAACCACATAAGTCCATATGACTAATACGATTGTAGTCATAACAGATTGGGAGTAATGTAATACGATTTTAGTCATACGACCTTCCGTTTATATATCTTATTTAGAGTAATGTCAAACGTTCATAATAGGAAGCATCGGTATACGACAACCACATAAGTCCATTTAACTAATACGATTGTAGTCATAACAGATTGAGAGTAGGACGCATCGGCCCACGACTACCCCATAAGTCCATTTCACTAATACGATTGTAGTAATAGGACCTTTCGTTTATATATTGTGGTTGTTATTTAGTAATTGACCGTGAATGAATATGATTTCATTCATATACTAGGACGCATCGGCCTACGACAACCACATAAGTCCATTCGTCTAATACGATTGTAGTCATAACAGATTGGGAGTAATGTAATACGATTGTAGTAGGACGCATCGGCCTACGACAACCACATAAGTCCATTTTTGACTAATACGATTGTAGTAATAGGACCTTCTGTTTATATATCGTGGTTGTTATTTAGTAATTGACCATCTATGAATATTATTTCATTCATATAAACACGCATCGGCCTACGACAACCACATACTAGGACGCATCAGCCTACGACAACCGCAGAAGTCCATTTGTCTAATACGATTGTAGTCATAACAGATAAGGAGTAATGTAATATGATTGTAGTAAGACGCATTAGTCAAATGGACATATACGATTGTAGAAATAGGACCTTCTGTTTATATATCGTGGTTGTTATTTAGTAATTGACCATCTATGAATATTATTTCATTCATATACTAGGACGCATCGGCCTACGACAACAACATAAGACCATTTGACTAATACGATTGTAGTCATAAGAGATTGGGAGTCATGTAATACGATTGTAGTAGGACGCATGAGCCTACGACAATCACATACTAGGACGCATCGGCCAACGACAACCACATAAGTCCATTTGACTAATACGATTGTAGTCATAACAGATTGGGAGTAATGTAATACGATTGTAGTAGGACGCATCGGCCTACGACAACCACATAAGTCCATTTGACTAATACGATTGTAGTCATAACAAATTGGGAGTAATCTAATACGATTGTAGTAGGACGCATCGGCCTACGACATCCACATAAGTCCATTTGACTAATACGATTGTAGTAATAGGACCTTCTGTTTATATATCGTGGTTGTTATTTAGTAATTGACCATCTATGAATATTGATTCATTCATATACACGCATCAGCCTACGACAACCACATAAGTCCATCGGACCAGTACGATTGTAGTCATAACAGATTGGGAGTAATGTAATACGATTGTAGTAGGACGCATCGGCCTACGACAACCACGTAAGTCCATTTGACTAATACGATTGTAGTCATAACAAATTGGGAAAAATGTAATACGATTGTAGTAGGACGCATCGGCCTACGACAACCACATAAGTCCATTTGACTAATACGATTGTAGAAATAGGACCTTCTGTTTATATATCGTGGTTGTTATTTAGTAATTGACCATCTATGAATATTATTTCATTCATATACTAGGACGCATCGGCCTACGACAACAACATAAGTCCATTTGACTAATACAATTGTAGTCATAAGAGATTGGGAGTAATGTAATACGATTATAGTAGGATGCATCGGCATACGACAACCATATAAGTCCATTTGACTAATACGATTGTAGTCATAACAGATTGGGAGTAATCTAATACGATTGTAGTGGGACGCATCGTCCTACAACAACCACAGAAGTCCATTTGACAAATACGATTGTAGTAATAGGACCTTCCGTTTATATATCGTGGTTGTTATTTAGTAATTGACCATCTGTGGATATTATTTCATTCATATACTAGGACGCATCGGCCTACGACAATCACATAAGTCCATTTGACTAATACGATTGTAGTCATAACAGATTGGGAGTAATGTAATACGATTGTAGTAGGACGCATCGGTCTACGACAACCACATATGTCCATTTGACCAATACGATTGTGGTAATAGGATCTTCCGTTTATATATCGTGGTTGTTATTTAGTAATTGACCGGGAATGAATATGATTTCATTCATACACTAGGACGCATCGGCCTACGACAACCACATAAGTCCATTGGTCTAATACGATTGTAGTCATAACAGATTGGGAGTAATGTAATACGATTGTAGAAGGACGCATCGGCCTACGACAACCACATAAGTCCATTTGACTAATACAATTGTAGTAATAACAGATTGGGAGTAATCTAATACGATTGTAGTAGGACGCATCGGCCTACGACAACCACATAAGTCCATTTGACTAATACGATTGTAGTAATAGGACCTTCTGTTTATATATCGTGGTTGTTATTTAGTAATTGACCATCTATGAATATTATTTCATTCATATACTAGGACTCATCGGCCTACGACAACCACATAAGTCCATTTGACTAATACGATTGTAGTCATAAAAGATTGGGAGAAATGTAATACGATTGTAGTAGGACGCATCGGCCTACGACAACCACATAAGTCCATTTGACTAATACGATTGTAGTAATAGGACCTTCTGTTTATATATCGTGGTTGTTATTTAGTAATTGACCATCTATGAATATTATTTCATTCATATACTAGGACGCATCGGCCTACGACAACAACATAAGTCCATTTGACTAATACGATTGTAGTCATAAGAGATTGGGAGTAATGTAATACGATTGTAGTAGGACGCATCGGCCTACGACAACCACATACTAGGACGCATCTGCCTACGACATTCACATAAGTCCATTTGACTAATACGATTGTAGTCATACCAGATTGGGAGTAATGTAATACGATTGTAGTAGGACGCATCGGCCTATGACAACCACATAAGTCCATTAGACCAATATGATTGTAGTAATAGGATCTTCCGTTTATATATCGTGGTTGTTATTTAGTAATTGACCGTGAATGAATATAATTTCATTCATATAATAGGACGCATCGGCCTACGGCAACCACATAAGTCCATTGGTCTAATACGATTGTAGTCATAACAGATTGGGAGTAATGTAATACGATTATAGTAGGAAGCATCGGCCTACGACAAACACATAAGTCAAATTGACTAATACGATTGTAGTAATAGGACCTTCTGTTTATATATCGTGGTTGTTATTTAGTAATTGTACATCTATGAATATTATTTCATTCATATACACGCATCGGACTACGACAACCACATAAGTCCATCGGACTAATACGATTGAAGTCATAACAGATTGGGAGTAATGTAATAGGATGTAGTAGGACGCATCGGCCTACGACAACCACATAAGTCCATTTGACTAATACGATTGTAGTAATAGGACCTTCTGTTTATATATCGTGGTTGTTATTTAGTAATTGACCATCTATGAATATTATTTCATTCATATACTAGGATGCATCGGCCTACGACAACTAAAGTCCATTTGACTAATACGATTGTAGTCATAAGAGATTGGGAGTCATGTAATACGATTATAGTAGGACGCATCGGCCTACGACAACCACATAAGTCTATTTGACTAATACGATTGTAGTAATAGGACCTTCTGTTTATATATCGTGGTTGTTATTTAGTAATTGACCATCTATGAATATTATTTCATTCATATACACGCATCGACCTACAACAACCACATAAGTCCATTGGACTAATACGATTGAAATCATAACAGATTGGGAGTAATGTAATACGAGTGTAGTAGGACGCATCGGCCTACGACAACCACATAAGTCCATTTGACTAATACGATTGTAGTAATAGGACCTTCTGTTTATATATCGTGGTTGTTATTTAGTAATTGACCATCTATGAATATTATTTCATTCATATACTAGGACACATCGGCCTACGACAACAACATAAGTCCATTTGTCTAATACGATTGTAGTCATAAGAGATTGGGAGTCATGTAATACGATTGTAGTAGGACGCATCAGCCTACGACAACCACATACTAGGACGCATCGGCCTACGACAACCACATAAGTCCAATTGACTAATACGATTGTAGTCATAACAGATTGGGAGTAATCTAATACGATTGTAGTAGGACGCATCGGCCTACGACAACCACATAAGTCCATTTGACTAATACGATTGTAGTAATAGGACCTTCTATTTATATATCGTGGTTGTTATTTAGTAATTGACCATTTATGAATATTATTTCATTCATATACACGCATCAGCCTACGACAACCACTTAAGTCCTTCGGACCAATACGATTGTAGTCATAACAGATTGGGAGTAATGTAATACGATTGTAGTAGGACGCATCGGCCTATGACAACCACATAAGTCCATTTGACTAATACGATTTTAGTCATAACAGATTGGGAGTAATCTAATACGATTGTAGTAGGACGCATCGGCCTACGACAACCACATAAGTCCATTTGACTGATACGATTGTAGTAATAGGACCTTCTGTTTATATATCGTGGTTGTTATTTAGTAATTGACCATCTATGAATATTATTTCATTCATATACAAGGACTCATCGGCCTACGACAACCACATAAGTCCATTTAACTAATACGATTGTAGTCATAACAGCTTGGGAGAAATGTAATACGATTGTAGTAGGACGCATCGGCCTACGACAACCACATAAGTCCATTTGACTAATACGCTTATAGTAATAGGACCTTCTGTTTATATATCGTGGTTGTTATTTAGTAATTGACCATCTATAAATATTATTTCATTCATATACTAGGACGCATCGACCTATGACAACCGCATAAGTCCATTGGTCTAATACGATTGTAGTCATAACAGATTGGGAGTAATGTAATACGATTGTAGTAGGACGCATCGGCCTACGACAACCACATACTAGGACGCATCGGCCTACGACATTCACATAAGTCCATTTGACAAATACGATTGTAGTCATACCAGATTGGGAGTAATGTAATACGATTGTAGTAGGACGCATCGGCCTACGACAACCACATAAGTCCATTAGACCAATATGATTGTAGTAATAGGATCTTCCGTTTATATATCGTGGATGTTATTTAGTAATTCCGTGAATGAATATGATTTCATTCATATAATAGGACGCATCAGCCTACGACAACCACATAAGTCCATTGGTCTAATACGATTGTAGTCATAACAGATTGGGAGTAATGTAATACGATTATAGTAGGAAGCATCGGCCTACGACAACCACATAATTCCATTTGACTAATACGATTGTAGTAATAGGACCTTCTGTTTATATATCGTGGTTGTTATTTAGTAATTGACCATCTATGAATATTATTTCATTCATATACACGCATCGGCCTACGACAACCACATAAGTCTATCGGACTAATACGATTGAAGTCATAACAGATTGGGAGTAATGTAATACGATTGTAGTAGGACGCATCGGCCTATGACAACCACATAAGTCCATTTGACTAATACGATTGTAGTCATAACAGATTGGGAGTAATCTAATACGATTGTAGTAGGACGCATCGGCCTACGACAACCACATAAGTCCATTTGACTGATACGATTGTAGTAATAGGACCTTCTGTTTATATATCGTGGTTGTTATTTAGTAATTGACCATCTATGAATATTATTTCATTCATATACAAGGACTCATCGGCCTACGACAACCACATAAGTCCATTTGACTAATACGATTGTTGTCATAACAGATTGGGAGAAATGTAATACGATTGTAGTAGGACGCATCGGCCTACGACAACCACATAAGTCCATTTGACTAATACGCTTGTAGTAATAGGACCTTCTGTTTATCTATCGTGGTTGTTATTTAGTAATTGACCATCTATAAATATTATTTCATTCATATACTAGGACGCATCGGCCTATGACAAGCGCATAAGTCCATTGGTCTAATACGATTGTAGTCATAACAGATTGGGAGTAATGTAATACGATTGTAGTAGGACGCATCGGCCTACGACAACCACATACTAGGACGCATCGGCCTACGACAACCACATACTAGGACGCATCGGCCTACGACATTCACATAAGTCCATTTGACAAATACGATTGTAGTCATACCAGATTGGGAGTAATGTAATACGATTGTAGTAGGACGCATCGGCCTACGACAACCACATAAGTCCATTAGACCAATATGATTGTAGTAATAGGATCTTCCGTTTATATATAATAGGACGCATCAGCCTACGACAACCACATAAGTCCATTGGTCTCATACGATTGTAGTCATAACAGATTGGGAGTAATGTAATACGATTATAGTAGGAAGCATCGGCCTACGACAACCACATAATTCCATTTGACTAATACGATTGTAGTAATAGGACCTTCTGTTTATATATCGTGGTTGTTATTTAGTAATTGACCATCTATGAATATTATTTCATTCATATACACGCATCGGCCTACGACAACCACATAAGTCTATCGGACTAATACGATTGAAGTCATAATAGATTGGGAGTAATGTAATACGATTGTAGTAGGACGCATCGGCCTACGACAACCACATAAGTCCATTTGACTAATACGATTGTAGTAATAGGACCTTCTGTTTATATATCGTGGTTGTTATTTAGTAATTGACCATCTACGAATATTATTTCATTCATATACTAGGACGCATCGGCCTACGACAACAACATAAGTCCATTTGACTAATACGATTGTAGTCATAAGAGATCGGGAGTCATGTAATACGATTATAGTAGGACGCATCGGCCTACGACAACCACATAAGTCCATTTGACTAATACGATTGTAGTAATAGGACCTTCTGTTTATATATCGTGGTTGTTATTTAGTAATTGACCATCTATGAATATTATTTCATTCATATACACGCATCGGCCTACGACAACCACATAAGTCCATCGGACTAATACGATTGAAGTCATAACAGATTGGGAGTAATGTAATACGATTGTAGTAGGACGCATCGTTCTACGACAACCACATAAGTCCATTTGACTAATACGATTGTAGTAATAGCACCTTCTGTTTATATATCGTGGTTGTTATTTAGTAATTGACCATCTATGAATATTATTTCATTCATATACTAGGACGCATCGGCCTACGACAACAACATAAGTCCATTTGACTAATACGATTGTAGTCATAAGAGATTGGGAGTCATGTAATACGATTGTAGTAGGACGCATCAGCCTACGACAACCACATACTAGGACGCATCGGCCTACGACAACCACATAAGTCCATTTAACTAATACGATTGTAGTCATAACAGATTGGGAGTAATGTAATACGATTGTAGTAGGACGCATCGGCCTACGACAACCACATAAGTCCATTTGACTAATACGATTGTAGTCATAACAGATTGGGAGTAATCTAATACGATTGTAGTAGGACGCATCGGCCTACGGCATCCACATAAGTCCATTTGACTAATACGATTGTAGTAATAGGACATTCTGTTTATATATCGTGGTTGTTATTTAGTAATTGACCATCTATGAATATTGATTCATTCATATACACGCATCAGCCTACGACAACCACATAAGTCCATCGGACCAGTACGATTGTAGTCATAACAGATTGGGAGTAATGTAATACGATTGTAGTAGGACGCATCGGCCTACGACAACCACGTAAGTCCATTTGACTAATGCGATTGTAGTCATAACAAATTGGGAAAAATGTAATACGATTGTAGTAGGACGCATCGGCCTACGACAACCACATAAGTCCATTTGACTAGTACGATTGTAGTAATAGGACCTTCTGTTTATATATCGTGGTTGTTATTTAGTAATTGACCATCTATGAATATTATTTCATTCATATACTAGGACGCATCGGCCTACGACAACAACATAAGTCCATTTGACTAATACGATTGTAGTCATAAGAGATTGGGAGTAATGTAATTCGATTGTAGTAGGACGCATCGGCCTACGACATTCACATAAGTCCATTTGACTAATACGATTGTAGTCATACCAGATTGGGAGTAATGTAATACGATTGTAGTAGGACGCATCGGCCTACGACAACCACATAAGTCCATTTGACCAATATGATTGTAGTAATAGGATCTTCCGTTTATATATCGTGGTTGTTATTTAGTAATTGACCGTGAATGAATATGATTTCATTCATATAATAGGACGCATCGGCCTACGACAACCACATAAGTCCATTGGTCTAATACGATTGTAGTCATAAAAGATTGGGAGTAATGTAATACGATTGTAGTCATAGGACCTTCCGTTTATATATCGTATTGGGAGTAATGTCATACGTTCAAAACAGGAAGCATCGGTCTACGACAACCACATAAGTCCATTTGACTAATACGATTGTAGTCATACCAGATTGGAAGTAATGTAATACGATTGCAGTAGGAAGCATCGGCCTACAACAACCACATAAGTCCATTTGACTAATACGATTGTAGTAATAGGACATTCTGTTTATATATCGTGGTTGTTATTTAGTAATTGACCATCTATGAATATTATTTCATTCATATACACGCATCGGCCTACGACAACCACATAAGTCCATCGGACTAATACAATTGAAGTCATAACAGATTGGGAGTAATGTAATACAATTGTAGTAGGACGCATCGGCCTACGACAACCACATAAGTCCATTTGATTAATACGATTGTAGTAATAGGACCTTCTGTTTATATATCGTGGTTGTTATTTAGTAATTGACCATCTATGAATATTATTTCATTCATTTGACTAATATGATTGTAGTCATAAGAGATTGGAGTCATGTAATACGATTATAGTAGGACGCATCGGCCTACGACAACCACATAAGTCCATTTGACCAATATGATTGTAGTAATAGGATCTTCCGTTTATATATCGTGGTTGTTATTTAGTAATTGACCGTGAATGAATATGATTTCATTCATATAATAGGACGCATCGGCCTACGACAACCACATAAGTCCATTGGTCTAATACGATTGTAGTCATAAAAGATTGGGAGTAATGTAATACGATTGTAGTCATAGGACCTTCCGTTTATATATCGTATTGGGAGTAATGTCATACGTTCAAAATAGGAAGCATCGGTCTACGACAACCACATAAGTCCATTTGACTAATACGATTGTAGTCATAACAGATTGGAAGTAATGTAATACGATTGTAGTAGGAAGCATCGGCCTACAACAACCACATAAGTCCATTTGACTAATACGATTGTAGTAATAGGACATTCTGTTTATATATCGTGGTTGTTATTTAGTAATTGACCATCTATGAATATTATTTCATTCATATACACGCATCGGCCTACGACAACCACATAAGTCCATCGGACTAATACAATTGAAGTCATAACAGATTGGGAGTAATGTAATACGATTGTAGTAGGACGCATCGGCCTACGACAACCACATAAGTCCATTTGATTAATACGATTGTAGTAATAGGACCTTCTGTTTATATATCGTGGTTGTTATTTAGTAATTGACCATCTATGAATATTATTTCATTCATTTGACTAATACGATTGTAGTCATAAGAGATTGGAGTCATGTAATAAGATTATAGTAGGACGCATCGGCCTACAACAACCAAATAAGTCCATTTGACTAATACGATTGTAGTCATAACAGATTGGGAGTAATGTAATACGATTGTAGTAGGACGCATCGGCCTACGACAACCACATAAGTACATTTGACTAATACTATTGTAGTCATAACAGATTGGGAGTAATCTAATACGATTGTAGTAGGACGCATCGGCCTACGACATCCACATAAGTCCTTTTGACTAATACGATTGTAGTAATAGGACCTTCTGTTTATATATCGTGGTTGTTATTTAGTAATTGACCATCTATGAATATTGATTCATTCATATACACGCATCAGCCTACAACAACCACATAAGTCCATCGGACCAGTACGATTGTAGTCATAACAGATTGGGAGTAATGTAATACGATTGTAGTAGGACGCATCGGCCTACGACAACCACGTAAGTCCATTTGACTAATACGATTGTAGTCATAACAAATTGGGAAAAATGTAATACGATTGTAGTAGGACGCATCGGCCTACGACAACCACATAAGTCCATTTGACTAGTACGATTGTAGTAAACCTTCTGTTTATATATCGTGGTTGTTATTTAGTAATTGACCATCTATGAATATTATTTCATTCATATACTAGGACGCATCGGCCTACGACAACCACAGAAGTCCATTTGACTAATACGATTGTAGTCATAAGAGATTGGGAGTAATGTAATACGATTGTAGTAGGACGCATCGGCCTACGACATTCACAAAAGTCCATTTGACTAATACGATTGTAGTCATACCAGATTGGGAGTAATGTAATACGATTGTAGTAGGACGCATCGGCCTACGACAACAGTCCATTTGACCAATATGATTGTAGTAATAGGATCTTCCGTTTATATATCGTGGTTGTTATTTTGTAATTGACCGTGAATGAATATGATTTCATTCATATAATAGTACGCATCGGCCTACGACAACCACATAAGTCCATTGGTCTAATACGATTGTAGTCATAAAAGATTGGGAGTAATGTAATACGATTGTAGTCATAGGACCTTCCGTTTATATATCGTATTGGGAGTAATGTCATACGTTCATAATAGGAAGCATCGGTCTACGACAACCACATAAGTCCATTTGACTAATACGATTGTAGTCATAACAGATTGGAAGTAATGTAATACGATTGTAGTAGGAAGCATCGGCCTACAACAACCACATAAGTCCATTTGACTAATACGATTGTAGTAATAGGACATTCTGTTTATATATCGTGGTTGTTATTAGTAATTGACCATCGATGAATATTATTTCATTCATATACACGCATCGGCCTACGACAACAACATAAGTCCATCGCACTAATACGATTGAAGTCATAACAGATTGGGAGTAATGTAATATGATTGTAGTAGGACGCATCGGCCTACGACAACCGCATAAGTCCATTTGACTAATACGATTGTAGTAATAGGACCTTCTGTTTGTTTATCGTGGTTGTTATTTAGTAATTGACCATCTATGAATATTATTTCATTCATTTGACTAATACGATTGTAGTCATAAGAGATTGGAGTCATGTAATACGATTATAGTAGGACGCATCGGCCTACGACAACCACATAAGTCCATTTGACTAATACAATTGTTGTAATAGGACCTTCTGTTTATATATCGTGGTTGTTATTTAGTAATTGACCATCTATGAATATTATTTCATTCATATACACGCATCGGCCTACGACAACCACATAAGTCCATCGGACTAATACGATTGAAGTCATAACAGATTGGGAGTAATGTTATACGATTGAAGTAGGACGCATCGGCCTACGACAACCACATAAGTCCATTTGACTAATACGATTGTAGTCATAAGAGATTGGGAGTCATGTAATACGATTGTAGTAGGACGCATCAGCCTACGACAACCACATACTAGGACGCATCGGCCTACGACAACCACATAAGTCCATTTGACTAATACGATTGTAGTAATAGGACATTCTGTTTATATATCGTGGTTGTTATTTAGTAATTGACCATCTATGAATATTATTTCATTCATATACACGCATCGGCCTACGACAACCACATAAGTCCATCGGACTAATACAATTGAAGTCATAACAGATTGGGAGTAATGTAATACGATTGTAGTAGGACGCATCGGCCTACGACAACCACATAAGTCCATTTGATTAATACGATTGTAGTAATAGGACCTTCTGTTTATATATCGTGGTTGTTATTTAGTAATTGACCATCTATGAATATTATTTCATTCATTTGACTAATACGATTGTAGTCATAAGAGATTGGAGTCATGTAATACGATTATAGTAGGACGCATCGGCCTACAACAACCAAATAAGTCCATTTGACTAATACGATTGTAGTCATAACAGATTGGGAGTAATGTAATACGATTGTAGTAGGACGCATCGGCCTACGACAACCACATAAGTACATTTGACTAATACTATTGTAGTCATAACAGATTGGGAGTAATCTAATACGATTGTAGTAGGACGCATCGGCCTACGACATCCACATAAGTCCATTTGACTAATACGATTGTAGTAATAGGACCTTCTGTTTATATATCGTGGTTGTTATTTAGTAATTGACCATCTATGAATATTGATTCATTCATATACACGCATCAGCCTACAACAACCACATAAGTCCATCGGACCAGTACGATTGTAGTCATAACAGATTGGGAGTAATGTAATACGATTGTAGTAGGACGCATCGGCCTACGACAACCACGTAAGTCCATTTGACTAATACGATTGTAGTCATAACAAATTGGGAAAAATGTAATACGATTGTAGTAGGACGCATCGGCCTACGACAACCACATAAGTCCATTTGACTAGTACGATTGTAGTAAACCTTCTGTTTATATATCGTGGTTGTTATTTAGTAATTGACCATCTATGAATATTATTTCATTCATATACTAGGACGCATCGGCCTACGACAACCACAGAAGTCCATTTGACTAATACGATTGTAGTCATAAGAGATTGGGAGTAATGTAATACGATTGTAGTAGGACGCATCGGCCTACGACATTCACATAAGTCCATTTGACTAATACGATTGTAGTCATACCAGATTGGGAGTAATGTAATACGATTGTAGTAGGACGCATCGGCCTACGACAACAGTCCATTTGACCAATATGATTGTAGTAATAGGATCTTCCGTTTATATATCGTGGTTGTTATTTTGTAATTGACCGTGAATGAATATGATTTCATTCATATAATAGTACGCATCGGCCTACGACAACCACATAAGTCCATTGGTCTAATACGATTGTAGTCATAAAAGATTGGGAGTAATGTAATACGATTGTAGTCATAGGACCTTCCGTTTATATATCGTATTGGGAGTAATGTCATACGTTCATAATAGGAAGCATCGGTCTACGACAACCACATAAGTCCATTTGACTAATACGATTGTAGTCATAACAGATTGGAAGTAATGTAATACGATTGTAGTAGGAAGCATCGGCCTACAACAACCACATAAGTCCATTTGACTAATACGATTGTAGTAATAGGACATTCTGTTTATATATCGTGGTTGTTATTAGTAATTGACCATCGATGAATATTATTTCATTCATATACACGCATCGGCCTACGACAACAACATAAGTCCATCGCACTAATACGATTGAAGTCATAACAGATTGGGAGTAATGTAATATGATTGTAGTAGGACGCATCGGCCTACGACAACCGCATAAGTCCATTTGACTAATACGATTGTAGTAATAGGACCTTCTGTTTGTTTATCGTGGTTGTTATTTAGTAATTGACCATCTATGAATATTATTTCATTCATTTGACTAATACGATTGTAGTCATAAGAGATTGGAGTCATGTAATACGATTATAGTAGGACGCATCGGCCTACGACAACCACATAAGTCCATTTGACTAATACAATTGTAGTAATAGGACCTTCTGTTTATATATCGTGGTTGTTATTTAGTAATTGACCATCTATGAATATTATTTCATTCATATACACGCATCGGCCTACGACAACCACATAAGTCCATCGGACTAATACGATTGAAGTCATAACAGATTGGGAGTAATGTAATACGATTGAAGTAGGACGCATCGGCCTACGACAACCACATAAGTCCATTTGACTAATACGATTGTAGTCATAAGAGATTGGGAGTCATGTAATACGATTGTAGTAGGACGCATCAGCCTACGACAACCACATACTAGGACGCATCGTCCTACGACAACCACATAAGTCCATTTGACTAATACGATTGTAGTCATAACAGATTGGGAGTAATGTAATACGATTGTAGTAGGACGCATCGGCCTACAACAACCACATAAGTCCATTTGACTAATACGATTGTAGTAATAGGACATTCTGTTTATATATCGTGGTTGTTATTTAGTAATTGACCATCTATGAATATTATTTCATTCATATACACGCATCGGCCTACGACAACAACATAAGTCCATCGGACTAATACGATTGAAGTCATAACAGATTGGGAGTAATGTAATATGATTGTAGTAGGACGCATCGGCCTACGACAACCGCATAAGTCCATTTGACTAATACGATTGTAGTAATAGGACCTTCTGTTTGTTTATCGTGGTTGTTTTAGTAATTGACCATCTATGAATATTATTTCATTCAAATACTAGGACGCATCGGCCTACGACAACAACATAAGTCCATTTGACTAATACGATTGTAGTCATAAGAGATTGGGAGTAATGTAATATTATTGTAGTAGGACGCATCGGCCTACGACAACCACATACTAGGTCGCATCGGCCTACGACAACCGCATAAGTCCATTTGACTAATACGATTGTAGTCATAACAGATCGGGAGTAATGTAATATGATTGTAGTAGAACGCATTAGTCAAATGGACTTATATGATTGTCGAAGGCCGATGCGTCCTAGTATATGAATGAAATCATATTCATTCACGGTCAATTATTAAATAGCAACCACGATATATAAACAGAAGTTCCTATTACTACAATCGTATTAGTCAAATAGACTTGTGTTTATATATCGTAGTTGTTATTTAGTAATTGACCATCTATAAATATTATTTTATTCATATAGTAGGACGCATCGACCTACGACAATCACATAAGTCCATTTGACTAATACGATTGCAGTCATAAAAGATTGGGAGTAATGTAATACGATTGTAGTAGGACGCATCGGCCTACGACAACCACATACTAGGACGCATCGGTCTACGACAACCACATAAGTCCATTTGACTAATACGATTGTAGTCATAACGGATTCGGAGTAATGTAATACGATTGTAGTAGGACGCATCGGCCTACGACAACCACATAAGTCCATTTGACTAATACGATTGTAGTAATAGGACCTTCTGTTTATATATCGTGGTTGTTATTTAGTAATTGACCATCTATGAATTCATATACTAGGATGCATCGGCCTGCGACAACAACACAAGTCCATTTGACTAATACGATTGTAGTCATAAGAGATTGGGAGTAATGTAATACGATTGTAGTAGGACGCTTCGGCCTACGACAACCACATAGTATGACGCATCGGCCTACGACAACCGCATAAGTCCATTTGACTAATACCATTGTAGTCATAACAGATCGGGAGTAATGTAATATGATTGTAGTAGGACGCATTAGTCAAATGGACTTATGTGATTGTCGAAGGCCGATGCGTCCTAGTATATGAATGATATCATATTCATTCACGGTCAATTATTAAATAGCAACAACGATATATAAACGGAAGTTCCTATTACTACAATCGTATTAGTCAAATAGACTTGTGTTTATATATCGTAGTTGTTATTTAGTAATTGACCATCTATAATATTATTTCATTCATATCGTAGGACGCATCGGCCTACGACAACCATAAACTAGGACGCATCAGCATACAACAACCATATAAGTCCATTTGACTAATACGATTGTAGTCATAATAGATTGGGAGTAATGTAATACGTTTGTAGTAGGACGCATTTGATAACAACTAGGTCGGGAATCCAAACTAGAGTAAGAATTTGAGAAGTAAATGCGGAAGCAATAACAACAGGAATTGAACAACTAGAATTAAAGAGACGAAAATAAAGGATATGGGAAAGATTCAAGGAAAGAATTCCGAGAACTTTCAAGAACACAAGTTCTATAGCCTTGACAAGATCAAAGTAACAACGTCTTGATTTATGAAAGAAATCAAACGCCTTTACTTAAAAGCAAATCAAAACAATAGATTCGGATCTTGACCGCTTTACGAGTAACTTGAGACAACAATTAATACTAGTATTAATCGCCTTCTAAGAATACCACAAAGGAATCAAAGATATCATAAAAGAGAAGTAATCTTACTACCTTGAACTATGAACTAGTAAAGGTTGAAAGATAAATCTCAAAGCACAAGTAGCAAAGGTTCAAAAGAACTCTCAAAGTTTGATATACTCACTCAATAATAATCTGCCTTATGAAGCAGAAGAACACACTATTTATAGGAGTACAAAGGCATAAAAATAACATTAAAAACTAGGTGGGGTGGTGGTAGTGGAAAACACAATTATTACAGTGAGGTAGGTGGTTGCTAATGTCTAAGAAAAGTCTTTGGTAGGTGAGGGGCGGCCAAGACTCTTTGGGGCAGATTTGGGCCTTAAAACAACTTGTTTTGGGCCATTTGTTTGGACTCCAATTGGGCTGTTCTTGTAACACCTCTTTCTGGACTCTTTTAAGCTCATTTTGAGCCCATTTGGTGACTCCATGGGCAGATTTGTGTAACCAAATCTTCCTCCTCTTGGACTTCAATTTGAGCAACCAAATAGTTGTAAAACTTAGACAACTCTTCTCCTTTGGGCATGAGCTCTTCCTCCATAGTTAGAAGCTTCTTTATTTGCCATTGAAGTCCAGCAACCTTAGTTTGCAATTCCTTAGCTTGAGATCTTGTAAATGGCCTTCTTGGAGCTTCCAAAACTCTATCCTTATCAGTGATGCTATCACATTTGTCAAATGGACTTATGTGATTGTCATAGGCCGATGCGTCCTAGTATATGAATGAAATAATATTCATAGACGGTCAATTGATAAATAAAAACCACGATATACAAAAGGAAGGTCGTATTACTACAATCGTATTAGTCAAATGGATTTAAGTGGTTGTCGTAGGCCGATGCGTCCTATTAGAATCGTATTACATTATTCCCAATCTGTTATGACTACAATCGTATTAGTCAAATGGACTTATGTGGTTGTCGTATGCCGATGCGTCCTAGTATATGAATGAAATCATATTCATATCGTATTACAGATTGGGAGTAATGTAGTACGATTGTAGTAGGACTTATCGGCCTACGACAACCACATAAGTCCATTTGACTAATACGATTGTACAACGTATTACATTACTCCCAATCTGTTATGACTACAATCGTATTAGTCAAATGAACTTAAGTGGTTGTCGTAGGCCGATGCGTCCTAGTACAATCGTATTACATTACTTCCAATCTGTTATGACTACAATCGTATTAGTCCAATGAACATATGTGGTTGTCGTAGGCCGATGCGTCCTAGTATATAAAGGAAATAATATTCATAGATGGTCAATTACTAAATAACAACCACGATATATTAACAGAAGTTCCTATGACTACAATCGTATTAGTCAAATTGACTTATGATAGCATCCTAGGAAGCTCAATTCTATTCAAGTACAAGGACGAAGCGTTGCAATCTCAAAGAGGACCTTTAACAAGATGTCAAGCTAAAGAATTTCAAAACATGATCATTGGACTTCAAGTGAACATAAAGAAGCCTTTAATTGTCGAGAAAGATCTCCAGCCCAGAGGAGAAGAATTGTTGAAGTTTTACAATTATTTAGTAGCTCAAATTGAAGTCCAAGAGGAGGAAGATTTGGTCACCCAAATCAGCACTTGGAGTACACCAAAATGGCTCAAAATGAGCTTAAAAGAAGTCCAAAAGGAGGTACTACAAAAGGAGCCCAATTGGAGTCCAAACAAATGGCCCAAACTAGTTGTTTTAAGGCCTAAATCTGTCCCAAAAGGTCTTGGCCGCCCCTCACCTAACCAAAGACTTTTATTAGACTTTAGCAACCACCTACCTTATTGTAATAATTATGTTTACTATTACAACCACCCCACCAAGTTTTTTTAATTTTATTTTTATGCCTTTTGTATTCCTATAAATAGGGTGTTCTTCTCATTCATAAGACACATTATTATTGATTGAGTATATCATACTTTGAGAGTTCTTGATTTTCTTACTCTTTAAATTCTGCATATTTATATTCTTACCTTTTCGTTCGTGTCTTGTTTCAACCGAGCCTAAAAGTTCTAGGATTTTGTTCTTTCTTCTTTTATTTGTTCCCAAAAACAAAAGAAAATCTGAGTTTTACTACTGAGAACTACATACAAGTTGGGTTTAACTATAAATCTATAAAGTACTTTGTTTTTTTTTTTTTTTTTTTTTTTTTTTAGCAAAATATACCACTAGGCATTGTACCTAGTGGCTAATATATAAATACACGAATAAAAATCCCAATCCGGGTCCAATAAAGTACTTTGTTCAAAGGTTATTCCGAGAGAAAAAAAACAAAAAAAAGCTAATTTGTGTGATACAATTTTTAAAGATGTCACATACAGGTAGTGATAATGAACGAATGGTTCTCCCAGAAGCTGAAATCAAAGCAAGGAATGATTTTACCTTGCAAGTCATGCATCAACAACTTGAAAAGTCAAACTTACAGTATATCGAATGGAAGGAAGACAATAGTAAAGTTATTTTTCAAACAAGAGCTAAAGTGATGTGTGATGTCTTAAGCTATACCCTTAGAATTGACAAAGCTTTTGGCTATAACTTAATTAACAAGTATATGGTTGAGAAATTGAACTTGTCTTGTGTTGAACATTTTGAACCCTACATGTTGAAAGGAGTAAAGGTAGATAAAAGAGTGTTATTGCCATTCTCTATTGGAAGGTATGAGGATGTGATTTGGTGTGATGTCATTCCCATGAATAATTTTCATACCTTGTTGGGAAGGCCAGTATATCTATAGAAATGCTTCATATAGTACTCAAAAAAATATATATTCTTTTGAGTTTAATGGGAAGAAATGCATTCTTGGTCCTTTGACTCCCTCACAAATTTGTAAAGATGAAAAGATTGTTAAAGAGAATATGGAAAAATACGAGAGAGAAAAGAATGAGAGTCGTAAGGGAGTGCATGTTGACATTCTAAGAGAGAAAAAGGGAGAGGTTGTCTTGAGTGAAAAGAGTGGGATGTCTAGTGAAGAAAAGTGTGATCTTGAGAAGAAAGAAAAGAGAGAAGGCAATGAGATAAACATAGTCTATGAGGTAGAGAGAGAAAAACATGAGGGATTTAGTGAAGGAAAAGAACTCTTTAATGAGAGAAAAGAGGCTAAGGGTGAGGAAAACATTAGTCTTGTGATAAAAGCCAAAGAAAGTAGCAAGAAAAAAGTTTCTTTACTTCCTAACCCATTAACTCTTTCCTGTATTAGTTCTTTTGATTTTGTGCAGCCACGTGTTGAAATACATTTTGAAAGGGATAGTGAGGTGCAAGATATGGTGGCAAAAGATCCAATTAGATTGCAACATGAATTCGGCAATATCAATTCTTGTTGGATCGTGGAAGGATCGAATTCGAGGATGAATTCTTTTCAAGAAGAGGGGAATGATAGCATCCTAGGAAGCTCAATTCTATTCAAGTACAAGGATGAAGCGTTGCAATCTCAAAGAGGACCTTTAACAAGATCTCAAGCTAAAGAATTTTAAAACATGATCATTGGACTTCAAGTGAACATAAAGAAGCCTTTAATTGTCGAGAAAGATCTCCAGCCCAGATAAGAAGAATTGTTGAAGTTTTACAATTATTTAGTAGCTCAAATTGAAGTCCAGGAGGAGGAAGATTTGGTCACCCAAATCAGCACTTGGAGTACACCAAAATGGCTCAAAATGAGCTTAAAAGAAGTCCAAAAGGAGGTACTACAAAAGGAGCCCAATTGGAGTCCAAACAAATGGCCCAAACTAGTTGTTTTAAGGCCTAAATCTGCCCCAAAAGGTCTTGGCCGCCCCTCACCTAACCAAAGACTTTTCTTAGACTTTAGCAACCACCTACCTTATTGTAATAATTATGTTTACTATTACAACCGCCCCACCTAGTTTTTTTAATGTTATTTTTATGCCTTTGTACTCCTATAAATAGGGTGTGCTTCTCATTCATAAGACACATTATTATTGATTGAGTATATCATACTTTGAGAGTTCTTTTGAACCTTTGGTACTTGCGCTTTGAGATTTATCTTTCAACCTTTACTAGTTCATAGTTAAAGGTAGTAAGATTACTTCTCTGTTGTGATATCTTTGATTCCTTTGTGGTATTCTTAGAAGGCAATTAATACTAGTATTAATTGTTGTCTCAGGTTACTCGTAAAGTAGTCAAGATTCGAATCTATAGTTTTGATTTGCTTTTTAAGTAAAGGCGTTTGATTTCTTTCATAAATCAAGACTTTGTTACTTTGATCTTGTCAAGGCTATAGAACTTGCGTTCTTGAAAGTTCTTGGAATTCTTTCCTTGAATCTTTCCCATATCCTTTATTTTCGTCTCTTTAGTTCTAGTTGTTCAATTCCTGTTGTTATTACTTCCGCATTTACTTCTCAAATTCTTACTCTAGTTTGGATTCCCGACCTAGTTGTTATCAACTTATGTGGTTGTCATAGGCCGATGCGTCCTAGTATGAACGTATGACATTACTCCCAATACGATATACAAACGGAAGGTCCTATGACTACAATCGTATTAGTCCTATGACTACAATCGTATTAGTCAAATGGACTTATGTGGTTGTTGTATGCCGGTGCGTCCTAGTATATGAATGAAATCATATTCATTCACGGTCAATTACTAAATAACAACCACGATATATAAACGGAAGTTCCTATGACTACAATTGTATTAGTCCAATGGACTTATGTGGTTGTCGTAGGCCGATGCGTCCTACTACAATCGTATTACATTACTCCCAATCTGTTATGACTACAATCGTATTAGTCCAATGGACTTATTTGGTTGTCGTAGGCCGATGCGTCCTAGTATATGAATGAAATAATATTCATAGATGGTCACTTACTAAATAACAACAACGATATATAGACGGAAGTTCCTATGACTACAATCGTATTAGTCAAATGGACTTATGTGATTGTCGTAGGCGTCCTAGTATGTGGTTGTCGTAGGCCGATGCGTCCTAAAGAACAACAACGATATATAAACGGAAGGTCCTATGACTAATATCGTATGAGTCAAATAAACTTATGTGGTTGTCGTAGGCCGATGTGTCCTAGTATATGAATGAAATCATATTCATTCACGGTCAATTACTAAATAACAACCACGATATATAAACGGAAGGTCCTTTTACTACAATTGTATTAGTCAAATGGACTTATGTGGTTGTCGTAGGCCGATGCATCCTAGTATGAACATATGACATTACTCCCAATACGATATACGGAAGGTCTTATGACTACAATCGTATTAGTCCTATAACTACAATCGTATTAGTGAAATGGACTTATGTGGTTGTCGTAGGCCGATGCGTCCTAGTATATGAATGAAATAATATTAATAGATGGTCAATTACTAAATAACAACCACGATATATAAACGGAAGTTCCTATGACAACAATCGTATTAGTAGGACGCATTTGCCTACGAAAACCACATAAGTCCATTGGACTAATACGATTGTAGTCATAACAGATTGGGAGTAATGTAATAGGACCTTCCATTTATATATCGTGGTTGTTATTTAGTAGGACGCATCTGCCTACGACAACCACATAAGTCCATTTAGTTAATACGATTGTAGTAATAAGACCTTCTGTTTATATATCGTGGTTGTTATTTAGTAATTGACCATCTATGAATATTATTTCATTCATATACTTGGACCCATATGTAAGGCCCCGTAAAATTTTTGTGCATGAAACCTTGTAGTTGTGGTGCCATGGTCCGAATAATGTGTTAGGATTGAGTTGAAATTGATACAAAATCATTTGATATGATACTGTGAAAGGAGACAGCAGGAGAGTTTGCAACTTGTGGGGCACTGATTGCCCCTTTGTTTGACTAATTGTGATTTATGTGGTTGATTTGTTGTTGTTCTACTTGTTGACCTTAAATGTGATTCGTGTTGAGTCTTGTGTGAAATGAGTAAAAGGTGGAAAACATGGTTCGTCGGCTTAATTGATCCTTGATGTAGTTTATTGGTTGTCTTGTCGTCATTATTCTTGTCTAACGGCTTGAGTTTACTTGGGACAAAGTTTGTCCATACATACCAATACAATTCGAGTGTACTGACGTCCCTTTTGCCGGGGACGCTACATTCGTGTTATGATTGTAGGTGGATAAGTAGGAGGCACTTCAGCTCATCGGCAGTAGTATCCTTCACCTTCCACTGCCCGTTTTGGTGAGCCCCTTTCTTCCTCGGGGCCCTGTGTGGTTCACGCCACTTTTGTTTAGACTTTATTTTGGTTTTGCAAGGTATAGACGGAGCCTTGTTACCGGCAAGTATTGTATTCCCTTTTGTATTGTGACGACCCAAAGGGTCATCACTTATTTTATTAATCATTTCGAGCTTCTGAGGCCTTGAAAACCTCATTCCATGTTGCCTCGATTTACGTGCACAATCCGAGCATGTAGCCGGAAAGCTTTTGTGATAGAAAATATGAATTCTATGAGAAATGTGGATAAAAATGATATTAATATTGATATGGTTGACTTCGGTCAACATTTTTGGTAAACGGATCCGGACCCGAGATTGGATGGTCCCGAGATGTCCGTAGGAAAATATGGGACTTGGACATGCGTCCGGAGTCGAATTCTGAGGCCGAGAGCCCAAGTTATGAATTTTTCTATGAAATTGTTTTTGATGTAATTGTTAAAGGAAATGAATTAATTGACCTCGGTATCGGGCTCGTATTTTTGGTTCCGACGCCCGGTACAAGTCTTAAATATTATATATGTGATTTCCAAGAAGGCCATTTACAAGATCTCAAGCTAAGGAATTGCAAACTAAGGTTGCTGGACTTCAATGGCAAATAAAGAAGCTTCTAACTATGGAGGAAGAGCTCATGCCCAAAGGAGAAGATTTGTCGAAGTTTTACAACTATTTGGTTGCTCAAATTGAAGACCAAGAGGAGGAAGATTTGGTTACCCAAATCAGCCCTTGGAGTCATCAAATGGGCTCAAAATGAGCTTAAAAGAGTTCCAGAAAGAGGTGTTACAAGAGTAGCCCAATTGGAGTCCAAACAAATGGCCCAAAACTAGTTGTTTTAAGGCCCAAATCTGCCCAAAGGGTCTTGGCCTCCCCTCACCTACCCAAAGACTTTACTTAGACTTTAGCAACCACCTACCTCATTGTAATAATTGTGTTTTCCATTACAACCAGCCTACCTAGTTTTTAATGTTATTTTTATGCCTTTGTACTCCTATAAATAGGGTGTTCTTCTCCTTCATAAGACAGATTATTATTGATTAAGTATATCATACTTTGAGAGTTCTTTTGAACCTTTGTTACTTGTGCTTTGAGATTTATCTTTCAACCTTTACTAGTTCATAGTTCAAGGTAGTAAGATTACTTCTCTTTTGTGATATCTTTGATTCCTTTGTGGTATTCTTAGAAGGCGATTAATACTAGTATTAATTGTTGTCTCAAGTTACTCGTAAAGTGGTCAAGATCCGAATCTATTGTTTTGATTTGCTTTTTAAGTAAAGCCGTTTGATTTCTTTCATAAATCAAGACATTGTTACTTTGATCTTGTCAAGGCTATAGAACTTGCGTTCTTGAAAGTTCTCGGAATTCTTTCCTTGAATCTTTCCCATTTCCTTTATTTTCGTCTCTTTAATTCTAGTTGTTCAATTCCTGTTGTTATTGCTTTCACATTTAGTTCTCAAATTCTTACTCTAGTTTGGATTCCCGACCTAGTTGTTATCAAGTGGTATCAGAGCGGTTCTATCAAGATTTCGTTCTTGATAATTCTTGGGATAAATTAAAAAAAAAAAAAAAAAAACAGAAAAACAAAAAAAAAACGAAATCCAATTTAAAACAAGAAGAAATACAATTGCTTGCTCTCCAGGATATATCTTTTGTATCTAAGTGTTTCCAAAAATTAATAAAGGAAACAAGAAGAGGGGATCCTTGATTTTCTTACTCTTTGTATTCTGTACATTTATATTATTTCCTTTTCGTTCGTGTTTTGTTTCAACCGAGCCTAAAAGTTCTAGGATTTGGTTCTATCTTCTTTTAATTATTCCCAAAAACAAAAGAAAAATCTGAGTTTTACTACTGAGAACTCAGATTTACTACTAAAACATGGTTCGTCGGCTTAATTGATCCTTGATGTAGTTTATTGGTTGTCTTGTCGTCATTATTCTTGTCTAACGGCTTGAGTTTATTTGGGACAAAGTTTGTCCATACATACCAGTACAATTCGAGTGTACTGACGTCCCTTTTGCCGGGGACGCTACATTCGTGTTATGATTGTAGGTGGATCAGTAGGAGGCACTTCAGCTCATCGGCAGTAGTATCCTTCACCTTCCACTGCCCGTTTTGGTGAGCCCTTTTCTTCCTCGGGGCCCTGTGTGGTTCACGCCACTTTTGTTTAGACTTTATTTTGGTTTTGCAAGGTATAGACGGAGCCTTGTTACCGGCAAGTATTGTATTCCCTTTTGTATTGTGACGACCCAAAGGGTCATCACTTATTTTATTAATCATTTCGAGCTTCTGAGGCCTTGAAAACCTCATTCCATGTTGCCTCGATTTACGTGCACAATCCGAGCATGTAGCCGGAAAGCTTTTGTGATAGAAAATATGAATTCTATGAGAAATGTGGATAAAAATGATATTAATATTGATATGGTTGACTTCGGTCAACATTTTTGGTAAACGGATCCGGACCCGAGATTGGATGGTCCCGAGATGTCCGTAGGAAAATATGGGACTTGGACATGCGTCCGGAGTCGAATTCTGAGGCCGAGAGCCTAAGTTATGAATTTTTCTATGAAATTGTTTTTGATGTAATTGTTAAAGGAAATGAATTAATTGACCTTGGTATCGGGCTCGTATTAATTGACCAAGGAAATGATAGCATCAGTGATAAGGATAGAGTTTTGGAAGATCCAAGAAGGCCATTTACAAGATCTCAAGCTAAGGAATTGCAAACTAAGGTTGCTGGACTTCAATGGCAAATAAAGAAGCTTCTAACTATGGAGGAAGAGCTCATGCCCAAAGGAGAAGATTTGTCGAAGTTTTACAACTATTTGATTGCTCAAATTGAAGACCAAGAGGAGGAAGGTTTGGTTGCCCAAATCAGCCCTTGGAGTCATCAAATGGGCTCAAAATGAGCTTAAAAGAGTTCCAGAAAGAGGTGTTACAAGAGTAGCCCAATTGGAGTCCAAAAAAATGGCCCAAAACTAGTTGTTTTAAGGCTCAAATCTGCCCAAAGGGTCTTGGCCGCCCCTCACCTACCCAAAGACTTTACTTAGACTTTAGCAACCACCTACCTCATTGTAATAATTGTGTTTTCCACTACAACCAGCCTACCTAGTTTTTAATGTTATTTTTATGCCTTTGTACTCCTATAAATGGGGTGTTCTTCTCCTTCATAAGACAGATTATTACTGATTAAGTATATCATACTTTGAGAGTTCTTTTGAACCTTTGTTACTTGTGCTTTGAGATTTATCTTTCAACCTTTACTAGTTCATAGTTCAAGGTAGTAAGATTACTTCTCTTTGTGATATCTTTGATTCCTTTGTGGTATTCTTAGAAGGCGATTAATACTAGTATTAATTGTTGTCTCAAGTTACTCGTAAAGTGGTCAAGATCCGAATCTATTGTTTTGATTTACTTTTTAAGTAAAGCCGTTTGATTTCTTTCATAAATCAAGACGTTGTTACTTTGATCTTGTCAAGGCTATAGAACTTGCGTTCTTGAAAGTTCTCGGAATTCTTTCCTTGAATCTTTCCCATTTCCTTTATTTTCGTCTCTTTAATTCTAGTTGTTCAATTCCCGTTGTTATTGCTTTCGCATTTACTTCTCAAATTCTTACTCTAGTTTGGATTCCCGACCTAGTTGTTATCAAGTGGTATCAGAGCGGTTCTATCAAGATTTCGTTCTTGATAATTCTTGGGATAAAGAAAACAAAAGAAAACAAAAAGAAAAAACAAAAAAAACGAAATCCAATTTAAAACAAGAAGAAATACAATTGCTTGCTCTCCAGGATATATCTTTTGTATCTAAGTGTTTCCAAAAATTAATAAAGGAAACAAGAAGAGGGGATCCTTGATTTTCTTACTCTTTGTATTCTGCACATTTATATTATTTCCTTTTCGTTCGTGTCTTGTTTCAACCGAGCCTAAAAGTTCTAGGATTTGGTTCTTTCTTCTTTTAATTATTCCCAAAAACAAAAGAAAAATCTGAGTTTTACTACTGAGAACTACATACAAGTTAGGTTTAACTATAAATCTATAAAGTACTTTGTTCAAAGGTTATTCCGAGAGAAAAAAAGAAGCTAATTTGTGTGATACAATTTTTAAAGATGTCACATACAGGTAGTGATAATGAACGAATGGTTCTCCAAGAAGCTGAAATCAAAGCAAGGAATGATTTTACCTTGCAACCCATGCATCAACAGTTTGAAAGGCTGAATCTGCAACTCCAAGAAATGAGGGATACCATTGCAGATCAAAATGATACAATAGCTGAACTTAGGAGGGATAACAATGTTAGGCCACCTGCTAGAAGAAATGTACCCCATGCTCCTATTGTAAATCAAGCAAACTTTGTTGATGATTTTAATGATATTGATTTTGATAGGGTGAGAGGAGATAGGAGGGGACAAAGAGGATGATAATATAAGTAATATAAAGATGCAGATGCCATCTTTCAAGGGAACAAGGGATCCAGACTTGTATCTTGATTGGGAGAGAAAGGTTGAAGCAATCTTTGATTGTCACAACTACTCTGAAGGTAAGAAGGTTAAACTTGCTGTTGTTGAGTTTTCTGATTATGCTTCTATTTGGTGGAAAAAGCTTAATAGGGATCGACTGCAAGAAGGACAAGCACCAATTGCTACTTGGACTGAGGCTAAAAGGGCGATGAGGAAGAGATTCGTACCATCACACTTTAAAAGAGAGCTACAACTACGCCTTCAAACATGAGTACTTTAAGGATATGGATATAGCTATGATCCAAGCTAATTGTATGGAGGAAGAAGAGGCTACAATGGCTAGGTTTTTAAATGGTTTAAATAAAAATATAGCTGATATAGTTGAATTACAACAATATATAACGATAGATGAGTTAGTTGATTTGTGTATAAAGGTAGAAAATCAAAATAAAAGAAAGCAAACTAGCTCATGGAGATGTCGAACAAGCACCATGCCTAAGAAACCATGGCCAAATCATAAGATGAAGAATTTTTCTCGGCCTCAAGAAGACAAGGGAAAAGGTAAACTGGAGAACAAAGAGGGAGGTAAAACCTTCAACCCTAAACCTTTTACACCTTCTAGTTCTATTCAGTGTCATAAATGTAAAGGAAGGGGACATATGATGCATGAATGTCCAAGTAGAAGAAACATCATTCTAAAAGAAGATTGAGGATATGAGACTGAAAAGAGTGAGGGAGATGAGGAGGGAGATATGAGTGATGAGGTGATTTAGAACTACCTAATGATGGAATGGTTGGGGTAGTTAGGAGGATTATGACTATCAATTTAGGAAGCAATAGTGAAGCACAAAGAGAGAATATATTCCATACTAGGTGTGGGATAAAAGGAAAAACTTGCTCTATGATCATTGATAGTGGTAGTTGTGCTAATGTGGTTAGTTCATACTTTATGGAAAAACTGGAACTTGCATGCATGAAACACCCTACTCCCTATAGACTCCAATGGTTAAATGATAGTGGTGAACTAAAGGTAAATAAACAGTGTATGATTTCATTTAACGTTGGTAGATATGAGGATGATGTTCTTTGTGATATAGTGCCTATGCAAGCTTGTCATATATTACTGGGTCGTCCTTGGCAGTATGACGGGAATGTTTTTCATGATGGGAGAAAGAATAGATATTCGCTTGAACTAAATGGCAGGAAATTTACTCTTGCACCTTTATCTCCTTCTCAAGTGTTTGAAGATCAGAAGAGATTAAAGGAAACAATGGGAAAGTCAAGGGGAGGGATAAAAAGTGAGCTTAAGGCAAAAGAAAAGAAAGAGAGAGAGGGCAGCAATTTGAGAGAAGAGATAAAAGAGGGTTCGAATAAAAAAATAGACAGTCTTGGTGAGAGGAAAGAGGCTAAGGAAAGAAAAAGAGAGAGTTTCTATATAAAAGCCAAAGAGTGTTTAAATGCAAGAAAAGAGGGGCTGCCCATAATACTACTTACTTACAAAGAGGCTTTGATTAATTCTGAGTTGCTAACTTCTTCTTTGCCAAGTAGTATTTCTTCTCTTTTGCAGGATTTTGAAGATGTCTTTCCAGAAGATATTCCTAGTGGATTGCCACCTTTACGTGGCATTGAGCATCAAATTGATCTTGTACCTGGATCACAAATCCCAAATAGGCCAGCCTATAGGAGTAATCCAGAAGAGACAAAGGAACTTCAAAGGCAAGTTGAGGAGTTGCTTGAGAAAGGCTTTGTGAGAGAGAGCATGAGCCCTTGCTCTGTTCCGGTCCTATTGGTACCCAAAAAGGATGGAACTTGGAGGATGTGCGTGGATTGTAGAGCAATCAACAAGATTACGGTAAAGTATCGCCACCCTATTCCTCGTCTTGATGACATGTTGGATCAATTACATGGATCCAAAATCTTTTCTAAAATTGATCTAAAAAGTGGTTACCATCAGATTCGAATGAATCCAGGAGATGAATGGAAAACTGCTTTTAAGACCAAATATGGGCTTTATGAGTGGTTAGTTATGCCTTTCGGCTTGACTAATGCACCTAGCACTTTCATGAGATTAATGAATCATGTTTTTAAGGATTTTCATGGAAAATTTGTTGTGGTGTACTTCGATGATATCTTGGTCTTTTCTAATACTTTAGAAGAGCATGTAGAACACCTAAGACAAGTTTTTGAAGTTCTTAGAAAGCACTTGTTATTTGTTAATCTTAAAAAGTGTACTTTTTATGTGAATCGTGTGATTTTCTTGGGTTTTGTGGTTAGCTCTAAGGGTGTTGAGGTTGATGAAGAGAAAATCAAAGCAATTAAAGAATGGCCTAAACCTAAGAGAGTAACTGAAGTTAGGAGTTTTCATGGACTTGCTAGTTTTTATAGGAGGTTTGTGAGAGACTTTAGTACCATTGCTTCTCCTTTAACTGAAGTTATCAAAAAGGTTAGGATTTTTAAATGGGGAAAAGAACAAGATGATGCGTTTAACTTGTTGAAAGAAAAGTTATGTTCTGCTCCGTTATTACAATTGCCTGATTTTTCTAAATCTTTTGAAATTGAATGTGATGCTTCTGGCAAGGGAATAGGTGTTGTTTTGATGCAAGATTCTAAACCTATTGCCTACTTTAGTGAGAAGTTGAATGGAGCCACATTGAACTATTCAACTTATGACAAAGAGCTTTATGCTTTGGTAAGGGCTTTAGCCACATGGCAACATTACTTGTGGCCAAGGGAGTTTGTCATTAAAACTGACCATGAATCCTCGAAATACTTGAAAAGTCAAGGTAAGCTTAGTAGAAGGCATGCTAAGTGGGTTGAATTTATTGAAACTTTTCCTTATGTAATTTCTTACAAACAAGGGAAAGAGAATGTTGTTGCTGATGCACTTTCAAGGAGGTATGTCTTAGTTTCTACCCTCACTTCTAAATTGATGGGTTTTGATCAAATCAAGGAACTTTATGCTAATGATGTTGATTTTGGCAAAACTTTTGCAGATTGTAAGTTGGGTCCTCTTGATAGGTTTAACCTACAAGATGAGTTTCTCTTTAAAGAAAACAAGTTGTGTATCCCTAATTGCTCTTTACGTGAAGTATTTGTAAGGGAAGCACATTGTGGAGGGCTTATGGGACACTTTGGGGTCCCAAAGACATTAGACATATTTGCTGAAAATTTCTTTTGGCCTGGAATGAGAAAAGATGTTGAAAGAATGTGCACACAGTGTTTGGAATGTAAACAAGCTAAATCTAAAGTGTTACCACATGGTCTTTACACGCCATTACCTGTTCCTACTTCACCTTGGATTGATATATCTATGGATTTTGTGTTAGGTTTGCCTAGAACAAGGTATGGTAAGGATAGTATATTTGTTGTGGTAGATAGGTTCTCCAAGATGGCTCGTTTTATTCCTTGTTTAAAGACTAATGATGCCTCACATGTTGCTAATCTTTTTGAAAAAGAGATTGTGAAATTGCATGGTATACCTAGAACAATTGTTAGTGATAGGGATGCAAAGTTTGTGAGTCACTTCTGGCGTGTATATTGGGGGAAGTTAGGCACGAAATTATTGTTTTCCACTTCTTGTCACCCACAAACTGATGGACAAACTAAAGTAGTTAATAGAACCTTAGGAAACATGTTGAGGGCTGTTTTGAAAGGTAAATTAACTTTATGGGAAGATCACTTACCTATGATTGAATTTGCTTACAATAGAACAATCCATTCTTCTACAGGTATGTCTCCTTTTGAAATTGTTTATGGCTTTAATCCCTTTACTCCACTTGATTTATTACCTTTACCTGCTAATGATATTGCTAGTCTTGATGGTAGGACAAAGGCTGAGATGATAAAAAAAATTCATGAGCAAACAAGGCTTGCAATTGAGAAGAAAAATGAGCAAACTGCCTTGAGAAAGAATAAGGGCTGAAAACAAGTTATTTTTAAACCTGGGGATTTAGTTTGGGTTCATTTTAGAAAGGAGAGATTTCCTTCCAAAAGGAAGTCAAAGTTGCATCCTAGAGGAGATGGCCCCTTTCAAGTCCTTGAAAGGATTGGAAACAATGCTTACAAGTTGGACCTTCCTGGTGAGTTTAAAGTAAGTGCTACATTCAATGTTGCTGACTTATCTTTGTTTGACGTAGGATCGAATTCGGGGACGAATTCTTTTCAAGAAGAGGGGAATGATAGCATCACTGATAAGGATAGAGTTTTGGAAGATCCAAGAAGGCCATTTACAAGATCTCAAGCTAAGGAATTGCAAACTAAGGTTGCTGGACTTCAATGGCAAATAAAGAAGCTTCTAACTATGGAGGAAGAGCTCATGCCCAAAGGAGAAGATTTGTCGAAGTTTTACAACTATTTGGTTGCTCAAATTGAAGACCAAGAGGAGGAAGATTTGGTTACCCAAATCAGCTCTTGGAGTCACCAAATGGGCTCAAAATGAGCTTAAAAGAGTTCCAGAAAGAGGTATTACAAGAGTAGCCCAATTGGAGTCCAAACAAATGGCCCAAAACTAGTTGTTTTAAGGCCCAAATCTGCCCAAAGGGTCTTGGCCGCCCCTCACCTACCCAAAGACTTTACTTAGACTTTAGCAACCACCTACCTCATTGTAATAATTGTGTTTTCCACTACAACCACCCTACCTAGTTTTTAATGTTATTTTTATGCCTTTGTACTCCTATAAATAGGGTGTTCTTCTCCTTCATAAGACAGATTATTATTGATTGAGTATATCATACTTTGAGAGTGATAGCATCGCTGATAAGGATAGAGTTTTGGAAGCTCCAAGAAGGACATTTACAAGATCTCAAGCTAAGGAATTGCAAACTAAGGTTGCTGGACTTCAATGGCAAATAAAGAAGCTTCTAACTATGGAGGAAGAGCTCATGCCCAAAGGAGAAGAGTTGTCGAAGTTTTACAACTATTTGGTTGCTCAAATTGAAGTCCAAGAGGAGGAAGATTTGGTTACCCAAATCTGCCCATGGAGTCACCAAATGGGCTCAAAATGAGCTTAAAAGAGTTCCAAAAAGAGGTGTTACAAGACCAGCCCAATTGGAGTCCAAACAAATGGCCCAAAACTAGTTGTTTTAAGGCCCAAATCTGCCCAAAGAGTCTTGGCTGCCCCTCACCTACCCAAAAACTTTTCTTAGACTTTAGCAACCACCTACCTCATTGTAATAATTGTGTTTTCCACTACAACCACCCCATCTAGTTTTTAATGTTATTTTTATGCCTTTGTACTCCTATAAATAAGGTGTTCTTCTCCTTCATAAGACATTATTATTGAGTGAGTATATCATACTTTGAGAGTTCTTTTGAACCTTTGTTACTTGTGCTTTGAGATTTATCTTTCAACCTTTACTAGTTCATAGTTCAAGGTAGTAAGATTACTTCTCTTTTGTGATATCTTTGATTCCTTTGTGGTATTCTTAGAAGGCGATTAATACTAGTATTAATTGTTGTCTCAAGTTACTCGTAAAGTGGTCAAGATCCGAATCTATTGTTTTGATTTGCTTTTAAGTAAAGGCGTTTGATTTCTTTCATAAATCAAGACGTTGTTACTTTGATCTTGTCAAGGCTATAGAACTTGCGTTCTTGAAAGTTCTCGGAATTCTTTCCTTGAATCTTTCCCATATCCTTTATTTTCGTCTCTTTAATTCTAGTTGTTCAATTCCTGTTGTTATTGCTTCCGCATTTACTTCTCAAATTCTTACTCTAGTTTGGATTCCCGACCTAGTTGTTATCAAGTGGTATCAGAGCGGTTCTATGAAGATTTCGTTCTTGATAATTCTTGGGATATTTTGAAAACAAAAAAAAAACAAAAATAAACAAAAAAAAAACAAAAAAAAAAAGAAAATCCAATTTAAAACAAGAAGAAATACAATTGCTTGCTCTCCAGGATATATCTTTTGTATCTAAGTGTTTCCAAAAATTAACAAAGGAAACAAGAAGAGGGGATCCTTGATTTTTATTACTCTCTGTATTCTACACATTTATATTCTTTCCTTTTTGTTCGTGTCTTATTTCAACCGAGCCTAAAAGTTCTAGGATTTGGTTCTTTCTTCTTTTAATTGTTCCCAAAAAAACAAAAGAAAAATCCGAGTTTTACTACTAAGAACTACATACAAGTTAGGTTTAACTATAAATCTATAAAGTACTTGTTCAAAGGTTATTTCGAGAGAAAAAAAGAAGAAGCTAATTTGTGTGATACAATTTTTTAAGATGTCACATACAGGTAGTGATAATGAACGAATGGTTCTCCAACAAGCTGAAATCAAAGCAAGGAATGATTTTACCTTGCAAGCCATGCATCAACAGTTTGAAAGGCTGAATCTCCAACTCCAAGAAATGAGGGATACCATTGCGGATCAAAATGATACAATAGCTGAACTTAGGAGGGATAATAATGTTAGGCCACCTGCTAGAAGAAATGTACCCCATGTTCCTATTGTAAATCAAGCAAACTTTATTGATGATTTTAATGATATTGATTTTGATAGGGTGAGAGGAGATAGGAGGGGACAAAGAGGTAGGATAGAGGATGATAATATAAGTAATATAAAGATGCAGATGCCATCTTTCAAGGGAACAAGGGATCCGGACTTGTATCTTGATTGGGAGAGAAAGGTTGAAGCAATCTTTGACTGTCACAACTACTCTGAAGGTAAGAAGGTTAAACTTGCTGTTGTTGAGTTTTCTGATTATGCTTCTATTTGGTGGAAAAAGCTTAATAGGGATCGACTGCAAGAAGGACAAGCACCAATTGCTACTTGGACTGAGGCTAAAAGGGTGATGAGGAACAGATTCGTACCATCACACTTTCAAAGAGAGCTACAACTACGTCTTCAAACATTGAAGCAAGGGTCCATATCAGTAGATGATTACTTTAAGGCTATGGATATAGCTATGATCCAAGCTAATTGTATGGAGGAAGAAGAGGCTACAATGGCTAGGTTTTTAAATGGTTTAAATAAGGAAATAGCTGATGTAGTTGAATTACAACAATATGTAACAATAGATGAGTTAGTTGATTTGTGTATAAAGGTAGAAAATCAAAATAAAAGAAAGCAAACTGGCTCATGGAGATGTCAAACAAGCACCATGCCTAAGAAACCATGGCCAAATCATGAGATGAAGAATTTTTCTCGGCCTCAAGAAGACAAGGAAAAGGTAAACTGGACAACAAAGAGGGAGGTAAAACCTTCAACCCTAAACCTTTTACACCTTCTAGTTCTATTCAGTGTCATAAATGTAAAGGAAGGGGACATATGATGCATGAATGTCCAAGTAGAAGGAACATCATTCTAAAAGAAGATGGAGGATATGAGAGTGAAAAGAGTGAGGGAGATGAAGAGGGAGATATGAGTGATGAAGGTGATTTAGAACTACCTAATGATGGAATGGTTGGGATAGTTAGGAGGATTATGACTATCAATTTAGGAAGCAATAGTGAAGCACAAAGAGAGAATATATTCCATACTAGGTGTGGGATAAAAGGAAAAATTTGCTCTATGATCATTGATAGTGGTAGTTGTGCTAATGTGGTTAGTTCATACTTTGTGGAAAAACTAGGACTTGCATGCATGAAACACCCTACTCCCTATAGACTCCAATGGTTAAATGATAGTGGTGAACTAAAGGTAAATAAACAGTGTATGATTTCATTTAACGTTGGTAGATATGAGGATGATATTCTTTGTGACATAGTGCCTATGCAAGCTTGTCATATATTACTAGGTCGTCCTTGGCAGTATGACGGGAATGTTTTTCACGATGGGAGAAAGAATAGATATTCGCTTGAACTAAATGGCAGGAAATTTACTCTTGCACCTTTATCTCCTTCTCAAGTATTTGAAGATCAGAAGAGATTAAAGGAAACAATGGGAAAGTCAAGGGGAGGGATAAAAAGTGAGCTTGAGGAAAAAGAAAAGAAAGAGAGAGAGGGCAGCAATTTGAGAGAAGAGATAAAAGAGGGTTCGAATAAAAAAATAGACAGTCTTGGTGAGAGGAAAGAGGCTAAGGAAAGAAAAAGAGAGAGTTTCTATATAAAAGCCAAAGAGTGTTTAAATGCAAGAAAAGAGGGGCTGCCCATAATACTACTTACTTACAAAGAGGCTTTGATTAACTCTGAGTTGCTAACTTCTTCTTTGCCAAGTAGTATTTCTTCTCTTTTGCAGGATTTTGAAGATGTCTTTCCAGAAGATATTCCTAGTGGATTGCCACCTTTACGTGGCATTGAGCATCAAATTGATTTTGTACCTGGATCACAAATCCCAAATAGGCCAGCCTATAGGAGTAATCCAGAAGAGACAAAGGAACTTCAAAGGCAAGTTGAGGAGTTGCTTGAGAAAGGCTTTGTGAGAGAGAGCATGAGCCCTTGCTCTGTTCCGGTCCTATTGGTACCCAAAAAGGATGGAACTTGGAAGATGTGCGTGGATTGTAGAGCAATCAACAAGATTACGGTAAAGTATCGCCACCCTATTCCTCGTCTTGATGACATGTTGGATCAATTACATGGATCCAAAATCTTTTCTAAAATTGATCTAAAAAGTGGTTACCATCAGATTCGAATGAATCCAGGAGATGAATGGAAAACTGCTTTTAAGACCAAATATGGGCTTTATGAGTGGTTAGTTATGCCTTTCGGCTTGACTAATGCACCTAGCACTTTCATGAGATTAATGAATCATGTTTTTAAGGATTTTCATGGAAAATTTGTTGTGGTGTACTTCGATGATATCTTGGTCTTTTCTAATACTTTAGAAGAGCATGTAGAACACCTAAGACAAGTTTTTGAAGTTCTTAGAAAGCACTTGTTATTTGCTAATCTTAAAAAGTGTACTTTTTATGTGAATCGTGTGATTTTCTTGGGTTTTGTGGTTAGCTCTAAGGGTGTTGAGGTTGATGAAGAGAAAATCAAAGCAATTAAAGAATGGCCTAAACCTAAGAGAGTAACTGAAGTTAGGAGTTTTCATGGACTTGTTAGTTTTTATAGGAGGTTTGTGAGAGACTTTGGTACCATTGCTTCTCCTTTAACTGAAGTTATCAAAAAGGATAGGATTTTTAAATGTGGAAAAGAACAAGATGATGCTTTTAACTTGTTGAAAGAAAAGTTATGTTCTGCTCCGTTATTACAATTGCCTGATTTTTCTAAATCTTTTGAAATTGAATGTGATGCTTCTGGCAAGGGAATAGGTGTTGTTTTGATGCAAGATTCTAAACCTATTGCCTACTTTAGTGAGAAGTTGAATGGAGCCACATTGAACTATTCAACTTATGACAAAGAGCTTTATGCTTTGGTAAGGGCTTTAGCCACATGGAAACATTACTTGTGGCCAAGGGAGTTTGTCATTAAAACTGACCATGAATCCTTGAAATACTTGAAAAGTCAAGGTAAGCTTAGTAGAAGGCATGCTAAGTGGGTTGAATTTATTGAAACTTTTCCTTATGTAATTTCTTACAAACAAGGGAAAGAGAATGTTGTTGCTGATGCACTTTCAAGGAGGTATGTCTTAGTTTCTACCCTCACTTCTAAATTGATGGGTTTTGATCAAATCAAGGAACATTATGCTAATGATGTTGATTTTGGCAAAACTTTTGCAGATTGTAAGTTGGGTCCTCTTGTTAGGTTTAACCTACAAGATGGGTTTCTCTTTAAGGAAATAAGTTGTGTATCCCCAATTGCTCTTTACGTGAATTATTTGTAAGGGAAGCACATTGTGGAGGGCTTATGGGACACTTTGGGGTCCCAAAGACATTAGACATACTTGCTGAAAATTTCTTTTGGCCTGGAATGAGAAAAGATGTTGAAAGAATGTGCACACAGTGTTTGGAATGTAAACAAGCTAAATCTAAAGTGTTACCACATGGTCTTTACACGCCATTACCTGTTCCTACTTCACCTTGGATTGATATATCTATGGATTTTGTGTTAGGTTTTCCTAGAACAAGGTATGGTAAGGATAGTATATTTGTTGTGGTAGATAGGTTCTCCAAGATGGCTCGTTTTATTCCTTGTTTAAAGACTAATGTTGCCTCACATGTTGCTAATCTTTTTGTAAAAGAGATTGTGAAAGCATGGTATACCTAGAACTATTGTTAGTGATAGGGATGCAAAGTTTTTGAGTCACTTCTGGCGTGTGTTTTGGGGGAAGTTAGGCACTAAATTATTGTTTTCCACTTCTTGTCACCCACAAACTGATGGACAAACTGAAGTAGTTAATAGAACCTTAGGAAACATGTTGAGGGCTGTTTTGAAAGGTAAATTAACTTTATGGGAAGATCACTTACCTATGATTGAATTTGCTTACAATAGAACAATCCATTCTTCTACAGGTATGTCTCTTTTTGAAGTTGTTTATGGCTTTAATCCCTTCACTCCACTTGATTTATTACCATTACCTACTAATGATATTGCTAGTCTTGATGGTAGGACGAAGGCTGAGATGATGAAAAAAATTAATGAGCAAACAAGGCTTGCAATTGAGAAGAAAAATGAGCAAACCGCCTTGAGAAAGAATAAGGGTCGAAAACAAGTTATTTTTAAACCTGGAGATTTAGTTTGGGTTCACATTAGAAAGGAGAGATTTCCTTCCAAAAGGAAGTCAAAGTTGCATCCTAGAGGAGATGGCCCCTTTCAAGTCCTTGAAAGGATTGGAAACAATGCTTACAAGTTGGACCTTCCTGGTGAGTTTCAAGTAAGTGCTACATTCAATGTTGCTGACTTATCTTTGTTTGACGTAGGATCGAATTCGGACGAATTCTTTTCAAGAAGAGGGGAATGATAGCATCACTGATAAGGATAGAGTTTTGGAAGCTCCAAGAAGGCCATTTACAAGATCTCAAGCTAAGGAATTGCAAACTAAGGTTGCTGGACTTCAATGGCAAATAAAGAAGCTTCTAACTATGGAGGAAGAGCTCATGCCCAAATGAGAAGAGTTGTCGAAGTTTTACAACTATTTGGTTGCTCAAATTGAAGTCCAAGAGGAGGAAGATTTGGTTACCCAAATCTGCCCATGGAGTCACCAAATGGGCTCAAAATGAGCTTAAAAGAGTTCCAGAAAGAGGTGTTACAAGAGCAGCCCAATTGGAGTCCTAACAAATGGCCGAAAACTAGTTGTTTTAAGGCCCAAATCTGCCCAAAGAGTCTTGGCCGCCCCTCACCTACCCAAAGACTTTTCTTAGACTTTAGCAACCACCTACCTCATTCTAATAATTGTGTTTTCCACTACAACCACCCCATCTAGTTTTTAATGTTATTTTTATGCCATTGTACTCCTATAAATAGGGTGTTCTTCTCCTTCATAAAACACATTATTATTGAGTGAGTATATCATACTTTGAGAGTTCTTTTGAACCTTTGTTACTTGTGCTTTGAGATTTATCTTTCAACCTTTACTAGTTCATAGTTCAAGGTAGTAAGATTACTTCTCTTTTGTGATATCTTTGATTCCTTTATGGTATTCTTAGAAGGCGATTAATACTAGTATTAATTGTTGTCTCAAGTTACTCGTAAAGTGGTCAAGATCCGAATCTATTGTTTTGATTTGCTTTTAAGTAAAGGCGTTTGATTTCTTTCATAAATCAAGACGTTGTTACTTTGATCTTGTCAAGGCTATAGAACTTGCGTTCTTGAAAGTTCTCGTAATTCTTTTCTTGAATCTTTCCCATATCCTTTATTTTCGTCTCTTTAATTCTAGTTGTTCAATTCCTGTTGTTATTGCTTCCGCATTTACTTCTCAAATTCTTACTCTAGTTTGGATTCCCGACCTAGTTGTTATCAGAGAGTTCTTTTGAACTTTTGTTACTTGTGCTTTGAGATTTATCTTTCAACCTTTACTAGTTCATAGTTCAAGGTAGTATCTTACTTCTCTTTTGTGATATCTTTGATTCCTTTGTGGTATTCTTAGAAGGCGATTAATACTAGTATTAATTGTTGTCTCAAGTTACTCGTAAAGTGGTCAAGATCCGAATCTATTGTTTTGATTTGCTTTTTAAGTAAAGCCGTTTGATTTCTTTCATAAATCAAGACGTTGTTACTTTGATCTTGTCAAGGCTATAGAACTTGCGTTCTTGAAAGTTCTCGGAATTCTTTCCTTGAATCTTTCCCATATCCTTTATTTCGTCTCTTTAATTCTAGTTGTTCAATTCCTGTTGTTATTGCTTCCGCATTTACTTCTCAAATTCTTACTCTAGTTTGGATTCCCGACCTAGCTGTTATCAGGATGGTCCCGAGAGGTCCGTAAGAAAATATGGGACTTTGACATGCGTCCGGAGTCGAATTCTGAGGCCGAGAGTCCAAGTTATGAATTTTTCTATGAAATTGTTTTTGATGTAATTGTTAAAGGAAATGAATTAATTGACCTTGGTATCGGGCTCGTATTTTGGTTCCGACGCCCGGTACAAGTCTTAAATATTATATATGTGATTTCGTAAAGTTTGGTGACATTCGGATGTTGTTTGAGATGTTTTGGACCTTGAGTTCCAAGTTTGAAAGTTTTGAAAACCAAAAGTATGAAAATCATGAATTTGAGGCTTGATTTGATGAAAATGATAGCATCACTGATAAGGATAGAGTTTTGGAAGCTCCAAGAAGGCCATTTACAAGATCTCAAGCTAAGGAATTGCAAACTAAGGTTGCTGGACTTCAATGGCAAATAAAGAAGCTTCTAACTATGGAGGAAGAGCTCATGCCCAAAGGAGAAGAGTTGTCTAAGTTTTACAACTATTTGGTTGCTCAAATTGAAGTCCAAGAGGAGGAAGATTTGGTTACACAAATCTGCCCATGGAGTCACCAAATAGGCTCAAAATGAGCTTAAAAGAGTCCAGAAAGAGGTGTTACAAGAACAGCCCAATTGGAGTCCAAACAAATGGCCCAAAACAAGTTGTTTTAAGGCCCAAATCTGCCCCAAATAGTCTTGGCCGCCCCTCACCTACCAAAGACTTTTCTTAGACATTAGCAACCACCTACCTCATTGTAATAATTGTGTTTTCCACTACCACCACCCCACCTAGTTTTTAATGTTATTTTTATGCCTTTGTACTCCTATAAATAGTGTGTTTTTCTGCTTCATAAGGCAGATTATTATTGAGTGAGTATATCATATTTTGAGAGTTCTTTTGAACCTTTGTTACTTGTGCTTTGAGATTTATCTTTCAACCTTTACTAGTTCATAGTTCAAGGTAGTAAGATTACTTCTCTTTTGTGATATCTTTGATTCCTTTGTGGTATTCTTAGAAGGCGATTAATACTAGTATTAATTGTTGTCTCAAGTTACTCGTAAAGTGGTCAAGATCCGAATCTATTGTTTTGATTTGCTTTTAAGTAAAGGCGTTTGATTTCTTTCATAAATCAAGACGTTGTTACTTTGATCTTGTCAAGGCTATAGAACTTGCGTTCTTGAAAGTTCTTGGAATTCTTTCCTTGAATCTTTCCCATATCCTTTATTTTCGTCTCTTTAATTCTAGTTGTTCAATTTCTGTTGTTATTGCTTCCGCATTTACTTCTCAAATTCTTACTCTAGTTTGGATTCCCGACCTAGTTGTTATCAAGTGGTATTCAGAGCGGTTCTATCAAGATTTCGTTCTTGATAATTCTTGGGATATTTTGAAAACAAAAAAAAAACAAAAAAAAAAACAAAAAAAAAACGAAATCCAATTTAAAACAAGAAGAAATACAATTGCTTGCTCTCCAGGATATATCTTTTGTATCTAAGTGTTTCCAAAAATTAACAAAGGAAACAAGAAGAGGGGATCCTTGATTTTGTTACTCTCTGTATTCTACACATTTATATTCTTTCCTTTTTGTTCGTGTCTTATTTCAACCGAGCCTAAAAGTTCTAGGATTTGGTTCTTTCTTCTTTTAATTGTTCCCAAAAAAACAAAAGAAAAATCTGAGTTTTACTACTAAGAACTACATACAAGTTAGGTTTAACTATAAATCTATAAAGTACTTGTTCAAAGGTTATTTCGAGAAAAAAAAGAAGAAGCTAATTTGTGTGATACAATTTTTAAAGATGTCACATACAGGTAGTGATAATGAACGAATGGTTCTCCAAGAAGCTGAAATCAAAGCAAGGAATGATTTTACCTTGCAAGCCATGCATCAACAGTTTGAAAGGCTGAATCTCCAACTCCAAGAAATGAGGGATACCATTGCGGATCAAAATGATACAATAGCTGAACTTAGGAGGGATAATAATGTTAGGCCACCTGCTAGAAGAAATGTACCCCATGCTCCTATTGTAAATCAAGCAAACTTTATTGATGATTTTAATGATATTGATTTTGATAGGGTGAGAGGAGATAGGAGGGGACAAAGAGGTAGGATAGAGGATGATAATATAAGTAATATAAAGATGCGGATGCCATCTTTCAAGGGAACAAGGGATCCAGACTTGTATCTTGATTGGGAGAGAAAGGTTGAAGCAATCTTTGACTGTCACAACTACTCCGAAGGTAAGAAGGTTAAACTTGCTGTTGTTGAGTTTTCTGATTATGCTTCTATTTGGTGGAAAAAGCTTAATAGGGATCGACTACAAGAAGGACAAGCACCAATTGCTACTTGGACCGAGGCTAAAAGGGTGATGAGGAAGAGATTCGTACCATCACACTTTCAAAGAGAGCTACAACTACGTCTTCAAACATTGAAGCAAGGGTCCATGTCAGTAGATGATTACTTTAAGGCTATGGATATAGCTATGATCCAAGCTAATTGTATGGAGGAAGAAGAGGCTACAATGGCTAGGTTTTTAAATGGTTTAAATAAGGAAATAGCTGATGTAGTTGAATTACAACAATATGTAACAATAGATGAGTTAGTTGATTTGTGTATAAAGGTAGAAAATCAAAATAAAAGAAAGCAAACTGGCTCATGGAGATGTCGAACAAGCACCATGCCTAAGAAACCATGGCCAAATCATGAGATGAAGAATATTTCTCGGCCTCAAGAAGACAAGGGAAAAGGTAAACTGGAGAACAAAGAAGGAGGTAAAACCTTCAACCCTAAACCTTTTACACCTTCTAGTTCTATTCAGTGTCATAAATGTAAAGGAAGGGGACATATGATGCATGAATGTCCAAGTAGAAGAAACATCATTCTAAAAGAAGATGGAGGATATGAGAGTGAAAAGAGTGAGGGAGATGAAGAGGGAGATATGAGTGATGAAGGTGATTTAGAACTACCTAATGATGGAATGGTTGGGGTAGTTAGGAGGATTATGACTATCAATTTAGGAAGCAATAGTGAAGCACAAAGAGAGAATATATTCCATACTAGGTGTGGGATAAAAGGAAAAACTTGCTCTATGATCATTGATAGTGGTAGTTGTGCTAATGTGGTTAGTTCATACTTTGTGGAAAAGCTGGGACTTGCATGCATGAAACACCCTACTCCCTATAGACTCCAATGGTTAAATGATAGTGGTGAACTAAAGGTAAATAAACAGTGTATGATTTCATTTAACGTTGGTAGATATGAGGATGATATTCTTTGTGACATAGTGCCTATGCAAGCTTGTCATATATTACTGGGTCGTCCTTGGCAGTATGACAAGAATGTTTTTCATGATGGGAGAAAGAATAGATATTCGCTTGAACTAAATGGCAGGAAATTTACTCTTGCACCTTTATCTCCTTCTCAAGTGTTTGAAGATCAGAAGAGATTAAAGGAAACAATGGGAAAGTCAAGGGGAGGGATAAAAAGTGAGCTTGTGGAAAAAGAAAAGAAAGACAGAGAGGGCAGCAATTTGAGAGAAGAGATAAAAGAGGGTTCGAATGAAAAAATAGACAGTCTTGGTGAGAGGAAAGAGGCTAAGGAAAGAAAAAGAGAGAGTTTCTATATAAAAGCCAAAGAGTGTTTAAATGCAAGAAAAGAGGGGCTGCCCATAATACTACTTACTTACAAAGAGGCTTTGATTAACTGTGAGTTGCTAACTTCTTCTTTGCCAAGTAGTATTTCTTCTCTTTTGCAGGATTTTGAAGATGTCTTTCCAGAAGATATTCCTAGTGGATTGCCACCTTTACGTGGCATTGAGCATCAAATTGATTTTGTACATGGATCACAAATCCCAAATAGGCCAGCCTATAGGAGTAATCCAGAAGAGACAAAGGAACTTCAAAGGCAAGTTGAGGAGTTGCTTGAGAAAGGCTTTGTGAGAGAGAGCATGAGCCCTTGCTCTGTTCCGGTCCTATTGGTACCCAAAAAGGATGGAACTTGGAGGATGTGCGTGGATTGTAGAGCAATCAACAAGATTACGGTAAAGTATCGCCACCCTATTCCTCGTCTTGATGACATGTTGGATCAATTACATGGATCCAAAATCTTTTCTAAAATTGATCTAAAAAGTGGTTACCATCAGATTCGAATGAATCCAGGAGATGAATGGAAAACTGCTTTTAAGACCAAATATGGGCTTTATGAGTGGTTAGTTATGCCTTTCGGCTTGACTAATGCGCCTAGCACTTTCATGAGATTAATGAATCATGTTTTTAAGGATTTTCATGGAAAATTTGTTGTGGTGTACTTCGATGATATCTTGGTCTTTTCTAATACTTTAGAAGAGCATGTAGAACACCTAAGACAAGTTTTTGAAGTTCTTAGAAAGCACTTGTTATTTGCTAATCTTAAAAAGTGTACTTTTTATGTGGATCGTGTGATTTTCTTGGGTTTTGTGGTTAGCTCTAAAGGTGTTGAGGTTGATGAAGAGAAAATCAAAGCAATTAAAGAATGGCCTAAACCTAAGAGTGTAACTGAAGTTAGAAGTTTTCATGGACTTGCTAGTTTTTATAGGAGGTTTGTGAGAGACTTTAGTACCATTGCTTCTCCTTTAACTGAAGTTATCAAAAAGGATAGGATTTTTAAATGGGGAAAAGAACAAGATGATGCTTTTAATTTGTTGAAAGAAAAGTTATGTTCTGCTCCGTTATTACAATTGCCTGATTTTTCTAAATCTTTTGAAATTGAATGTGATGCTTCTAGCAAGGGAATAGGTGCTGTTTTGATGCAAGATTCTAAACCTATTGCCTACTTTAGTGAGAAGTTGAATGGAGCCACATTGAACTATTCAACTTATGACAAAGAGCTTTATGCTTTGGTAAGGGCTTTAGCCACATGGCAACATTACTTGTGGCCAAGGGAGTTTGTCATTAAAACTGACCATGAATCCTTGAAATACTTGAAAAGTCAAGGTAAGCTTAGTAGAAGGCATGCTAAGTGGGTTGAATTTATTGAAACTTTTCCTTATGTAATTTCTTACAAACAAGGGAAAGAGAATGTTGTTGCTGATGCACTTTCAAGGAGGTATGTCTTAGTTTCTACCCTCACTTCTAAATTGATGGGTTTTGAACAAATCAAGGAACTTTATGCTAATGATGTTGATTTTGGCAAAACTTTTGCAGATTGTAAGTTGGGTCCTCTTGATAGGTTTAACCTACAAGATGGGTTTCTCTTTAAGGAAAATAAGTTGTGTATCCCTAATTGCTCTTTACGTGAAGTATTTGTAAGGGAAGCACATTGTGGAGGGCTTATGGGACACTTTGGGGTCCCAAAGACATTAGACATACTTGCTGAAAATTTCTTTTGGCCTGGAATGAGAAAAGATGTTGAAAGAATGTGCACACGGTGTTTGGAATGTAAACAAGCTAAATCTAAAGTGTTACCACATGGTCTTTACACGGCATTACCTGTTCCTACTTCACCTTGGATTGATATATCTATGGATTTTGTGTTAGGTTTGCCTAGAACAAGGTATGGTAAGGATAGTATATTTGTTGTGGTAGATAGGTTCTCCAAGATGGCTCGTTTTATTCCTTGTTTAAAGACTAATGATGCCTCACATGTTGCTAATCTTTTTGTAAAAGAGATTGTGAAATTGCATGGTATACCTAGAACTATTGTTAGTGATAGGGATGCAAAGTTTTTGAGTCACTTCTGGCGTGTATTTTGGGGGAAGTTAGGCACTAAATTGTTGTTTTCCACTTCTTGTCACCCACAAACTGATGGACAAACTGAAGTAGTTAATAGAACCTTAGGAAACATGTTGAGGGCTGTTTTGAAAGGTAAATTAACTTTATGGGAAGATCACTTACCTATGATTGAATTTGCTTACAATAGAACAATCCATTCTTCTACAGGTATGTCTCCTTTTGAAGTTGTTTATGGCTTTAATCCCTCTACTCCACTTGATTTATTACCATTACCTACTAATGATATTGCTAGTCTTGATGGTAGGATGAAGGCTGAGATGATGAAAAAAATTCATGAGCAAACAAGGCTTGCAATTGAGAAGAAAAATGAGCAAACCGCCTTGAGAAAGAATAAGGGTCGAAAACAAGTTATTTTTAAACCTGGAGATTTAGTTTGGGTTCACTTTAGAAAGGAGAGATTTCCTTCCAAAAGGAAGTCAAAGTTGCATCCTAGAGGAGATGGCCCCTTTCAAGTCCTTGAAAGGATTGGAAACAATGCTTACAAGTTGGACCTTCCTGGTGAGTTTCAAGTAAGTGCTACATTCAATGTTGCTGACTTATCTTTGTTTGACGTAGGATCGAATTCGGGGACGAATTCTTTTCAAGAAGAGGGGAATGATAGCATCACTGATAAGGATAGAGTTTTGGAAGCTCCAAGAAGGCCATTTACAAGATCTCAAGCTAAGGAATTGCAAACTAAGGTTGCTGGACTTCAATGGCAAATAAAGAAGCTTCTAACTATGGAGGAAGAGCTCATGCCCAAAGGAGAAGAGTTGTTTAAGTTTTACAACTATTTGGTTGCTCAAATTGAAGTCCAAGAGGAGGAAGATTTGGTTACACAAATCTGCCCATGGAGTCACCAAATAGGCTCAAAATGAGCTTAAAAGAGTCCAGAAAGAGGTGTTACAAGAACAGCCCAATTGGAGTCCAAACAAATGGCCCAAAACAAGTTGTTTTAAGGCCCAAATCTGCCCCAAATAGTCTTGGCCGCCCCTCACCTACCAAAGACTTTTCTTAGACATTAGCAACCACCTACCTCATTGTAATAATTGTGTTTTCCACTACCACCACCCCACCTAGTTTTTAATGTTATTTTTATGCCTTTGTACTCCTATAAATAGTGTGTTTTTCTGCTTCATAAGGCAGATTATTATTGAGTGAGTATATCATATTTTGAGAGTTCTTTTGAACCTTTGTTACTTGTGCTTTGAGATTTATCTTTCAACCTTTACTAGTTCATAGTTCAAGGTAGTAAGATTACTTCTCTTTTGTGATATCTTTGATTCCTTTGTGGTATTCTTAGAAGGCGATTAATACTAGTATTAATTGTTGTCTCAAGTTACTCGTAAAGTGGTCAAGATCCGAATCTATTGTTTTGATTTGCTTTTAAGTAAAGGCGTTTGATTTCTTTCATAAATCAAGACGTTGTTACTTTGATCTTGTCAAGGCTATAGAACTTGCGTTCTTGAAAGTTCTTGGAATTCTTTCCTTGAATCTTTCCCATATCCTTTATTTTCGTCTCTTTAATTCTAGTTGTTCAATTTCTGTTGTTATTGCTTCCGCATTTACTTCTCAAATTCTTACTCTAGTTTGGATTCCCGACCTAGTTGTTATCAGAAAACGATGTGATATTGGCGATGTGATCGCACGAACAAGTTCATAATGTGTTTTAGATGTTGTGTACATGTTTGGTTTGGAGCCCGGGGGGCTCGGGTAAAGATTTGATAGGCCGTTGGATTAAATTCTGAATTTTTGCACTGCTGGTTTTTCACCCAGCTGTTGTCTTCGCAATTGCGAAGCATTTCTCGCAATTGCGAAGGTGGCATATCAAGGCAGGGTTCGCAAATGCGAACCCTTGGTCGCAAATGCGAAGGGTGCCCAGGACCGTTTGGGTTCGCAAATGCGAACCAAACCTCGCAATTGCGAGGCCTCCAGTGAAAAGGCATGCTTCGCAAATACGAAGCGTTCTTCGCAAATGCGAGGGTCCCTCAGCCCAGCCTTGTTCGCAAATGCGAACAAATGTTCGCAAATGCGAAGGTCCCTGGAGGCAGCCTGGTTTGCAAATGCGAACAAATGTTCGCAAATGCGAAGCCCCCAGATTTGCCTTGGCTTCACAAATGCGAACAAAAGTTCGCAAATGCGAACTTCCCAGCCTTAGCTTATTTTTCAAACTCCAGAAATTGGTCGGGGTTCGCAATTGCGAACCCATGTTCGCAAATGCGAACACCGAGACCTATAAAACACGATTTTCAGTTCATTTCTTCACTTTTTACAAAACAAAAACACCCATTTGCGATTCTTCACGGATTCCTTCTTCATCAAAACAATTGTAAGTCACTTTTTACTTAATTCTTTCAATTCCTAACATCATTAAACATGTTTTTCAATAGAAATCAAAGGTTTTCATGGTAGAATCTCTTGTTTTGTTAAAATATAGGGTTTTCCATAAATTGGGAAATTGGACCTCGAATTGAGGTCCGATTTTGAAACAAATCATATACATGAACTCGTGGGGGGATGGGTAACCGGATTTTGGTCCGAACCCCGAGTTCCGACCATGTGGGCCCGGGGTCGAAATTCACTATTCCGGACAGAATGTTGTAAAAGTTGTAATTGGTCTTAGGAATTAGTTTGTTGAGTAGTATTGATGATATTAAATCAATTGTGTATAGATACGATTGGATTGGAGCCAAATTTGATAGAAAAAGACATTTCCACGGATTGAATTGTTCATAAACATTCGAGGTAAGTGTTTGTTCTATCCTAGCTTGAGGGAATAGGATTATGTCCTATGTGTTATGTGATCGAGTGCGGTGTATGGGTTGTGGTGACGAGCATCCATACACTGGCGTCTAGTATGACCGTGAGTCGTTGATAATGCTTATTGTGAGACATAATTGCAGATGAATTGTTGAACCTTTGCCGGGTTGTAGAATTGTTATTGTTCTCCCTTGTCGGGACTTGTTGTGAAGATGATTATTGATTGCCCTTGTTGGGACGGTTGAATTACTGTTTCTTTCTTTGCCCTTAACTGTGATTGTTATTTGGGTGAGGAAGAGTGATAATGCACGAAGGTGATGCCGTGCCTTGATTTATTATTTATGCACGAAAGATCATGCCGTGCCCTGTTATTGAACCATGTACGAAGGATCATGCCGTACTATGGATGTGAGGATGAGAGTAAAAGCACGAAGGGTGATGCCGTGTACTTTATTTGCTTATTTGGTGAGGATGAGAGTAAAAGCACGAAGGGTGATGCCGTGCAACTGTTTGCTATTCCTTGACTTGATATTACTTGTGTTTCCATTTTACTTTGTTTCCTTGTGAACTTATTAATTGTTGTTAATTGTTGAGTTCTTTGAGATATTCCTTATTGTGTTATTATTTGGTTATTTCTTGTTATTCTGTGGTATACATATATATTGAACCGCACAGGTTTATGTGGGTGTCTGGTCCTAGGCTTGTCACTACTTCGCCGGGATAGGCCAGGCACTTACCAGCACATGGGGTCGGTTGTGCTGATACTACACTTCTGTGCGTTTTTGCACAGGTCCAGGTTACGATCAGGAGCAACAGCAGTAAATCGATTGCGTGGAAGTTGATCACATTTGAGACCGAGGTAGCTTGCGGACGTCCGCAGGCCCGGCGTCTCTCTCTTTATTTATGTTACTAGCTGTAGTCTCTTTGTTCCGAGACAAACACAATTATGTTATAATTCTTTCAAACTTTAATGTGTAGTATTCAGTAGTAGTTCGTGAGTTGGTGACTCCACGTCTTGGGTAGAGGATTTCAGTAGGATTTTCATCTTGTAATTAGTTAATTCTATTTCGATAAAGTATTCCGCATTTGTTTAATTAAAATTGTGTTAAAAACAGGATAGTATGAATACAGTGGCTTGCCTAGCTACCACGAGTAGGCGCCATCACGATCCCGATGTTGGGGAAAAATCCGGGTCGTGACAAGTTAGTATCGAGCTCTAGGTTACATAGGTCTCACCACTCACGAACAAGCTTAGTAGAGTTTGAGAGGTAGGTACGGAGACGTCCGTACTTGTCCTCCAGAGTCTATTGAGTTAGGAAAGAGTCTCTCATTTGTTCTTTCTTGTCGTGCGACTTGTTCCTCAATTACTGATTGAATTTCTATTCTGTGACACGCGCTTCTTCGTCTGCTGACCAGCAGCCCGAGCCCCAGGCAGCTCCCGTGAGGGGCAGGGGCCAAGGCCGTATCAGAGGCCGTGGTAGGGGTAGAGCTCAGCCCCAAACAGCTACTCCAGAGGTGGAGCCTCATATTGAGATTGACGAGGAGGTTCCGGTTCTAGCAGCTCCAGTGGGCCCAGCTCAGGTCCCAGGAGAGGCTTTATTTACCTCGGATCTTCGGGATGCTTTGGTCAGAATAGCGGGATTTATGGACAGCATTGCCAGAGCGGGCTTATTATCAGTTGCACCAGCCGCTTCTCAGGCTGGAGGAGGGGCCCAGACTCCTTTTGCTCGTACTCCGGAGCCAGTAGCTCCTCAGCCTCAGGCACCGGTGGTTCAACCAGCTGTGGCCACTCAGTCAGGTACCACAGCTCAGGCCGGAGATGGAGCGGCCATGACTTCTGATTCTTTATGGAGACTTGATCGGTTCTCCAAGCTATTTACCACTACATTCAGCGGAGCCACATCAGAGGATCCTCAGGACTTCTTATTCAGTTGCCATGAGATTCTCAAGACTATGGGGATCGAGGAGACAAATGGAGTTGACTTCTGTACATTCAGGCTTGCAGGATCCGCTAAGACTTGGTGGAGAGATTATTGTTTGACTCGACCAGCAGGGTCCCCAGCTTTATCATGGGATCAGTTTGCGGAACTATTTATGGAGAAGTTTCTCCTTGCTACTCAGCGGGATGTACTTCGGAGGCAGTTTGAGCGCCTCCATCAGGGCACTATGACGGTTACACAGTATGAGATGCGATTTGTCGATTTGGCTCGTCATGCAGTGGTGATACTTCCCACAGAGCGGGAGAGGGTCCGCAGGTTTATAGATGGGCTTAATCAGCCAATTAGACTCCAGATGGCTATGGGCGTGGGGAGTGACATATCATTTCAGGAGGTAGCTAATGCAGCACGCAGAGTTGAGATGGCTCTTGCTAGGGGAAGTGTTTATTCTTCAGATAAGAGGCCTCGTCATTCAGGCAGGTTTGGTGGTTCTTCCTCTGATGGCAAAGAAACCTTTGATAGAGGCCAGTCTTCCAGGCCTTTTTATTCCGCCCTTCAGGCTTCGTAGGGTGGACCAGGTGATCGTAGTTTTCGGGGGCATTATTCAGACCAGCCTCCTATTAATTCTCAGCCTCTTCAGAGTGTTCGTGGAGTCCATTCAGGTCGTCAGGGCCAGCAGCCCTATCAGTCTAAAAGTTGCTACGGTTGTGGTGAACCAGGTCATTTTATCAGGTATTGCCCTCTAGCAGCGGGCAACTCTCACCAGCGAGGTCCTCGTCCTATGATTCAGGCCCCAGCTGACCCTCAGCCTGCCCAGCCAGCCGGAGGCGGGGGTAGAGATTATAGAGGTGGAGGTCGAGACCGTAGAGGTGGAGACCGTCCAGCCAGAGGTAGAGGTCAGCCAGTTGATGGTCGTCCTAGAGACGCAGCTCAGAGGGGAGGTGCAGATCCCCGATTCTATGCTTTACCAGCCAGGCCAGAGGCAGAGGCATCGGATGCCGTGATTACAGGTACTATTCTTGTGTGTGGCAGAGGTGCTTCAGTATTATTTGACCCTGGATCTACATATTCCTATGTTTCTTCCTACTTTGCACCGTATTTGGCCGTGCCCAGCTATGCTCTGGATATTCCAGTTTATGTGGCTACACCAGTGGGTGACTTCATTGTAGTCGATCGGGTGCACCGTTCGTGCGTAGTTATATTTGTGGGTCTTGAGACCCGTGTTGATCTGTTGCTTTTGGATATGGTGGATTTTGATGTCATATTGGGGATGGACTGGTTGTCCCCATACCATGCTATTCTAGATTGTCATGCTAAGACTGTGACCTTAGCCTTGCCAGAATCACCCCGACTAGAGTGGAAAGGTACCTCGAGCCACTCCGTTCGCACTGTTATTTCCTATGTTAAGGCTCGACGCATGGTCGAGAAGGGGTGTCTAGCTTATCTGGCTTATGTTCGTGATTCCAGCGCAGAAGTTCCTTCCATTGAGTCGGTCCCTATTGCACGGGAGTTTCCGAAGGTTTTTCCTTCAGACCTGCCGGGCATGCCACCCGACAGGGATATTGATTTCTGTATTGATCTGGCACCGGGCACTCAGCCCATCTCTATTCCACCTTATCGTATGGCCCCGCCGGAGCTAAAAGAGTTGAAAGATCAGTTACAAGACCTTCTTGAGAAGGGCTTTATCAGGCCCAGTGTTTCCCCCTGGGGAGCACCTGTATTATTTGTAAAGAAGAAAGATGGCTCGATGCGGATGTGTATTGATTACCGGTAGTTAAACAAGGTTACTATCAAAAATAAGTATCCACTGCCGAGGATTGATGATTTGTTTGACCAGCTCCAGGGAGCGAGAGTATTCTCTAAGATAGACTTGAGGTCAGGCTACCATCAGTTGAAGATCAGGGCGGCTGACATTCCTAAGACAACCTTTCGCACTAGATATGGGCATTATGAGTTCTTGGTCATGTCCTTCGGGTTGACCAATGCCCCAGCGACATTCATGGAGTTAATGAATCGGGTGTTCATGCCTTACTTAGATCTGTTCGTGATAGTCTTTATAGATGACATCCCGGTGTACTCCCGCAGCCAGGAAGAGCACGAGCAGCACCTCAAAGTGGTTCTTCAGACTCTGAAAGATAACCGACTATATGCCAAATTTTCTAAATGTGAGTTCGGGCTGAGTTCGGTAGCATTTCCGGGTCACATTGTATCGGTGGAAAGTATTCGGGTAGACCCAAAAAGATTGAGGCGAGTCCGCAATTGGCCTCGACCGACTTCGATGGATCGAGATCCGAGTTTCTTGGGATTAGCGAGTTACTACCGTCGTTTTGTAGAGGGTTTTCTTCTATTGCGGCCCCAATGACCGAGGTTGACCTAGAAGGGTGTCCGGTTTCGGTGGTCGAGAGGAGTGTGAGGCGAGCTTTCGAAAGCTCAAGACGGCCTCGACCACCGCACCGGTGTTGATACTACCTACAGGTGCGGGGCCTTATACGGTTTATTGTGACGCATCTCGTACGGGGCTTGGAGCGGTATTGATGCAGATGGTAAGGTTATCGCTTATGCTTCGAGGCGGTTAAAAATACATGAGAAGAATTATCCAGTTCATGATCTTGAGTTAGCAGCAGTGGTTCATGCCTTAAAGATCCGGAGGCATTATCTATATGGTGTGACATGTGAGGTGTACACTGATCACAAAAGCCTACAGTACTTGTTCAAGCAAAAGGAGTTGAATCTACGACAGTGGAGATGGTTAGAGTTGCTAAAAGACTACGATGTTACTATCTTATATCACCCAGGTAAGGCCAATGTGGTGGCCGATGCATTGAGTAGAAAGTATGCCAGCATGGGTAGTCTTGCATACATTCCGGTCAATCAGAGACCATTAGCTCTAGATGTCCAGGCCTTAGCCAACCGATTCGTGAGATTAGACATTTCTGAGCCTAGCAGAGTGTTAGCCTGCACGGTCGCTCGTTCTTCTTTATTATAGCGTATCCGTGAGAGGCAATTTGATGATCCTCATTTGCGTGAGTTGAGAGATACAGTACAGCGGGGAGGTGCCACAAAGGTAAATCTAGATGATGATGGGGTATTGAGATTGCAGGGTCGAGTTTGTGTGCCCAATGTCGAAGGGATTCGAGAGTTGATCTTAGCGGAGGCCCACGGTTCGCGGTATTCTATTCACCCGGGCGTCGTAAAGATGTACCAGGACTTACGGCAGCACTATTGGTGGCGCAGAATGAAGAAAGATATCGTTGTGTATGTCGCTCGGTGTCTAAATTGTCAGCAGGTGAAATATGAGCACCAGAGACCTGGTGGTGTATTCCAGAGGATTGAAATTCCCGAATGGAAATGGGAACGGATCACTATGGACTTCGTTACTCTGGACTTCCTTTGACTCGGAGGAAATTTGATGCTATTTGGGTCATTGTTGATAGGTTGACCAAATCAGCACACTTTATTCTAGTATCCGTCTCCTACTCGTCGGAGAGGTTTGCGGAGGTTTACATTAGGGAGATTGTTCGTCTCTATGGAGTGCCGTATCTATTATCTCCGATCGGGGTACGCGGTTTACCTCGCGGTTCCGGAGAGCGGTCCAGCGAGGAGTTAGGCACCCGAGTTCAGAGTTAAGTACGGCATTTCATCCTCGGACGGATGGCCGGTCCGAGAGGACTATTCGGATTCTAGAGGACATGCTTCGTGCCTGTGTTATTGACTTCGGAGGCTCGTGGGACCAGTTCCTGCCATTAGCAGAGTTCGCCTACAATAACAGTTACCAGTCTAGCATCCCGATGGCTCCGTATGAGGCGTTGTATGGTAGGCGATGTCGATCGCCAGTTGGATGGTTTGAACCGGAGAGGCTCGATTGTTGGGTACGGACTTAGTTCGGGAGGCCTTGGATAAGGTCAAGACTATTCATGAGAGATTGCGTTCAGCTCGGTCCAAGCGGAAGACTTATGCGGATCGTAAGGTTCGAGATGTAGATTTTATGGTTGGTGAACGAGTATTGCTCCGAGTGTCGCCTATGCAGAGGGCGTGATGAGGTTCGGGAAGAAGGGCAAGCTCGGCCCTAGGTATATTGGTCCATTTGAGATTCTAGACGAGTGGGAGGGGTGGCTTACAGACTAGCTCTGTCGCCTAGCTTATCAGCCGTGCATCCGGTTTTTCACGTATCTATGCTTCGGAGATACCACGGCGATCCCACACATGTGTTAGACTTCAGACTGTCCAATTGGACAATGATCTATCTTACGAGGAGGAGCCGGTGGCTATTCTAGACCGACGGGTTCGACAGTTGAGGTCGAAGAGTTATCCTTCTGTGCGTGTTCAAGTAGAGAGGTCTGCCTCTTGAGGCATCAACCTGGGAGTCCGAGTCTGATATGAGGAGCCGTTATCCTCATCTATTTCCTGACTCGAGTACTTCTTTCTTTTGTCCGTTCGAGGACGAACGGTTGTTTTAGAGGTGGAGATTGTGATGACCCTTTGGGTCATCACTTATTTTATTAATCATTTCGAGCTTCTGAGGCCTTGAAAACCTCATTCCTTATTGCCTCGATTTACGTGCACAATCCGAGCATGTAGCCGGAAAGATTTTGTGATAGAAAATATGAATTCTATGAGAAATGTGGATAAAAATGATATTAATATTGATATGGTTGACTTCGGTCAACATTTTTGGTAAACGGATCCGGACCCGAGATTGGATGGTCCCGAGAGGTCCGTAGGAAAATATGGGATTTGGACATGCGTCCGGAGTCGAATTCTGAGGCCGAGAGCCCAAGTTATGAATTTTTCTATGAAATTGTTTTTGATGTAATTGTTAAAGGAAATGAATTAATTGACCTTGGTATCGGGCTCGTATTTTGGTTCCGATGCCCGGTACAAGTCTTAAATATTATATATGTGGTTTCTGTAAAGTTTGGTGACGTTCGGATGTCGTTTGAGATGTTTTGGACCTTGAGTTCCAAGTTTGAAAGTTTTGAAAACCAAAAGTATGAAAATCATGAATTTGAGGCTTGATTTGATGAAAACGATGTGATATTGGCGATGTGATCGCACGAACAAGTTCATAATGTGTTTTAGATGTTGTGTACATGTTTGGTTTGGAGCCCGGGGGGCTCGGGTAAAGATTTGATAGGCCGTTGGATTAAATTCTGAATTTTTGCACTGCTGGTTTTTCACCCAGCTGTTGTCTTCGCAATTGCGAAGCATTTCTCGCAAAAGATGGGTTGAGTCTCTTATAAGATCTTCCTTTCTTCTCTTTTCTTCTATTAGTTAGCTTGCGAAGGTGGCAGATCAAGGCAGGGTTCGCAAATGCGAACCCTTGGTCACAAATGCGAAGGGTGCCCAGGACCGTTTGGGTTCGCAAATGCGAACCAAACCTCGCAATTGCGAGGCCTCCAGTGAAAAGGCATGCTTCGCAAATACGAAGCGTTCTTCGCAAATGGGAGGGTCCCTCAGCCCAGCCTTGTTCGCAAATGCGAACAAATGTTCGCAAATGCGAAGGTCCCTGGAGGCCAGCCTGGTTCGCAAATGCGAACAAATGTTCGCAAATGCGAAGCCCCCAGATTTGCCTTGGCTTCGCAAATGAGAACAAAAGTTCGCAAATGCGAACTTCCCAGCCTTAGCTTATTTTTCAAACTCCAGAAATTGGTCGGGGTTCGCAATTGCGAACCCATGTTCGCGAATGCAAACACGGAGACCTATAAAACACGATTTTCAGTTCATTTCTTCACTTTTTACAAAACAAAAACACCCATTTGCGATTCTTCACGGATTCCTTCTTCATCAAAACAATTGTAAGTCACTTTTTACTTAATTCTTTCAATTCCTAACATCATTAAACATGTTTTTCAATAGAAATCAAAGGTTTTCATGGTAGAATCTCTTGTTTTGTTAGAATATAGGGTTTTTCATAAATTGGGAAATTGGACCTCGAATTGAGGTCCGATTTTGAAACAAATTATATACATGAACTCGTGGGGGGATGGGTACCCGGATTTTGGTCCGAACCCCGAGTTCCGACCATGTGGGCCCGGTGTCGAAATTCACTATTCCGGACAGAATGTTGTAAAAGTTGTAATTGGTCTTAGGAATTAGTTTGTTGAGTAGTATTGAAGATATTAAATCAATTGTGTATAGATACGATTGGATTGGAGCCAAATTTGAAAGAAAAAGACATTTCCACGGATTGAATTGTTCATAAACATTCGAGGTAAGTGTTTGTTCTATCCTAGCTTGAGGGAATAGGATTATGTGCTATGTGTTATATGATCAAGTGCGGTGTATGGGCTGTGGTGACGAGCATCCATACACTGGCGTCTAGTATGACCGTGAGTCGTTGATAATGCTTATTGTGAGACATAATTGCAGATGAATTGTTGAACCTTTGTCAGGTTGTAGAATTGTTATTGTTCTCCCTTGTCGGGACTTGTTGTGGAGATGATTATTGATTGCCCTTGATGGGACGGTTTATGAATTACTGTTTCTTTCTTTGCCCTTAACTGTGATTGTTATTTGGGTGAGGAAGAGTGATAATGCACGAAGGGTGATGCCGTGCCTTGATTTATTATTTATGCACGAAGGATCATGCCGTGCCCTGTTATTGAACCATGTACGAAGGATCATGCCGTACTATGGATGTGAGGATGAGAGTAAAAGCACGAAGGGTGATGCCGTGTACTTTATTTGCTTATTTGGTGAGGATGAGAGTAAAAGCACGAAGGGTGATGCCGTGCAACTGTTTGCTATTCCTTGACTTGATATTACTTGTGTTTCCATTTTACTTTGTTTCCTTGTGAACTTATTAATTGTTGTTAATTGTTGAGTTCTTTGAGATATTCCTTATTGTAATATTATTTGGTTATTTCTTGTTATTCTGTGGTATACATATATATTGAACTGCACAGGTTTATGTGGGTGTCTGGTCCTAGTCTTGTCACTACTTCGCCGGGATAGGCCAGGCACTTACCAGCACATGGGGTCGGTTGTGCTGATACTACACTTCTGTGCGTTTTTGCACAGGTCCAGGTTACGATCAGGAGCAGCAGCAGTAAATTGATTGCGTGGAAGTTGATCACATTTGAGACCGAGGTAGCTTGCAGACGTCCGCAGGCCCGGCGTCTCTCTCTTTATTTATGTTACTAGCTGTAGTCTTTTTGTTCCGAGACAAACAGAATTATGTTATAATTCTTTCAAACTTTTATGTGTAGTATTCAGTAGTAGTTCAGGAGTTGGTGACTCCACGTCTTGGGTAGAGGATTTCAGTATGATTTTCATCTTGTAATTAGTTAATTCTATTTCGATAAAGTATTCCGCATTTATTTAATTAAAATTGTGTTAAAAACAGGATAGTATGAATACAGTGGCTTGCCTAGCTACCACGAGTAGGCGCCATCACGATCCCGATGTTGGGGAAAAATCCGGGTCGTGACTCCTAGAGGCTCTGTAGACATAAAAACTGTGGGATTCCAGTCTTATGTATATATTATGTTATGTCGGGCGTTGTAAAAACTGCAAACTTGTTAATGAATCACTCGTATGGTTGTGTTTGATTATTGTAAAATCATTTATGATTAGTAAGATGTTTGGTTAATGAGAAACAATCAACACAGGGGTAACGCGTGGGAATGAAAGGCACCCAGGTCCGCTTGACTGGGGCTACCCGGTCAGGCGCCGGTCATGTCCCTCGATTTGGGGCGTGACAGCATCGGCCTACAAAAATCACATAAGTCCATTTGACTAATACGATTGTAGTAATAGGACCTTTTATTTATATATCGTGGTTGTTATTTAGTAATTGACCGTGAATGAATATCGTTCATTCATATACTAGGACGCATCGGCCTACGACAACCACATAAGTCCATTTGACTAATACGATTGTAGTCATAACAGATTGGGAGAAATGTAATATGATTGTAGTAGGACACATCGGCCTACGACAACCACATAAGTCCATTTGACTAATCGGTTAGTCCTACTACAACGGAAGGTCCTATGACTACAATCGTATTAGTCCAATGGACTTATGTGGTTGTCGTAGGCCGATGTGTCCTAGTATATAATGAAATAATAATCATAGACGGTCAATTACTAAATAACAACCACGATATATAAACGGAAGGTCCTATTACTACAATCATATTAGTAAAATGGACTTATGTGGTTGTCGTAGGCCGATGCGTCCTACTACAATCGTATTACATTACTCCCAATCTTTTATGACTAAAATCGTATTAGTCATTTGGACTTATGTGGTTGTCGTAGGCCGATGCGTCCTAGTATATGAATGAGCCGATGCGTCCTACTACAATTGTATTACATTACTTCTAATCTGCTATGACTACAATCGTATTAGTCAAATGGACTTATGTGATTGTCGTAGGCTGATGCGTCCTAGTATGAACGTATGACATTACTCCCAACACGATATATAAACGGAAGGTCCTATGACTACAATCGTATTACATTACTCCCAATCTGTTATGACTACAATCGTATTGGTCAAATGGACTTATGTGGTGTCGCACGCCGATGCGTCCTACTATAATCGTATTACATTACTCCCAATCGGTTATGACTACAATCGTATTAGTCAAATGGACTTATGTGGTTGTCGTAGGCCGATGGGTCCTACTACAATCGTATTACATTGCTCCCAATCTGTTATGACTACAATCGTATTTGTCAAATGGACTTATGTGGTTTTCGTAGGCCGATGCATCCTAGTATATGAATGAAATCATATTTATTCACGGTCAATTACTAAATAACAACCACGATATATAAACGGAAGCTCATATGACTACCATCGTATTAGTCAAATGGACTTATGTGGTTGTCGTAGGCAGATGCGTCCTACTACAATTGTATTACATTACTCCCAATCTGTTATGACTACAATCGTAATAGTCAAATGGACTTATGTGGTTGTCGTAGGCCGATGCGTCCTAGTATATGAATGAAATCATATTCATTCACGGTCAATTACTAAATAACAACCACGATATATAAACGGAAGGTTCTATTACTACAATAGTATTAGTCAAATGGACTTACATGGTTGTCGTAGACCGATGCGTCCTACTACAATCGTATTACATTACTCCCAATCAGTTATTACTACAATCATATTAGTCATATGGACTTATGTGATTGTCGTAGGCCGATGCGTCCTAGTATAGGAATGAAATAATATTCATAGATGGTCAATTACTAAATAACAACCACGATATATAAATGGAAGTTCCTATGACTACAATCGTATTAATCCTATTATTTCATTCATATTACCAGTAGGTCGATGAGTCCTAGTATATGAATGAAATAATAGGATTGTAGTAGGACGCATCGGCCTACGACAACCACATAAGTCCATTTGACTAATACGATTGTAGTAATAGGACCTTCTGTTTATATATCGTGGTTGTTATTTAGTAATTGACCATCTATGAATATTATTTCATTCATATACACACATCGGCCTATGACAACCACATAAATCCATCGGACTAATACGATTGTAGTCATAACAGATTGGGAGTAATGTAATACGATTGTAGTAGGACGCATCGGCCTACGACAACCACATAAGTCCATTTGACTAATACGATTGTAGTAATAAGACCTTCTGTTTATATATCGTGGTTGTTATTTAGTAATTGACCATCTATGAATATTATTTCATTCATATACTAGGACTCATCGACCTACGACAACAACATAAGTCCATTTGACTAATACGATTGTAGTCATAAGAGATTGGGAGTAATGTAATACGATTGTAGTAGGACGCATCGGCCTACGACAACCACATAAGTCCATTTGACTAATACGATTGTAGTCATAACGGATTGGGAGTAATGTAATACGATTGTAGTAGGACGCATCGGCCTACGACAACCACATAAGTCCATTTGACTAATACGATTGTAGTCATAACAGATTGAGAGTAATCTAATACAATTGTAGTAGGACGCATCGGCCTACGACAACCACATAAGTCCAATTGACTAAAACGATTGTAGTAATAAGACCTTCTATTTATATATCATGGTTGTTATTTAGTAATTGACCATCTATGAATATTATATCATTCATATACACGCATCGGCCTACGACAACCAGATAAGTCCATCAGACCAATACGATTGTAGTCATAACAGATTGGGAGTAATGTAATACGATTGTAGTAATAGGACCTTCCGTTTTTATATCGTGTTGGGAGTAATGTCATACGTTCATACTAGGATGCATCGGCCTACGACAACCACATTAGTCCATTTTGACCACTACGATTGTAATAATAGGATCTTCCGTTTATATATCGTGGTTGTTATTTAGTAATTGACCGTGAACGAATATGATTTCATTCATATACTAGGACGCATCGGCCTACGACAACCACATAAGTCCATTGGTCTAATACGATTGTAGTCATAACAAATTGGGAGTAATGTAATACGATTGTAGTAGGACGCATCGGCCTACGACAACCACATAATTCTATTTGACTAATACGATTGTAGTAATAGGACCTTCTATTTATATATCGTGGTTGTTATTTAGTAATTGACCATCTATGAATATTATTTAATTCATATACACGCATCGGCCTACGACAACCACATAAGTCCATCGGACTAATACGATTGTAGTCTTAACAGATTTGGAGTAATGTAATACTATTGTAATAGGACGCAACGGCGTACGAAAACCACATAAGTCCATTTGACTAATACGATTGTAGTAATAGGACCTTCTGTTTATATATCGTAGTTGTTATTTAGTAATTGACCATCTATGAATATTATTTCATTCATATACTAGGACGCATCGGCCTACGACAACAACATAAGTCCATTTGACTAATACGATTATACTGATAAGAGATTGGGAGTAATGTAATACAATTGTAGTAAGACGCATTGGCCTACGACAACCACATACTAGGACGCATCGGCCTACGACAACCACATAAGTCCATTTGACTAATATGATTGTAGTCATAACAGATTGGGAGTAATGTAATACGATTGTAGTAGGACGCATCGGCCTACGACAACCACATAAGTCCATTTGACTAATATAATTGTAGTCATAACAGATTGGGAGTAATCTAATACGATTGTAGTAGGACGCATCGGCCTACGACAACCGCATAAGTCCATTTGACTAAAACGATTGTAGTAATAGGACCTTTTGTTTATATATCGTGGTTGTTATTTAGTAATTGACCATCTATGAAAATAATGTCATTCATATACACGCATCGGCCTACGACAACCACATAAGTCCATCTGACCAATACGATTGTAGTCATAACAGATTGGGAGTAATGTAATACGATTGTAGTAATAGGACCTTCCGTTTATATATCGTATTGGGAGTAACGTAATGCGATTGTAGTAGGCCGCATCGGCCTACGACAACCACATAAGTCCATTTGACCAATACGATTGTAGTAATAGGATCTTCCGTTTATATATCGTGGTTGTTATTTAGTAATTGACCGTGAACTAATATGATTTCATTCATATACTAGGACGCATCGGCCTACGACAACCACATAAGTCCATTGGTCTAATACGATTGTAGTCATAACATATTGGGAGTAATGTAATACGATTGTAGTAGGACGCATCGGCCTACGACAACCACATAAGTCCATTTGACTAATACGATTGTAGTAATAGGACCTTCTGTTTATATATCGTGGTTGTTATTTAGTAATTGACCATCTATGAATATTATTTCATTCATATACACGCATCGGCCTACGACAATCATCGAAGTCCATCGGACTAATACGATTGTAGTCATAACAGATTGGAAGTAATGTAATACGATTGTAATAGGACGCATCGGCCTACGACAACCACATAAGTCCATTTGACTAATACGATTGTAGTCATAACAGATTGGGAGTAATCTAATACGATTGTAGTAGGACGCATCGGCCTACGACAACCACATACTAGGACACATCTGATAGCATCCTAGGAAGCTCAATTCTATTCAAGTACAAGGATGAATCGTTGCAATCTGAGAGAGGACCTTTAACAAGATGTCAAGCTAATGAATTTCAAAACACGATCATTGGACTTCAAGTGCACATAGAGAATCCTTTAATTGTCGAGAAAGAGCTCCAGACCAGAGGAGAAGAATTGTTGAAGTTTTACAATTATCTGATAGATCAAATTGAAGTCCAAGAAGAGGAAGATATGGTCACCCAAATCAGCCCTTGGAGTACACCAAAATGGCTCAAAATGAGCTTAAAAGAAGTCCTAAAGGAGGTACTACAAAAGGAGCCCAATTGGAATCCAAACAAATGGCCCAAACTAGTTGTTTTAAGGCCCAAATCTACCCCAAAGGGTCTTGGCCGCCCCTCACCTAACCAAAGACTTTTCTTAGACTTTAGCAACCACCTACCTCATTGTAATAATTGTGTTTTCCACTAGAACCACCCCACCTAGTTTTTAATGTTATTTTTATGCCTTTGTACTCCTATAAATAGGGTGTTCTTCTCCTTCATAAGACAGATTATTATTGAGTGAGTATATCATACTTTGAGAGTTCTTTTGAACCTTTTGTTACTTGTGCTTTGAGATTTATCTTTCAACCTTTACTAGTTCATAGTTCAAGGTAGTAAGATTACTTCTCTTTTGTGATATCTTTGATTCCTTTGTGGTATTCTTAGAAGGCGATTAATACTAGTATTAATTGTTGTCTCAAGTTACTCGTAAAGTGGTCAAGATCCGAATCTATTGTTTTGATTTGCTTTTAAGTAAAGGCGTTTGATTTCTTTCATAAATCAAGACGTTGTTACTTTGATCTTGTCAAGGCTATAGAACTTGCGTTCTTGAAAGTTCTCGGAATTCTTTCCTTGAATCTTTCCCATATCCTTTATTTTCGTCTCTTTAATTCTAGTTGTTCAATTCCTATTGTTATTGCTTCCGCATTTACTTCTCAAATTCTTACTCTAGTTTGGATTCCCGACCTAGTTCTTATCAAGTGGTATTAGAGCGGTTCTATCAAGATTTCGTTCTTGATAATTCTTGGGATATTTTGAAAAAAACAAAAAAAAACAAAAAAAAAACAGAAAAAAACCAGAAAAAAACCAGAAAAAAACGAAATCCAATTTAAAACAAGAAGAAATACAATTGCTTGCTCTCCAGGATATATCTTTTGTATCTAAGTGTTTCCAAAAATTAACAAAGGAAACAAGAAGAGGGGATCCTTGATTTTCTTACTCTTTGTATTCTACACATTTTTATTCTTTCCTTTTCGTTCGTGTCTTGTTTCAACCGAGCCTAAAAGTTCTAGGATTTGGTTCTTTCTTCTTTTATTTGTTCCCAAAAACAAAAGAAAAATCTGATATTTACTACTCAGAACTACATACAAGTTGGACTATAAATCTACAAAGTATTTTGTTCAAAGGTTATTTCGAAAAAAAAAAAAATAAGAAAGGAAAGGTGTGTGTGAGAACAATTGAGGAAAACGCCAAATTGGAGAGACATATTTTCTTTAATCTATGACAAGATGTCTCAAACAGGTAACTACAATGGAAGGAGGAAAGCGATGGTTCAACAATTTGAAAACTCGAACTTATAGTATATCGAATGGAAGGAAAACAATGGTAAAGTTATTTTTCAAACAAGAGCTAAAGTGGTGTGTGATGTCTTAAGTTATACCCTTAGAATTGACAAAGCTTTTGGCTTTAACTTGATTAGCACTTATATGGTTGAGAAATTGAACTTGTCTTGTGTTGAACATTTTGAACCCTACATGTTGAAAGGAGTAAAGGTAGATAAAAGAGTGTTATTGCCATTCTCTATTGGAAGGTATGAGGATGTGATTTGGTGTGATGTCATTCCTATGAATAATTTTCATATTTTGTTGGGAAGGCCATGGTATATCTATGGAAATGTTTCATATAGTATCCAAAAGAATAGATACTCTTTTGAGTTTAATGGGAAGAAATGCATTCTTGGTCCTTTGACTCCCTCACAAATTTGTAAAGATGAAAAGATTGTGAAAGAGAATATGGAAAAATACGAGAGAGAAAAGAATGAGAGTCGTAAGGGAGTGCATGTTGACATTCCAAGAGAGGAAAAAGGAGAGGTTGTGTTGAGTGAAAAGAGTGGAATGTCTAGTGAAGAAAAGTGATCTTGAGAAGAAAGAAAAGAGAGAAGACAATGAGATAAACATAGTCTATGAGGTAGAGAGAGAAAAACATGAGGGATTGAGTGAAGGAAAAGAACTCTTTAGTGAGAGAAAAGAGGCTAAGGGCGAGGAAAACAGTAGTCTTGTGATAAAAGCCAAAGAAAGTAGCAAGAAAAAAGTTTCTTTACTTCCTAACCCATTAACTTTTTCCTGTTTTAGTTCTTTTGATTTTGTGCAGCCATGTGTTGAAATACCTTTTGAAACGGGTAGTGAGGTGCAAGATATGGTGGCAAAAGATCCAATTGGATTGCAACATAAATTCGGCAATATCAATTCTTGTTGGATCGTGGAAGATAAAAGCTTGGTTAAAGTCTTTGTTATTGAACCTTTTAAATATTTTGATTCTTATTTACAAGGTTATGACACAGAGTTTCCTAAAAGCATTACTAAGTTACAGCCATTGCATAAAAGAATACAAGGTGATGATATTCCATTGGTAAATAAGTCCAAGTATGGTATATAATAGCATCGCTGATAAGGATAGAGTTTTGGAAGCTCCAAGAAGGCCATTTACAAGATCTCAAGCTAAGGAATTGCAAACTAAGGTTGCCGGACTTCAATGGCAAATAAAGAAGCTTCTAACTATGGAGGAAGAGCTCATGCCCAAAGGAGAAGAGTTGTCGAAGTTTTACAACTATTTGGTTGCTCAAATTGAAGTCCAAGAGGAGGAAGATTTGGTTACCCAAATCTGCCCATGGAGTCACCAAATGGGCTCAAAATGAGCTTAAAAGAGTTCCAGAAAGAGGTGTTACAAGAGCAGCCCAATTGGAGTCCAAACAAATGGCCCAAAACTAGTTGTTTTAAGGCCCAAATCTGCCCAAAGAGTCTTGGCCGCCCCTCACCTACCAAAGACTTTTCTTAGACTTTAGCAACTACCTACCTCATTGTAATAATTGTGTTTTCCACTACAACCACCCCATCTAGTTTTTAATGTTATTTTTATGCCTTTGTACTCCTATAAATAGGGTGTTCTTCTCCTTCATAGGACACATTATTATTGAGTGAGTATATCATACTTTGAGAGTTCTTTTGAACCTTTGTTACTTGTGCTTTGAGATTTATCTTTCAACCTTTACTAGTTCATAGTTCAAGGTAGTAAGATTACTTCTCTTTTGTGATATCTTTGATTCCTTTGTGGTATTCTTAGAAAGCGATTAATACTAGTATTAATTGTTGTCTCAAGTTACTCGTAAAGTGGTCAAGATCCGAATCTATTGTTTTGATTTGCTTTTAAGTAAAGGCGTTTGATTTCTTTCATAAATAAAGACGTTGTTACTTTGATCTTGTCAAGGCTATAGAACTTGCGTTCTTGAAAGTTCTCGGAATTCTTTCCTTGAATCTTTCCCATATCCTTTATTTTCGTCTCTTTAATTCTAGTTGTTCAATTCCTGTTGTTATCGCTTCCGCATTTACTTCTCAAATTCTTACTCTAGTTTGGATTCCCGACCTAGTTGTTATCAAGTGGTATCAGAGCGGTTCTATCAAGATTTCGTTCTTGATAATTCTTGGGATATTTTGAAAACAAAAATAAAAAAACAAAAAAAACAAAAAAAAAACGAAATCCAATTTAAAACAAGAAGAAATACAATTGCTTGCTCTCCAGGATATATCTTTTGTTTCTAAGTGTTTCCAAAAATTAACAAAGGAAACAAGAAGAGGGGATCCTTGATTTTGTTTTTTTTTTTTTTTTTTTTTTTTTGCAAAATATACCACTAGGCATTGTACCTAGTGGCTAATATATAAATAAACGAATAAAAATCCCAATCCGGGTCCAAAAGGATACAATTTGTCCTGCTACTACCAGTAGACTGTGAAATAAATCTATGTAAACATAGAATCTAATCGGAAAACTAATATCATCTATAACATGAAGTCTAAATGAATATTTCCATGTCCTGCAGCTATGATTGACTTCTCCTGCCCATTTCAAGTACCATGTAGCACCACTCAAGCTCTCACCAGGTGCCAAGGTATGCGGAGTGTAGGCAATGATCAAGTCGATCCAAGAGTACCACAGTATAGGAACAAGAATTGACTTCCCATCCGATAATTCACTGCAATGAAAAGATATTGTCTCAATCACCTTTAGTATATGTTGCCCTTGTACATTGTATACTACTATGTCACCTCCAGAATGAGTGTGGAACCACACTAATACCACTGAAAAATGACATAATAATATCCAATATATTCCAAACACAGAAATAAGCCATATCTTGACACTAGTCGATCGTGAACTCCAAGTATCTGTTGTAGCTTCCATGTTGTATGCCATGATTGTTGATATTCGATGAACTAGTGTAATTGAATCAAACCAAGTGAGCGTGTCCCTTGAGCTATCTAACAGTGACATCTTTGTCATTGCAATGCAGAAAGCCCAGCCAATGATGTTGATGATGATGCTGCCTGTGTGCTTTTCACCTCTTGCCTCGATTTCCTGCAATAACCATAGCACATATATATTGTCTACTACTATATCATCTCCAGACTGAGTATGAAAACATACTAATACCACTGGAAAATGACACAGCAATATCCAACATATTCCAAACATATAAAGCAACCATAACATAACAGTATGTAATCGCGAATTCCAAATGGCTGTTGTAACTTCCATTTTCATATATGTCCTTGTTCGATGAGACAATGTAGTTCGAGTGCATACCATGCCTAGCAATAGCACAATTGATCTTCCAATGCAACTCATGTCAAAGTGTCCAAAACTGCTCAGAAACCATACCATGTCTGTGAATGATCGTGAGTTCCAAGGAATTGTTATGATTTTTATGGTGTGCTGCAAAACCTTCAAACTTAATCCTTTTCGATGAATCGGTGAAATCAACAGAAGCCAATTGATGTTACTTGATAATTAGAATAGCTAATACTATCTCCATTCCCATGCCAAAACAAATGATCCTGCAAATAATGCTCATGATGTTCCTGCATGTATTGCTTTCACAATTGATCTGCTCATCTAGTGAAACCTTTACTGTGCACACTCCCTTCCTGAAAATTATCAAAACACTCTCAGATTGAGCATGAATACATGCTGATACCACTGAGCAGTGATTTAACAACCTCCAGTAAGTTAATGAGCACAGTGCTGACGATGGTTGCCTCTCCATTAGTCTGGTGCTTTTCTTTTGGCAATCCGAACTCTTAAATTAGGAATTTGAGCTTTGTCCATGTTGATCAATGCTTTTCCTTTAGCTGGTAATTCTTGAAATGAATGAAAGTTAACCGTACCTGCAAAAGAAAAAACCAAGTTAGCTAAATAGTCTGCTACTGTGTTTCCCTCCCTTAGTACATGCTGAAATATGACATTGTATGTCCTCTTGAAGTCCTTGATCTTTTTCACATCTGTTGCTATACTCCATGGTACCTCCCATTCATCTTCAATCACTTTTTTCATCACCAACGAGTCAGTTTCCAGGATCAATGGGTGTAACTCCTTCTCCACACAGTATGACAACCCATGTACTATTGCCTTTGCCTCTGCTACTATGTTTGTTGTTTCACCTATCTCCCTTGCACTAGCAAAAATCATATCTCCATTGTGATCCCTCACACAAAAACCAAAAGAGCTAAGGCCTGGATTCCCCCTCGATGCACCATCGGTGTTGCATTTGAACCATCTATCATATGGAGTCTGCCATGTTACTCTTCTTGTCACTATAACTGGCTTGTATTGCTCGAAGAATTTGATCATATCTGGCCACAACATTGGAATCCCAGTGAGCCATGGATATCTTACCTTAGCCAAATAATGCAGTGTCCTATTTACTTCATGAATAACCCTGCTACAAGACACTGAGCCTCCATGTTTCATTGTATTTCTCCTCTTCCATATCTCCCATAGAATAACTGCAGGGACTGCCTGAAACAAAGGTTTCAGCTTGGGACGATCCTTGATTTTGTTACTCTGTATATTCTACACATTTATATTCTTTCCTTTTTGTTCGTGTCTTATTTCAACCGAGCCTAAAAGTTCTAGGATTTGGTTCTTTCTTCTTTTAATTGTTCCCAAAAAACAAAAGAAAAATCTGAGTTTTACTACTAAGAACTACATACAAGTTAGGTTTAACTATAAATCTATAAAGTTCTTGTTCAAAGGTTATTTCGAGAGAAAAAAAAGAAGCTAATTTGTGTGATACAATTTTTAAAGATGTCACATACAGGTAGTGATAATGAACGAATGGTTCTCCAAGAAGCTGAAATCAAAGCAAGGAATGATTTTACCTTGCAAGCCATGCATCAACAGTTTGAAAGGTTGAATCTCCAACTCCAAGAAATGAGGGATACCATTGCGGATCAAAATGACACAATAGCTGAACTTAGGAGGGATAATAATGTTAGGCCACCTGCTAGAAGAAATGTACCCCATGCTCCTATTGTAAATCAAGCAAACTTTATTGATGATTTTAATGATATTGATTTTGATAGGGTGAGAGGAGATAGGAGGGGACAAAGAGGTAGGATAGAGGATGATAATATAAGTAATATAAAGATGCGGATGCCATCTTTCAAGGGAACAAGGGATCCAGACTTGTATCTTGATTGGGAGAGAAAGGTTGAAGCAATCTTTGACTGTCACAACTACTCTGAAGGTAAGAAGGTTAAACTTGCTGTTGTTGAATTTTCTGATTATGCTTCTATTTGGTGGAAAAAGCTTAATAGGGATCGACTGCAAGAAGGACAAGCACCAATTGCTACTTGGACTGAGGCTAAAAGGGTGATGAGGAAGAGATTCGTACCATCACACTTTCAGAGAGAGCTACAACTACGTCTTCAAACATTGAAACAAGGGTCCATGTCAGTAGATGATTACTTTAAGGCTATGGATATAGCTATGATCCAAGCTAATTGTATGGAGGAAGAAGAGGCTACAATGGCTAGGTTTTTAAATGGTTTAAATAAGGAAATAGCTGATGTAGTTGAATTACAACAATATGTAACAATAGATGAGTTAGTTGATTTGAGTATAAAGGTAGAAAATCAAAATAAAAGAAAGCAAACAGGCTCATGGAGATGTCGAACAAGCACCAAATCATGAGATGAAGAATTTTTCTCGGCCTCAAGAAGACAAGGGAAAAGGTAAACTGGAGAACAAAGAGGGAGGTAAAACCTTCAACCCTAAACCTTTTACACCTTCTAGTTCTATTCAGTGTCATAAATGTAAAGGAAGGGGACATATGATGCATGAATATCCAAGTAGAAGGAACATCATTCTAAAAGAAGATGGAGGATATGAGAGTGAAAAGAGTGAGGGAGATGAAGAGGGAGATATGAGTGATGAAGGTGATTTAGAACTACCTAATGATGGAATGGTTGGGGTAGTTAGGAGGATTATGACTATCAATTTAGGAAGCAATAGTGAAGCACAAAGAGAGAATATATTCCATACTAGGTGTGGGATAAAAGGAAAAACTTGCTCCATGATCATTGATAGTGGTAGTTGTGCTAATGTGGTTAGTTCATACTTTGTGGAAAAACTGGGACTTGCATGCATGAAACACCCTACTCCCTATAGACTCCAATGGTTAAATGATAGTGGTGAACTAAAGGTAAATAAACAGTGTATGATTTCATTTAACGTTGGTAGATATGAGGATGATATTCTTTGTGACATAGTGCCAATGCAAGCTTGCCATATATTGCTGGGTCGTCCTTGGCAGCATGACAGGAATGTTTTTCATGATGAGAGAAAGAATAGATATTCGCTTGAACTAAATGGCAGGAAATTTACTCTTGCACCTTTATCTCCTTCTCAAGTGTTTGAAGATCAGAAGAGATTAAATGAAACAATGGGAAAGTCAAGGGGAGGGATAAAAAGTGAGCTTGAGGAAAAAGAAAAGAAAGGAGAGAGGGCAGCAATTTGAGAGAAGAGATAAAAGAGGGTTCGAATAAAAATATCGACAGTCTTGGTGAGAGTTTCTATATAAAAGCCAAAGAGTGTTTAAATGCAAGAAAAGAGGGGCTGCCCATAATACTACTTACTTACAAAGAGGCTTTGATTAACTCTGAGTTGCTAACTTCTTCTTTGCCAAGTAGTATTTCTTCTCTTTTGCAGGATTTTGAAGATGTCTTTCCAGAAGATATTCCTAGTGGATTGCCACCTTTACGTGGCATTGAGCATCAAATTGATTTTGTACCTGGATCACAAATCCCAAATAGGCCAGCCTATAGGAGTAATCCAGAAGAGACAAAGGAACTTCAAAGGCAAGTTGAAGAGTTTCTTGAGAAAGGCTTTGTGAGAGAGAGCATGAGCCCTTGCTCTGTTCCGGTCCTATTGGTACCCAAAAAGGATGGAACTTGGAGGATGTGCGTGGATTGTAGAGCAATCAACAAGATTACGGTAAAGTATCGCCACCCTATTCCTCGTCTTGATGACATGTTGGATCAATTACATGGATCCAAAATCTTTTCTAAAATTGATCTAAAAAGTGGTTACCATCAGATTCGAATGATTCTAGGAGATGAATGGAAAACTGCTTTTAAGACCAAATATGGGCTTTATGAGTGGTTAGTTATGCCTTTCGTCTTGACTAATGCACCTAGCACTTTCATGAGATTAATGAATCATGTTTTTAAGGATTTTCATGGAAAATTTGTTGTGGTGTACTTCGATGATATCTTGGTCTTTTCTAATACTTTAGAAGAGCATGTAGAACACCTAAGACAAGTTTTTGAAGTTCTTAGAAAGCAATTATTATTTGCTAATCTTAAAAAGTGTACTTTTTATGTGGATCGTGTGATTTTCTTGGGTTTTGTGGTTAGCTCTAAGGGTGTTGAGGTTGATGAAGATAAAATCAAAGCAATTAAAGAATGGCCTAAACCTAAGAGTTTAACTGAAGTTAGGAGTTTTCATGGACTTGCTAGTTTTTATAGGAGGTTTGTGAGAGACTTTAGCACCATTGCTTCTCCTTTAACTGAAGTTATCAAAAAGGATAGGATTTTTAAATGGGGAAAAGAACAAGATGATGCTTTTAACTTGTTGAAAGAAAAGTTATGTTCTGTTCCGTTATTACAATTGCCTGATTTTTCTAAATCTTTTAAAATTGAATGTGATGCTTCTGGCAAGGGAATAGGTGCTGTTTTGATGCAAGATTCTAAACCTATTGCCTACTTTAGTGAGAAGTCGAATGGAGCCACATTGAACTATTCAACTTATGACAAAGAGCTTTATGCTTTGGTAAGGGCTTTAGCCACATGGCAACATTACTTGTGGCCAAGGGAGTTTGTCATTAAAACTGACCATGAATCCTTGAAATACTTGAAAAGTCAAGGTAAGCTTAGTAGAAGGCATGCTAAGTGGGTTGAATTTATTGAAACTTTTCCTTATGTAATTTCTTACAAACAAGGGAAAGAGAATGTTGTTGCTGATGCACTTTCAAGGAGGTATGTCTTAGTTTCTACCCTCACTTCTAAATTGATGGGTTTTGATCAAATCAAGGAACTTTATGCTAATGATGTTGATTTTGGCAAAACTTTTGCAGATTGTAAGTTGGGTCCTCTTGATAGGTTTAACCTACAAGATGGGTTTCTCTTTAAGGAAAATAAGTTGTGTATCCCTAATTGCTCTTTACGTGAAGTATTTGTAAGGGAAGCACATTGTGGAGGGCTTATGGGACACTTTGGGGTCCCAAAGACATTAGACATACTTGCTGAAAATTTCTTTTGGCCTGGAATGAGAAAAGATGTTGAAAGAATGTGCACACAGTGTTTGGAATGTAAACAAGCTAAATCTAAAGTGTTACCACATGGTCTTTACACGCCATTACCTGTTCCTACTTCACCTTGGATTGATATATCTATGGATTTTGTGTTAGGTTTGCCTAGAACAAGGTATGGTAAGGATAGTATATTTGTTGTGGTAGATAGGTTCTCCAAGATGGCTCGTTTTATTCCTTGTTTAAAGACTAATGATGCCTCACATGTTGCTAATCTTTTTGTAAAAGAGATTGTGAAATTGCATGGTATACCTAGAACTATTGTTAGTGATAGGGATGCAAAGTTTTTGAGTCACTTCTGGCGTGTATTTATTTTTTTTTTTTTTTTTTTTTTTTTTGCAAAATATACCACTAGGCATTGTACCTAGTGGCTAATATATAAATAAACGAATAAAAATCCCAATCCGGGTCCAAAAGGATACAATTTGTCCTGCTACTACCAGTAGACTGTGAAATAAATCTATGTAAACATAGAATCTAATCGGAAAACTAATATCATCTATAACATGAAGTCTAAATGAATATTTCCATGTCCTGCAGCTATGATTGACTTCTCCTGCCCATTTCAAGTACCATGTAGCACCACTCAAGCTCTCACCAGGTGCCAAGGTATGCGGAGTGTAGGCAATGATCAAGTCGATCCAAGAGTACCACAGTATAGGAACAAGAATTGACTTCCCATCCGATAATTCACTGCAATGAAAAGATATTGTCTCAATCACCTTTAGTATATGTTGCCCTTGTACATTGTATACTACTATGTCACCTCCAGAATGAGTGTGGAACCACACTAATACCACTGAAAAATGACATAATAATATCCAATATATTCCAAACACATAAATAAGCCATATCTTGACACTAGTCGATCGTGAACTCCAAGTATCTGTTGTAGCTTCCATGTTGTATGCCATGATTGTTGATATTCGATGAACTAGTGTAATTGAATCAAACCAAGTGAGCGTGTCCCTTGAGCTATCTAACAGTGACATCTTTGTCATTGCAATGCAGAAAGCCCAGCCAATGATGCTGATGATGATGCTGCCTGTGTGCTTTTCACCTCTTGCCTCGATTTCCTGCAATAACCATAGCACATATATATTGTCTATTACTATATCATCTCCAGACTGAGTATGAAAACATACTAATACCACTGGAAAATGACACAGCAATATCCAACATATTCCAAACATATAAAGCAGCCATAACATAACAGTATGTAATCGCGAATTCCAAATGGCTGTTGTAACTTCCATTTTCATATATGTCCTTGTTCGATGAGACAATGTAGTTCGAGTGCATACCATGCCTAGCAATAGCACAATTGATCTTCCAATGCAACTCATGTCAAAGTGTCCAAAACTGCTCAGAAACCATACCATGTCTGTGAATGATCGTGAGTTCCAAGGAATTGTTATGATTTTTATGGTGTGCTGCAAAACCTTCAAACTTAATCCTTTTCGATGAATCAGTGAAATCAACAGAAGCCAATTGATGTTACTGATAATTAGAATAGCTAATACTATCTCCATTCCCATGCCAAAACAAATGATCCTGCAAATAATGCTCATGATGTTCCTGCATGTATTGCTTTCACAATTGATCTGCTCATCTAGTGAAACCTTTACTGTGCACACTCCCTTCCTGAAAATTATCAAAACACTCTCAGATTGAGCATGAATACATGCTGATACCACTGAGCAGTGATTTAACAACCTCCAGTAAGTTAATGAGCACAGTGCTGACGATGGTTGCCTCTCCATTAGTCTGGTGCTTTTCTTTTGGCAATCCGAACTCTTAAATTAGGAATTTGAGCTTTGTCCATGTTGATCAATGCTTTTCCTTTAGCTGGTAATTCTTGAAATGAATGAAAGTTAACTGTACCTGCAAAAGAAAAAACCAAGTTAGCTAAATAGTCTGCTACTGTGTTTCCCTCCCTTAGTACATGCTGAAATATGACATTGTATGTCCTCTTGAAGTCCTTGATCTTTTTCACATCTGCTGCTATACTCCATGGTACCTCCCATTCATCTTCAATCACTTTTTTCATCACCAACGAGTCAGTTTCCAGGATCAATGGGTGTAACTCCTTCTCCACACAGTATGACAACCCATGTACTATTGCCTTTGCCTCTGCTACTATGTTTGTTGTTTCACCTATCTCCCTTGCACTAGCAAAAATCATATCTCCATTGTGATCCCTCACACAAAAACCAAAAGAGCTAAGGCCTGGATTCCCCCTCGATGCACCATCGGTGTTGCATTTGAACCATCTATCATATGGAGTCTGCCATGTTACTCTTCTTGTCACTATAACTGGCTTGTATTGCTCGAAGAATTTGATCATATCTGGCCACAACATTGGAATCCCAGTGAGCCATGGATATCTTACCTTAGCCAAATAATGCAGTGTCCTATTTACTTCATGAATAACCCTCCTACAAGACACTGAGCCTCCATGTTTCATTGTATTTCTCCTCTTCCATATCTCCCATAGAATAGCTGCAGGGACTGCCTGAAACAAAGGTTTCAGCTTGGGACAACATTTAGCATTCCACCACTCCCTTATAATTTGATGCACTTGTATCATGTTGATCATTAAACCTGCAGCCTGGCTAAATGTACTCCACACTTTTTGTGCAGTATCACTGTGCAAGAAAAGATGCTGAAAAGAGTCTTCTCTAGGTGAAAGACAGCACCAGCATTTAGAAACCACCATATATCCTCCATTTCTCCATATATCATCTGTTGGAACCTTTCCTTTCCAAACTCTCCAGCAAAAGAATGAGATTTTGAAGGGCAGTCCTTTTGTCCATAGCCTTGCATATTCCGAACTAACTGGTTCTCTATGTCTCAGTATTTTCCAAGCACTACTCACTGTAAATTTTCCTGATGTTGAAGGCATCCACCTTGGAGTGTCCCAGTACTCATCAGTAGGCATAAACTGTACTTCTTCTCGGATGTGATTTACAATATCTGCTGGAAAAGTTTGATTCAACAGTGCATCATTCCACTGCCCTTCTTCTCTTAAGTCTGCCACCTCCTGAAGCTCCTCATTGATGTGAAAATCTGAAGGGACTACATGATACAAAGGCCCCAATCCAGTCCAATTTTCATGCCATATATTAGTAGCTCCCCTGTTCATCTCCCAAAATATTTCATGCTCGACTTCATCTCTGGCTTTCAATATTTTTCTCCAAACATGAGAACCATTCTTCCTATATTGAACCACAGTAGGTGCCTCTTTCTTGCAATATTTGTTCCACATGTAGTTGGACCATAGTGATTTTGTTGTCCTGAATCTCCACCATAGCTTTGCAAACATGGCTTTAGACACATCAAAGAGAGATCTGAAACCTACACCACCTTCTTCCTTTGGCGGACATAAGTTCTGCCACTTTGTCCAGTGCCTACTTCTTCCTTCTTCCTTGTTACTCCAAAAAAATCTTGCAAATGTCTTATGGAGATGCTCAATGACATTGTTTGGTGGATCTAGGACAGACAAGATGTGAGTTGGCATGCTTTGTAATACACTTGATATCAATGTAGCCTTTCCTCCATATGACAGTAACTTCCCTTTCCATGAGTGCAACTTTGCCTTCACCTTCTGAATCAGATCATTATAGTAGTTCTTCCTCCTCCTTGTGTAAAAGATTGGACATCCTAGGTATGTAAATGGGAATGTGCCTTTAGAGAAACCAGTTATATTAGCTACTATAGCTTTCAATCCTGCTGCAATATTTGAATGTACATAGTAAGAGCTCTTTGCCTTGTTTATCAACTGTCCTGATGTTTTCTCATATAATGCCAAGACTTCCATAATTTTCTGCAAGGAATAAGGATCAGCTGAGGCAAATATTATAGTGTCATCTGCATAAGCAAGGTGGTTCAATGGATCAGACCACTTTGGCATTCCAAATCCTCTAAACTGCCTGTCTTCAAATAACTTATTCAGTGATCTAGATAGCACCTCTGCTGATAGAACAAACAATGCTGGGGATAGAGGGTCTCCCTGCTTCACCCCTCTTGTCGAGTGAAAGAAACCTGTAGCCTGGCCATTCACCATCACTGAGTACCAATTATTTGATATCAAATTCAACACCATGTGTATAAAACACTCTGCAAATCCCATCTTCCTTAGTACATGCATCAAAAACTTCCAAGACACCCTATCATATGCCTTGGCCATATCTAACTTGATCACTACATTTGCTGGCTTTCCTCTTATTCTGATGTCAGTCACAATCTCCTGAGTCAGTAAGATGTTTTCAAAAATGCTCCTTCCTTTGACAAAGCCAGACTGGTTCAATGAAACTAATAACGGTAGTATCTTTTCAAGCCTATCATGTACTACTCTGGAGAAGATTTTGTTGATAAAATTACTCAAGCTGATGGGTCTAAGATCAGAAAATGTTTGCACTTGAGGCTTCTTAGGTAGCAACACTAAGTTTGTGTGTGTTATTGATTTGGGCAAAGGTCTACCCTCAAAGAACAACACAACCAACTCATGGATATTCTGCCCCACAATCTCCCAGCATGCTTGAAAGAATAAGCCCGAGAAACCATCTGGCCCGCTTGCACTCTCACCACTTAGTGCAAAAACAGCATCTTTAACCTCCTTCTGAGTTGGAATTCTACATAACTCCATGTTGTGTTCTGCTGTCACCATGGTAGGCACATTGTTCAGCATTTCAAAGTTCTCAGCATCACCCTCACTTGTGAATTGCTTCAGGTAAAATTCTACAGCAGCCTGTGATAGCTTATCTTGATCTTCTATCCATGCACCATCACTATCCATGATCCTTTTCAATTTCAACTTTTGTCTTTTTCCATTTACACAGTTATGAAAGAACCTTGTATTTCTATCTCCTTCTTCAAACCAATTCATACCTGCCTTTTGTTTCCAATATTGTTCTTCAAGGGTCAAATACTTCTTCAACTCTGCCTGAGCTTGTTGTAGGACTATTCTGTTTTCAATCGATGGTTCCTCCTCAAATAGCTGCTCCTTGATTCTCACCACGTCTTCTCTGATAGCCAACTCTTTCAAAATATCCCCATAAGTGAGTTTACTCCACTTTGACAAAGCAATTTTGACTCTTTTCAACTTCTGCTTGAACATCAAGAAAGGATCTCCAGTGAAGTCAGCAGCCCAGTTCTGCTTCACCACCCCTAAGAACTCTTCATGTTGTGTCCAGAAGTGCAGAAATTTAAATGGCTTTATAAAGCTCATTGCTTCTTCACCACAGCTCATCAACAGAGGAGCATGATCAGAGCCTGTTCTAATAAGATGTTCCACTTCAATCGTTGGGAATAAGTTCTGAAATGGCATGTTCACCAGAATTCGATCAAGCCTTTTAAAAATGCACTCTGCATTTGGCCTACCATTCCACCATGTAAAAGGGCTCCCTTTGTAACCAAGATCAAAAAGCCCACATGAATTAGCACAGAAGGCAAAATCCTCATATTCAGGAGGATATACTGGCAGACCACCTATCTTCTCTTCCTCTCCCATCACAACATTAAAGTCACCACCAACTAGCCAAGGCAAATCCATATCACTTGCCAAATAGTATAAATTATCCCATAATTCTAATCTTTCAATTGCACAACACTTGGCATATACAAATGTCATCATTACGAATTTACCAAGTTCCCGATGATATACTCTTAGTGTAATTTGTTGTTCAGTGTCTATTAATAGATCCCATTCTACCACAGCATCAAAGAACAACCAAATCTTACCATTCACATTTGAGATTGCAGCTTCCATACCTAGCCTTCTTCTATACTTCTGGAGAAATTTCAACTTTTGCATTGGTTCCATCAATGCAACAATAAAGAAACCATGCTCCTTCTGCATATTAATAACCCTTTGAAAGGCCTGCTGAGTTTTTACAGACCTTATGTTCCAAATGAGAGTCTTGACCTTCATCTTGACACATTAGAGGCTGCCCTTCCGGGCAAAATTCTAACAGGTGGTTGCAGCTCTTTATGTTGTTTTTTTGTGCTTTTCTTCCCACTTCCAACTGCTGACTTAGGCGTGTATTTTGGGGGAAGTTAGGCACTAAATTATTGTTTTCCACTTCTTGTCACCCACAAACTGATGGACAAACTGAAGTAGTTAATAGAACCTTAGGAAACATGTTGAGGGCTGTTTTGAAAGGTAAATTAACTTTATGGGAAGATCACTTACCTATGATTGAATTTGCTTACAATAGAACAATCCATTCTTCTACAGGTATGTCTCCTTTTGAAGTTGTTTATGGCTTTAATCCCTTTACTCCACTTGATTTATTACCATTACCTACTAATGATATTGCTAGTCTTGATGGTAGGACGAAGGCTGAGATGATGAAAAAAATTCATGAGCAAACAAGGCTTGCAATTGAGAAGAAAAATGAGCAAACCGCCTTGAGAAAGAATAAGGGTCGAAAACAAGTTATTTTTAAACCTGGAGATTTAGTTTGGGTTCACTTTAGAAAGGAGAGATTTCCTTCCGAAAGGAAGTCAAAGTTGCATCTTGAAAGGATTGGAAACAATGCTTACAAGTTGGACCTTCCTGGTGAGTTTCAAGTAAGTGCTACATTCAATGTTGCTGACTTATCTTTGTTTGACGTAGGATCGAATTCGGGGACGAATTCTTTTCAAGAAGAGGGGAATGATAGCATCGCTGATAAGGATAGAGTTTTGGAAGCTCCAAGAAGGCCATTTACAAGATCTCAAGCTAAGGAATTGCAAACTAAGGTTGCTGGACTTCAATGGCAAATAAAGAAGCTTCTAACTATGAAGGAAGAGCTCATGCCCAAAGGAGAAGAGTTGTCGAAGTTTTACAACTATTTGGTTGCTCAAATAGAAGTCCAAGAGGAGGAAGATTTGGTTACCCAAATCTGCCCATGGAGTCACCAAATGGGCTCGAAATGAGCTTAAATGAGTTCCAGAAAGAGGTGTTACAAGAGCAGCCCAATTGGAGTCCAAACAAATGGCCCAAAACTAGTTGTTTAAAGACCCAAATCTGCCCCAAAGGGTCTTGGCCGCCCCTCACCTACCAAAGACTTTTCTTAGACTTTAGCAACCACCTACCTCATTGTAATAATTGTGTTTTCTACTACAACCATCCCATCTAGTTTTTAATGTTATTTTTATGTCTTTGTACTCCTATAAATAGGGTGTTCTTCTCCTTCATAAGACACATTATTATGGAGTGAGTATATCATACTTTGAGAGTTCTTTTGAACCTTTGTTACTTGTGCTTTGAGATTTATCTTTCAACCTTTACTAGTTCATAGTTCAAGGTAGTAAGATTACTTCTCTTTTGTGATATCTTTGATTCCTTTGTGGTATTCTTAGAAGGCGATTAATACTAGTATTAATTGTTGTCTCAAGTTACTCGTAAAGTGGTCAAGATCCGAATCTATTGTTTTGATTTGTTTTTAAGTACAGGCGTTTGATTTCTTTCATAAATCAAGACGTTGTTACTTTGATCTTGTCAAGGCTATAGAACTTGCGTTCTTGAAAGTTCTCGGAATTCTTTCCTTGAATCTTTCCCATATCCTTTATTTTCGTCTCTTTAATTCTAGTTGTTCAATTCCTGTTGTTATCGCTTCCGCATTTACTTCTCAAATTCATACTCTAGTTTGGATTCCCGACCTAGTTGTTATCAAACTGTATACTAATGATATTGCTAGTCTTGATGGTAGGACAAAGGCTGAGATGATGAAAAAAATTCATGAGCAAACAAGGCTTGCAATTGAGAAGAAAAATGAGCAAACCGCCTTAAGAAAGAACAAGGATCGAAAACAAGTTAACTTTAACCCTGGAGATTTAGTTTGGGTTGACTTTAGAAAGGAGAGATTTTCTTCCAAAAGAAAGTCAAAGTTGAATCCTAGAGGAGATGACCCTTTTCAATTCCTTGAAAAGATTGGAGACAATGCATACAAGCTGGACCTTCCTGGTGAGTTTCAAGTAAATACTACATTCAATGTTGCTGACTTGTCTTTGTTTGACGTAGGATCGAATTCGAGGACGAATTCTTTTCAAGAAGAGGGGAATGATAGCATCCTAGGAAGCTCAATTCTATTCAAGTACAAGGATGAAGCGTTGCAATCTGAGAGAGGACCTTTAACAAGATGTCAAGCTAAAGAATTTCAAAACACGATCATTGGACTTCAAGTGCACATAGAGAATCCTTTAATTGTCGAGAAAGAGCTCCAGCCCGGAGGAGAAGAATTGTTGAAGTTTTACAATTATTTGATAGATCAAATTGAAGTCCAAGAAGAGGAAGATATGGTCACCCAAAGCAGCCCTTGGAGTACACCAAAATGGCTCAAAATGAGCTTAAAAGAAGTCCTAAAGGAGGTACTACAAAAGGAGCCCAATTGGAATCCAAACAAATGGCCCAAACTAGTTGTTTTAAGGCCCAAATCTGCCCCAAAGGGTCTTGGCCGCCCCTCACCTAACCAAAGACTTTTCTTAGACTTTAGCAACCACCTACCTCATTGTAATAATTGTGTTTTCCACTAGAACCACCCCACCTAGTTTTTAATGTTATTTTTTTTTTTTTTTTTTTTTTTGGGAAATTGATTTTCATATAATATAAAACAAGGATACAAAGTGGAGGGGGGCATAAACCTGACCTCCATGATAGTGAACATGTAAAACCTTTCATCATTTTGAAAGGAAAAACCTGTGATCTATGGTAGTTTACATAATGCATGGTGTCTCTACTAACAAAGTGTAAGAGACCTACTGAGATACAAAAGGAGATACATTTAGGCTACCTATACATAAGGTAAAAGACCTAAGTATACTAATCAGTTGGATTGGAAACGTGGTTCCAAACAATCTTGAAAGTCCAATGATTCTGACAGTAGATTTACTGGTAGTATCATCCATTCAGTGGTGAGGTGCTTGTTAAGGTTGCACCTTAGGTGGGTGACTTGATTCATGTTATGGCTTCTCATCGGAATGAGTACGGATGCTAATACCACTGACTGAGGAGACACCACATTAACAAGCCCACTCAGGTTACCTGTACATATCAAACATCTATGGTGACTGTCAAAGTTCTATTGTGACAAGAACTCTTGACAGAAGAGGGAGAGCAATGTGAAGTTGTTGCTTCTTGACTGTGATGTTGATGAAGTGCTTTGATTGGAGCATGTGACAGGTCTGGTCCCCTGGGTATGATCTCCTCTAGACTGCAGCATTGACAGGGGCATGTGTTGTCAATGGAACAAGGGGAGTTCCTACTTGTTGGTAGTTGCCTGTGATTGAGTGATGAGATACTTGGGTTATGTGATTTGTTTTCAGTAGAATGAGTATCTGGGATACTAATACCACTAGCTGAAAACAAGCCAGATAAACCAGTGCTCTCAAGGTACCTGTAAAAGGAAGCAAACTGTTAGAAAAAGGGGAGCTCAGTCTCCAGGTTCTTGTGTGCACTGGAGATGAGTCTGGGGAGAGGGGAGCAATAAGGTATCCCTGATGTACGCACTAATTGCAGGTTCTTGTGGGGTCTCCAATTAGGTGAGTATATGCTCAGTGTGTAGGAAGCAGTTGCAGTGAAAAGCTGCTGAAGACAAGCAGTGAGAAGGGAGGTAATTGTCTTTGCATTGTAGCTGGTGTTGTTGTCTGCTACATGCGACAGTATCTCCTGTTGCCTTGGTGTAATGACAATATCTAAGTGGTTCGTCATTGGTGCCATGAACTGTGAGTTGTTTGTGCACTATGAGGATCATAAGATTGCTTTGTTGCTTGTAGTGTAGCCATTGACAGTTGTCCAAGAGAATGAGCCACATGGTGACTAATACCACTCTTGGAGTCCATGTCAATAGGCCTTCTTCTCTGAATGTGATGGTACCTTTGATCATGTTTTGGGAAAATGAAATTCCAAATAACCATTTCAATTGGTCATACCAGATACCTGCAAAACAAGGAGTCTGCATTAGTGAAAACATGTGCACTTCTGCTCGTTCGTCTGGGATTGTGGTTAAGTGTGTATTGTGGTATGGGGGTATTGGTTTGGTGTGTTTGAGGGGTGAATTGTTTTTCCAGATGTGAGAAGTTTGGGTGGCCTGTGTGTTGTTGTGGGGTGACATAGTTCAGTGAGTGATCAAAGCACATTGGTGGGGTTTTAAAGGGGGTGTTTAAGGCTCAACCATAACCATTGGACCATGAGGAGGTATGAGGTTGGGAGATTATGATTCTGTTGGTCTTTTTGGATCTAAGTGAAGGTATACTCCTCTTATCCAATAGGACTTGTCCCCTGATGTGATGAGGCAACTCAGAAATGGTGTGAAAATGGATGATACTAGGTAGAGTATGGCTGAATTTGGACAAAGAATCTGCTGGAGTGTTAGCCTCTCTATATGTGTGGGTGTATACTATGTCTTCACATTGGTTACACCTTTGTTTGAGCTGTTGGATAGAGTTGGCTATGGTCCATGGTGGAATGATATCACTAGTTAGCCATTGAATAAGCAAGGCAGAATCAGATTCCAGGTGCACCTTAGTGTAGCCATTTTCAATGCACCAAGTAATACCAATAAGGGCAGCTTCAGTCTCAGCAAGGTTGTTAGTTCCTTCCCCCAGTGGGGATGCAATTGCATGAACTACTTCCCCTTGATGGTCTCTAATGATAATACCAGCCCCAATCTTGCCGGGATTGTGCAAAGCACTTCCATCGGAATTCATCTTCACATAAGAAGGATTGGGTTTTTGCCAAGTGACTAGGGTGGTTTTGGTATGGAATTGAATGTTTTCTGAGAGAGAACAGAGTTGTGGCCAATCATAAGGCCAAGATAGAGTGGGATAATTGGCCAGAAGCATTAGATGAAGATCAGAGTTGACTGAGTATACTACCCTAGTCATGGATGATTGTTTTGCACCATACTTAGCTGAGCACCTATTCTTCCATAGATTCCAACAAATAAAGATGGGCAGTGTGTGGATGAGGAGTTTGTGTATCTTATTTTTAGATTTCTGAGTCCACCATTTGATCAGGAGAGTATTGAAAGGCATTTCAGAGGTGTGGAAACCTAGGGGCGCAGCAAATATTCTCCAGATTGACTTGGCAAAGTGACCTGTGCTAAAGAGATGGTTAACAGTTTCAGCTTGGGGATTTCTACAGCATACACATTTTTGGACAGAGGGTGGTCCAAATGTTACAACCCTGTCATCAGTGGGGAGCTTGTTTCTCACAGCTCTCCATAGGCAGAAAGATATTTTGAAAGGCACATGTTTGTGCCAGGTCATTTTGTTCATAAGAGTGATGGGATTTTTTTTCCTTATTGCATTCCAAGCAGAGGCAGCATTGAATTGACCTGTTGTTGTGAGTGTCCAGCATGGTTTATCAGTGGTCTGAGGGTCAAAGAGGATGGGAGTTTGGAGAATGGTTTCAATCACAGGAGGAGGGAGAAGATTGGCAAGTTGGTGAACATCCCAGGTTCCTAAGTTCCAGAAAGAACAGACCTGCTTGTTGTTAGGCCTACCAGGAGTTGTTTTAAAAGGAGCAAGTTGACCACTTCCTAGCCAATTATCCCACCAGAAGGATGAGTTACCAGAGGATAATTGCCACTGAATGTAAGTCTCAGCATCTTTTTTGTTGGTCATCATTTTCTTCCAGGTGTCTGTGATTGTCCATTGCCCCACTTTTTTGAGATGGGGTGTGATCTCTGACAGTATTTAGCTAGAAGGAACTTTCTCCACAAGGACTCCTTAGTTCTAAAGTTCCACCACTGTTTGAGCTCAAGTGACTTGCAGACATCTTCTATACTTCTGAGGCCAATACCTCCTTCATCTTGTGGCTTGGCAAGTTTGTGCCATGATGCCCAGTGATACTTATTCTTGTTGTGGTCCATACCCCAAAAAAAGTTAGCAGCTAGCTTCTCAATTTGTTTCATCACAGTCTTAGGAGGGGAGACTGCAGAAAGCAAATGTATGGGGAGAGACTGAAGCACATGTTTGATGAGAGTAACTCTGCCCCCATAAGAAAGGATTCTCCCATGCCAACCCCTTATTCTACTAACAACTTTGGACATAAGAGAGTTGAAATGGACGATTCTTTTTCTACCAGTGTAAAGGGGACAACCAAGGTAGGTAATAGGAGAGTGTTTCCTAGGAAAACCTGTTACCTGATGGACTCTTCTGATGGTGGACTGGAAAGTAGCAGGTGAAGTCATGAAATGGCTTTTATACTTGTTTATCAACTGACCAGAGGTGTTTTCATAGGCTTCAAGGGTGACCATGATCTTTTTGAGAGAATTCCTGCTACCAGAGGAGAAGATGATGATGTCATCAGCAAAGCTAAGGTGGGTAACTTGTGGACCTCTTTTCTCCATATAGAAGCCATTGAAGAACTGATCATGGGTAAGGTTATTAAGCATTTTGGAGAGAAGTTCTGCACCTATGATGAAAAGAGCAGGTGCTAATGGGTCACCTTGTTTAAGGCCTCTTGTGGAATGGAAGAAACCATGTCTTGAGCCATTGACTATGACGGAGTACCAGTTGTTTGAGAGTGTTCTCCAGACCATGTCAATGAATTTCTCATTGAATCCAAGTCTTCTCATGACTATACAAGTATATGCCCAAGAGACTCTATCATATGCTTTGGCCATGTCCAACTTGATCACAACATTGCTACCTACATTGGGGTTTTTAATACCCTGCACTATCTCCTGGGCAAGCATTATGTTTTCTGAGATGCTTCTGCCCTTTATGAATCCAGATTGGTTGGGAGATATGATGTTAGGTAGGATGGGAGCTAGCCTGATACAAATGAGCTTAGAAATGATTTTGTTGATGAAATTGCTCAGGCTTATTGGTCTGTATTCAGAAAGTGAGTTTGGGAACTCAACTTTTGGAAGAAGAACAAGGCATGCCTGAGTCATATGCTTTGGCAGGGTGTGGCCACAGAAGAAAGCATTAACAACATTGAAGATATCATGTTTGATGATGTCCCAACAATGCTGATAGAATTTCCCATTTAGTCCATCTGGTCCTGCAGCACTGTTTGGGTTCATGGAGAAGATCACTGTCTTGACTTCCTCAATAGTAGGATCTTTGGTGAGCTCATTGTTGTCTTCAGCAGAAACACAGCTTGAGATGCAAGAGATGAGATCTTCTCTTATCACTCCACCCTGGTCAGTGAAGAGCTGCTGGAAATGATCACAGGCAGCTTCACCTATGGCCTCATCTCCTTGGATCCAATCATTGTCATTGTTTTTTATCTTGTGGATGAACAATTTCCTCCTTCTACCTCTTATCAGGCTGTGGAAATATCTGGTATTAGCATCTCCTTCTTTAAACCATGTGAGTTGAGTTTTTTGCCTGAGAACATCTTCTTCAGTTTTTAAATGCTTAATGTATTGAGCATTTAGTTCATGGAGGGTAGCTCTATCAGTTTCACTGTTGGTTTGAGCCCATTTTTCTTCTGCACTTCTTACTTTGCTTTCAAAGTCTTTGACATTCTTAAAGATATCCCCATATTGGTCCTTGGACCACTGACTAAGGGTGGTACATAGAAGCTTGATTTTTTGGTGAAAGGTCCACATTGGATTACCTTGAAAAGGTGTGTTCCACACTTCCTGAACTAGTGGCATGAAGGTTTCATTTTTGGTCCAGCAGTTCAAAAATTTAAAGTACCTTCTTACATTGTCATTTCTGACATTCATCTCCATCAACAAAGGGGAGTGATCTGATCCAGCAGAGGCTAAGTGATTGATAGTGGTTGCAGGGCCCCACCTAGTTTTTAATGTTATTTTTATGCCTTTGTACTCCTATAAATAGGGTGTTCTTCTCCTTCATAAGACAGATTATTATTGAGTGAGTATATCATACGTTGAGAGTTCTTTTGAACCTTTGTTACTTGTGCTTTGAGATTTATCTTTCAACCTTTACTAGTTCATAATTCAAGGTAGTAAGATTACTTCTCTTTTCCTGATATCTTTGATTCCTTTGTGGTATTCTTAGAAGGCGATTAATACTAGTATTAATTGTTGTCTCAAGTTACTCGTAAAGTGGTCAAGATCCGAATCTATTGTTTTGATTTGCTTTTAAGTAAAGGCGTTTGATTTCTTTCATAAATCAAGACGTTGTTACTTTGATCTTGTCAAGGCTATAGAACTTGCGTTCTTGAAAGTTCTCGGAATTCTTTCCTTGAATCTTTCCCATATCCTTTATTTTCGTCTCTTTAATTCTAGTTGTTCAATTCCTATTGTTATTGCTTCCGCATTGATAGCATCACTGATAAGGATAGAGTTTTGGAAGCTCCAAGAAGGCCATTTACAAGATCTCAAGCTAAGGAATTGCAAACTAAGGTTGCTGGACTTCAATGGCAAATAAAGAAGCTTCTAACTATGGAGGAAGAGCTCATGCCCAAAGGAGAAGAGTTGTCTAAGTTTTACAACTATTTGGTTGCTCAAATTGAAGTCCAAGAGGAGGAAGATTTGGTTACACAAATCTGCCCATGGAGTCACCAAATAGGCTCAAAATGAGCTTAAAAGAGTCCAGAAAGAGGTGTTACAAGAACAGCCCAATTGGAGTCCAAACAAATGGCCCAAAACAAGTTGTTTTAAGGCCCAAATCTGCCCCAAATAGTCTTGGCCGCCCCTCACCTACCAAAGACTTTTCTTAGACATTAGCAACCACCTACCTCATTGTAATAATTGTGTTTTCCACTACCACCACCCCACCTAGTTTTTAATGTTATTTTTATGCCTTTGTACTCCTATAAATAGTGTGTTTTTCTGCTTCATAAGGGAGATTATTATTGAGTGAGTATATCATATTTTGAGAGTTCTTTTGAACCTTTGTTACTTGTGCTTTGAGATTTATCTTTCAACCTTTACTAGTTCATAGTTCAAGGTAGTAAGATTACTTCTCTTTTGTGATATCTTTGATTCCTTTGTGGTATTCTTAGAAGGCAATTAATACTAGTATTAATTGTTGTCTCAAGTTACTCGTAAAGTGGTCAAGATCCGAATCTATTGTTTTGATTTGCTTTTAAGTAAAGGCGTTTGATTTCTTTCATAAATCAAGACGTTGTTACTTTGATCTTGTCAAGGCTATAGAACTTGCGTTCTTGAAAGTTCTTGGAATTCTTTCCTTGAATCTTTCCCATATCCTTTATTTTCGTCTCTTTAATTCTAGTTGTTCAATTCCCGTTGTTATTGCTTCCGCATTTACTTCTCAAATTCTTACTCTAGTTTGGATTCCCGACCTAGTTGTTATCAAGTGGTATCGGAGCGGTTCTATCAAGATTTCGTTCTTGATAATTCTTGGGATAAAGAAAAAAAAAAAAAAAAAAAAAAAAAAAAAAAAAAAAAAAAAAAAACGAAATCCAATTTAAAACAAGAAGAAATACAATTGCTTGCTCTCCAGGATATATCTTTTGTATCTAAGTGTTTCCACAAAATTAACAAAGGAAACAAGAAGAGGGGATCCTTGATTTTGTTACTCTCTGTATTCTACACATTTATATTCTTTCCTTTTTGTTCGTGTCTTATTTCAACCGAGCCTAAAAGTTCTAGGATTTGGTTCTTTCTTCTTTTAATTGTTCCCAAAAAAAAAAAACAAAAGAAAAAAATCTGAGTTTTACTACTAAGAACTACATACAAGTTAGGTTTAACTATAAATCTATAAAGTACTTGTTCAAAGGTTATTTCGAGAGAAAAAAAAAGAAGCTAATTTGTGTGATACAATTTTTAAAGATGTCACATACAGGTAGTGATAATGAACGAATGGTTCTCCAAGAAGCTGAAATCAAAGCAAGGAATGATTTTACCTTGCAAGCCATGCATCAACAGTTTGAAAGGCTGAATCTCCAACTCCAAGAAATGAGAGATACCATTGCGGATCAAAATGATACAATAGCTGAACTTAGGAGGGATAATAATGTTAGGCCACCTGCTAGAAGAAATGTACCCCATGCTCCTATTGTAAATCAAGCAAACTTTATTGATGATTTTAATGATATTGATTTTGATAGGGTGAGAGGAGATAGGAGGGGACAAAGAGGTAGGATAGAGGATGATAATATAAGTAATATAAAGATGCAGATGCCATCTTTCAAGGGAACAAGGGATCCAGACTTGTATCTTGATTGGGAGAGAAAGGTTGAAGCAATCTTTGATTGTCACAACTACTCTGAAGGTAAGAAGGTTAAACTTGCTGTTGTTGAGTTTTCTGATTATGCTTCTATTTGGTGGAAAAAGCTTAATAGGGATCGACTGCAAGAAGGACAAGCACCAATTGCTACTTGGACTGAGGCTAAAAGGGTGATGAGGAAGAGATTCGTACCATCACACTTTCAAAGAGAGCTACAACTACGTCTTCAAACATTGAAGCAAGAGTCCATGTCAGTAGATGATTACTTTAAGGCTATGGATATAGCTATGATCCAAGCTAATTGTATGGAGGAAGAAGAGGCTACAATGGCTAGGTTTTTAAATGGTTTAAATAAGGAAATAGCTGATGTAGTTGAATTACAACAATATGTAACAATAGATGAGTTAGTTGATTTGTGTATAAAGGTAGAAAATCAAAATAAAAGAAAGCAAACTGGCTCATGGAGATGTCGAACAAGCACCATGCCTAAGAAACCATGGCAAAATCATGAGATGAAGAATTTTTCTCGGCCTCAAGAAGACAAGGGAAAAGGTAAACTGGAGAACAAAGAGGGAGGTAAAACCGTCAACCCTAAACCTTTTACACCTTCTAGTTCTATTCGGTGTCATAAATGTAAAGGAAGGGGACATATGATGCATGAATGTCCAAGTAGAAGGAACATCATTCTAAAAGAAGATGGAGGATATGAGAGTGAAAAGAGTGAGGGAGATGAAGAGGGAGATATGAGTGATGAAGGTGATTACCTAATGATGGAATGGTTGGTGTAGTTAGGAGGATTATGACTATCAATTTAGGAAACAATAGTGAAGCACAAAGAGAGAATATATTCCATACTAGGTGTGGGATAAAAGGAAAAACTTGCTCTATGATCATTGATAGTGGTAGTTGTGCTAATGTGGTTAGTTCATACTTTGTGGAAAAACTGGGACTTGTATGCATGAAACACCCTACTCCCTATAGACTCCAATGGTTAAATGATAGTGGTGAACTAAAAGTAAATAAACAGTGTATGATTTCATTTAACGTTGGTAGATATGAGGATGATATTCTTTGTGACATAGTGCCTATGCAAGCTTGTCATATATTGCTGGGTCGTCCTTGGCAGTATGACAGGAATGTTTTTCATGATGGGAGAAAGAATAGATATTCGCTTGAACTAAATGGCAGGAAATTTACTCTTGCACCTTTATCTCCTTCTCAAGTGTTTGAAGATCAGAAGAGATTGAAGGAAACAATGGGAAAGTCAAGGGGAGGGATAAAAAGTGAGCTTGAGGAAAAAGAAAAGAAAGAGAGAGAGGGCAGCAATTTGAGAGAAGAGATAAAAGAGGGTTCGAATAAAAAAATAGACAGTCTTGGTGAGCGGAAAGAGGCTAAGGAAAGAAAAAGAGAGAGTTTCTATATAAAAGCCAAAGAGTGTTTAAATGCAAGAAAAGAGGGGCTGCCCATAATACTACTTAGTTACAAAGAGGCTTTGATTAACTCTGAGTTGCTAACTTCTTCTTTGCCAAGTAGTATTTCTTCTCTTTTGCAGGATTTTGAAGATGTCTTTCCAGAAGATATTCCTAGTGGATTGCCACCTTTACGTGGCATTGAGCATCAAATTGATTTTGTACCTGGATCACAAATCCCAAATAGGCCAGCCTATAGGAGTAATCCAGAAGAGACAAAGGAACTTCAAAGGCAAGTTGAGGAGTTGCTTGAGAAAGGCTTTGTGAGAGAGAGCATGAGCCCTTGCTCTGTTCCGGTCCTATTGGTACCCAAAAAGGATGGAACTTGGAGGATGTGCGTGGATTGTAGAGCAATCAACAAGATTACGGTAAAGTATCGCCACCCTATTCCTCGTCTTGATGACATGTTGGATCAATTACATGGATCCAAAATCTTTTCTAAAATTGATCTAAAAAGTGGTTACCATCAGATTCGAATGAATCCAGGAGATGAATGGAAAACTGCTTTTAAGACCAAATATGGGCTTTATGAGTGGTTAGTTATGCCTTTCGGCTTGACTAATGCGCCTAGCACTTTCATGAGATTAATGAATCATGTTTTTAAGGATTTTCATGGAAAATTTGTTGTGGTGTACTTCGATGATATCTTGGTCTTTTCTAATACTTTAGAAGAGCATGTAGAACACCTAAGACAAGTTTTTGAAGTTCTTAGAAAGCACTTGTTATTTGCTAATCTTAAAAAGTGTACTTTTTATGTGGATCGTGTGATTTTCTTGGGTTTTGTGGTTAGCTCTAAAGGTGTTGAGGTTGATGAAGAGAAAATCAAAGCAATTAAAGAATGGCCTAAACCTAAGAGTGTAACTGAAGTTAGGAGTTTTCATGGACTTGCTAGTTTTTATAGGAGGTTTGTGAGAGACTTTAGTACCATTGCTTCTCCTTTAACTGAAGTTATCAAAAAGGATAGGATTTTTAAATGGGGAAAAGAACAAGATGATGCTTTTAATTTGTTGAAAGAAAAGTTATGTTCTGCTCCGTTATTACAATTGCCTGATTTTTCTAAATCTTTTGAAATTGAATGTGATGCTTCTGGCAAGGGAATAGGTGCTGTTTTGATGCAAGATTCTAAACCTATTGCCTACTTTAGTGAGAAGTTGAATGGAGCCACATTGAACTATTCAACTTATGACAAAGAGCTTTATGCTTTGGTAAGGGCTTTAGCCACATGGCAACATTACTTGTGGCCAAGGGAGTTTGTCATTAAAACTGACCATGAATCCTTGAAATACTTGAAAAGTCAAGGTAAGCTTAGTACAAGGCATGCTAAGTGGGTTGAATTTATTGAAACTTTTCCTTATGTAATTTCTTACAAACAAGGGAAAGAGAATGTTGTTGCTGATGCACTTTCAAGGAGGTATGTCTTAGTTTCTACCCTCACTTCTAAATTGATGGGTTTTGAACAAATCAAGGAACTTTATGCTAATGATGTTGATTTTGGCAAAACTTTTGCAGATTGTAAGTTGGGTCCTCTTGATAGGTTTAACCTACAAGATGGGTTTCTCTTTAAGGAAAATAAGTTGTGTATCCCTAATTGCTCTTTACGTGAAGTATTTGTAAGGGAAGCACATTGTGGAGGGCTTATGGGACACTTTGGGGTCCCAAAGACATTAGACATACTTGCTGAAAATTTCTTTTGGCCTGGAATGAGAAAAGATGTTGAAAGAATGTGCACACGAGTGTTTGGAATGTAAACAAGCTAAATCTAAAGTGTTACCACATGGTCTTTACACGCCATTACCTGTTCCTACTTCACCTTGGATTGATATATCTATGGATTTTGTGTTAGGTTTGCCTAGAACAAGGTATGGTAAGGATAGTATATTTGTTGTGGTAGATAGGTTCTCCAAGATGGCTCGTTTTATTCCTTGTTTAAAGACTAATGATGCCTCACATGTTGCTAATCTTTTTGTAAAAGAGATTGTGAAATTGCATGGTATACCTAGAACTATTGTTAGTGATAGGGATGCAAAGTTTTTGAGTCACTTCTGGCGTGTATTTTGGGGGAAGTTAGGCACTAAATTGTTGTTTTCCACTTCTTGTCACCCACAAACTGATGGACAAACTGAAGTAGTTAATAGAACCTTAGGAAACATGTTGAGGGCTGTTATGAAAGGTAAATTAACTTTATGGGAAGATCACTTACCTATGATTGAATTTGCTTACAATAGAACAATCCATTCTTCTACAGGTATGTCTCCTTTTGAAGTTGTTTATGGCTTTAATCCCTCTACTCCACTTGATTTATTACCATTACCTACTAATGATATTGCTAGTCTTGATGGTAGGACGAAGGCTGAGATGATGAAAAAAATTCATGAGCAAACAAGGCTTGCAATTGAGAAGAAAAATGAGCAAACCGCCTTGAGAAAGAATAAGGGTCGAAAACAAGTTATTTTTAAACCTGGAGATTTAGTTTGGGTTCACTTTAGAAAGGAGAGATTTCCTTCCAAAAGGAAGTCAAAGTTGCATCCTAGAGGAGATGGCCCCTTTCAAGTCCTTGAAAGGATTGGAAACAATGCTTACAAGTTGGACCTTCCTGGTGAGTTTCAAGTAAGTGCTACATTCAATGTTGCTGACTTATCTTTGTTTGACGTAGGATCGAATTCGGGGACGAATTCTTTTCAAGAAGAGGGGAATGATAGCATCACTGATAAGGATAGAGTTTTGGAAGCTCCAAGAAGGCCATTTACAAGATCTCAAGCTAAGGAATTGCAAACTAAGGTTGCTGGACTTCAATGGCAAATAAAGAAGCTTCTAACTATGGAGGAAGAGCTCATGCCCAAAGGAGAAGAGTTGTCTAAGTTTTACAACTATTTGGTTGCTCAAATTGAAGTCCAAGAGGAGGAAGATTTGGTTACACAAATCTGCCCATGGAGTCACCAAATAGGCTCAAAATGAGCTTAAAAGAGTCCAGAAAGAGGTGTTACAAGAACAACCCAATTGGAGTCCAAACAAATGGCCCAAAACAAGTTGTTTTAAGGCCCAAATCTGCCCCAAATAGTCTTGGCCGCCCCTCACCTACCAAAGACTTTTCTTAGACATTAGCAACCACCTACCTCATTGTAATAATTGTGTTTTCCACTACCACCACCCCACCTAGTTTTTAATGTTATTTTTATGCCTTTGTACTCCTATAAATAGTGTGTTTTTCTGCTTCATAAGGCAGATTATTATTGAGTGAGTATATCATATTTTGAGAGTTCTTTTGAACCTTTGTTACTTGTGCTTTGAGATTTATCTTTCAACCTTTACTAGTTCATAGTTCAAGGTAGTAAGATTACTTCTCTTTTGTGATATCTTTGATTCCTTTGTGGTATTCTTAGAAGGCAATTAATACTAGTATTAATTGTTGTCTCAAGTTACTCGTAAAGTGGTCAAGATCCGAATCTATTGTTTTGATTTGCTTTTAAGTAAAGGCGTTTGATTTCTTTCATAAATCAAGACGTTGTTACTTTGATCTTGTCAAGGCTATAGAACTTGCGTTCTTGAAAGTTCTTGGAATTCTTTCCTTGAATCTTTCCCATATCCTTTATTTTCGTCTCTTTAATTCTAGTTGTTCAATTCCTGTTGTTATTGCTTCCGCATTTACTTCTCAAATTCTTACTCTAGTTTGGGTTCCCGACCTAGTTGTTATCAAGCATTAACTTCTCAAATTCTTACTCTAGTTTGGATTCCCGACCTAGTTGCTATCAACATCGGCCTACGACAACCACATAAGTCCATTTGACTAATACGATTGTAGTCATAACGGATTGGGAGTAGTGTAATACGATTGTAGTAGGATGCATCGGCCTACGACAATCACATAAGTCCATTTGACTAATACGATTGTAGTCATAACAGATTGGGAGTGATATACGATTGTAGTAGGACGCATCGGCCTACGACAACCACATAAGTCCATTTGACTAATACGATTGTAGTAATAGGAGTTTCTGTTTATATATCGTGGTTGTTATTTAGTAATTGACCATCTATGAATATTATTTCATTCATATACTAGGACGCATCGGCCTACGAAAACCACATAAGTCCATTTGACTAATACGATTCTAGTCATAACAGATTGGGAGTAATGTAATACGATTGTAGTAGGACGCATCGGCCTACGACAACCACATAAGTCCATTTGACTAATACGATTGTAGTCATAGGACCTTCTATTTATATATCGTGGTTGTTATTTAGTATTTGACCATCTATTAATATTATTTCATTCATATACTAGGACGCATCGGCATACGACAACAACATAAGTCCATTTGACTAATACAATTGTAGTCATAAGAGATTGGGAGTAATGTAATACGATTGAAGTAGGACGCATCGGCCTATGACAACCACATACTAGGATGCATCGGCCTACGACAATCACATAAGTCCATTTGACTAATACGATTGTAGTCATAACAGATTGGGAGTAATGTAGTACGATTGTAGTAGGACGCATCGGCCTACGACAACCACATAAGTCCATTTAACCAATACGATTGTACTAATAGGATCTTCTGTTTATATATCATGGTTGTTATTTAGTAATTGACTGTGAACGAATATGATTTCATTTTTATACTAGGACGCATCGGCCTACGACAACCACATAAGTCCATTGGTCTAATACGATTGTAGTCATAACAGATTGGGAGTAATGTAATACGATTGTAGTAGGACGCATCGGCCTACGACCACCACATAAGTCCATTTGACTAATATGATTGTAGTAATAGGACCTTCTGTTTATATATCGTGGTTGTTATTTAGTAATTGACCATCTATGAATATTATTTCATTCATATACTAGGACGCATCGGCCTACGACAACGACATAAGTCCATTTGACTATTACGATTGTAGTCATAAAAGATTGGGAGTAATGTAACACGATTGTAGTAGGACGCATTGGCCTACGACTACCACATACTAGGACGCATCGGCCTACGACAACCACATAAGTCCATTTGACTAATACGATTGTAGTCATAACGGATTGGGAGTAATGTAATACGATTGTAGTAGGACGCATCGGCCTACGACAACCACATAAGTCCATTTGACTAATACGATTGTAGTCATAATAGATTGGGAGTAATCTAATACGATTGTAGTAGGACGCATCGGCCTACGACAACCACATAAGTCCATTTGATTAAAACGATTGTAGTAATAGGACCTTCTGTTTATATATCATGGTTGTTATTTAGTAATTGACAATCTATGAATATTATGTCATTCATATACATGCATTGGCCTACGACAACCACATAAGTCCATCTGACCAATACGATTGTAGTCATAACAGATTAGGAGTAATGTAATACGATTGTAGTAATAGGACCTTCCGTTTATATATCGTATTGGGAGTAATGTCATACGTTCATACTAGGATGCATCGGCCTACGACAACCACATAAGTCCATTTGACCAATACGATTGTAGTAATAGGATCTTCCGTTTATATATCGTGGTTGTTATTTAGTAATTGACCGTGAACGAATATGATTTCATTCATATACTAGGATGCATCGGCCTACGACAACCACATAAGTCCATTGGTCTAATATGATTGTAGTCATAACAGATTGGGAGTAATGTAATACGATTGTAGTAGGACGCATCGGCCTACAACAACCACATAAGTCCATTTGACTAATACGATGGTAGTCATAGGACCTTCTGTTTATATATCGTGGTTGTTATTTAGTAATTGACCATCTGTGAATATTATTTCATTCATATACTAGGACGCATCGGCCTACGACAACAACATAAGTCCATTTGACTATTGCGATTGTAGGGAGTAATGTAATACGATTGTAGTAGGACGCATTGGCCTACGACAACCACATAAGTCCATTTGACTAATACGGTTATAGTCATAAGAGATTGGGAGTAATGTAATACGATTGTAGTAGGACGCATTGGCCTATGACAACCACATACTAGGACGCATCGGCCTACGACAACCACATAAGTCCATTTGACAAATACGATTGTAGTCATAAGAGATTGGGAGTTATGTAATACGATTGTAGTAGGACGCATTGGCCTACGACAACCACATACTAGGACGCATCGTCCTACGACAACCACATAAGTCCATTTGACAAATACGATTGTAGTCATAAGAGATTGGGAGTTATGTAATACGATTGTAGTAGGACGCATTGGCCTACGACAACCACATACTAGGACGCATCGGCCTACGACAACCACATACGTCCATTTGACAAATATGATTGTAGTCATAACGGATTGGGAGTAATGTAATACGATTGTAGTAGGACACATCGGCCTACGACACCCACATAAGTCCATTTGACTAATACGATTGTAGTCATAACAGATTGGGAGTAATCTAATACGATTGTAGTAGGACGCAACGGCCTACGACAACCACATAAGTCCATTTGACTAAAACGATTGTAGTAATAGGACCTTCTATTTATATATCGTGGTTGTTATTTAGTAATTGACCATCTACGAATATTTTGTCATTCATATACACGCATCGGCCTACGACAACCACATAAGTCCATCTGACCAATACGATTGTAGTCATAACAGATTGGGAGTAATGTAATACGATTGTAGTAATAGGACCTTCCGTTTATATATCGTATTGGGAGTAATGTCATACGTTCATACTAGGATGCATCGGCCTACGACAACCACATAAGTCCATTTGACCAATACGATTGTAGTAATAGGATCTTCCGTTTATATATCGTGGTCTTTATTTAGTAATTGAAACGAATATGATTTCATTCATATACTAGGACGCATCGGCATACGACAACGACATAAGTCCATTGGTGTAATACGATTGTAGTCATAACAGATTGGGAGTAATGTAATATGATTGTAGTAGGACGCATCGGCCTACGACAGCCACATAAGTCCATTTGACTAATACGATTGTAGTAATAGGACTTTCTGTTTATATATCGTGGTTGTTATTTAGTAATTGACTATCTATGAATATTATTTCATTCATATACACGCATCGGCCTACGACAACCACATAAGTCCATCGGATTAATACGATTGTAGTCATAACAGATTGGGAGTAATGTAATACGATTGTAGTACGTATTAGTCAAATAGACCACTGGCCTACGACAACAACATAAGTCCATTTGACTAATACGATTGTAGTCATAAGAGATTGGGAGTAATGTAATACGATTGTAGTAGGACGCATCGCCCTACGACAACCACATACTAGGACACATCGGCCTACGACAACCACATAAATCCATTTGACTAATACGATTGTAGTCATAACGGATTGGGAGTAATGTAATACGATTGTAGTAGGACGCATCAGCCTACGACAACCACATAAGTCCATTTGACTAATACGATTGTAGTCATAACAGATTCGGAGTAATCTAATACGACTGTAGTAGGACGCATCGGCCTATGACAACCACATAAGTCCATTTGACTAATACGATTGTAGTAATAGGACCTTCTGTTTATATATCATGGTTGTTATTTAGTAATTGACCATCTATGAATATTATTTCATTCGTATACTAGGACGCATCGGCCTACGACAACCACATAAGTCCATTTGACTAATACGATTCTAGTCATAACAGATTGGGAGTAATGTAATACGATTGTAGTAGGACGCATCGGCCTACGACAACCACATAAGTCCATTTGACTAATACGATTGTAGTCATAGGACCTTCTGTTTATATATCGTGGTTGTTATTTAGTAATTGACCATCTAAGAATATTATTTCATTCATATACTAGGACGCATCGGCCTTTGACAACAACATAAGTCCATTTGACTAATACGATTGTAGTCATAAGAGATTGGGAGTAATGTAATACGATTGTAGTAGGACGCATCGGCCTACGACAACCATATACTAGGACGCATCGGCCTACGACAATCACATAAGTCCATTTGACTAATACGATTGTAGTCATAACAGATTGGGAGTAATGTAATACGATTGTAGTAGGACGCATCGGACTACGACAACCACATAAGTCCATTTAACCAATACGATTGTACTAATAGGATATTCCGTTTATATATCATGGTTGTTATTTAGTAATTGACCGTGAACGAATATGATTTCATTCATATACTAGGACGCATCGGCCTACGACAACCACATAAGTCCATTGGTCTAATACAATTGTATTGATAACAGATTGGGAGTAATGTAATACGATTGTAGTAGGACGCATCTGCCTACGACAACCACATAAGTCCATTTGACTAATACGATTGTAGTAATAGGACCTTCTGTTTATATATCGTGGTTGTTATTTAGTAATTGACCATCTATGTATATTATTTCATTCATATACACGCATCGGCCTACGACAACCACATAAGTCCATCGGACTAATACGATTGTAGTCATAACAGATTGGGAGTAATGTAATACGATTTTAGTAGGACGCATCGGCCTAAGACAACCACATAAGTCCATTTGACTAATACAATTGTAGTAATAGGACCTTCTGTTTATATATCGTGGTTGTTAGTTAGTAATTGACCATCTATGAATATTATTTCATTCATATACTAGGACACATCGGCCTACGACAACAACATAAGTCCATTTGACTAATACGATTGTAGTCATAAGAGATTGGGAGTAATGTAATACGATTGTAGTAGGACGCATTGGCCTGCGACAACCACATACTTGGACGCATCGGCCTACGACAACCACATAAGTCCATTTGACTAATACGATTGTAGTCATAACGGATTGGGAGTAATGTAATACGATTGTAGTAGGACGCATCGGCCTACGACAACCACATAGTCCATTTGACTAATACGATTGTAGTCATAACAGATTGGGAGTAATCTAATACGATTGTAGTAGGACGCATCGGCCTACGACAACCACATAAGTCCATTTGACTAAAACGATTATAGTAATAGGACCTTCTGTTTATATATCGTGGTTGTTATTTAGTAATTGACCATCTATGAATATTATGTCATTCATATACACGCATCCGCCTACGACAACCACATAAGTCCATCTGACCAATACGATTGTAGTCATAACAGTTTGGGAGTAATGTAATACGATTGTAGTAATAGGACCTTCCTTTTATATATCGTATTGGGAGTAATGTCATACGTTCATACTAGGATGCATCGGCCTACGACAACCACATAAGTCCATTTGACCAATACGATTGTAGTAATAGGATCTTCCGTTTATATATCGTGGTTGTTATTTAGTAATTGACCGTGAACGAATATGATTTCATTCATATACTAGGACGCATCGGCCTACGACAACCACATAAGTCCATTGGTCTAATACGATTGTAGTCATAACAGATTAGGAGTAATGTAATACGATTGTAGTAGGACGTATCTGTAACGACCCACCCCGTCGTTACGGGAATTACCACCCTGTTACCTTACATTTACATATCGTATGATTTCATATAAGTATTTGAGTATATCGGGTGACTTAGGAGTGATTCGGGTTGGAAATGAAGCAAATAGTATGTTTGAAGAAAGCTTGAATATGGTAAGTCAACCTAGAGTTGTTATTGAGTTAGAGTGCTCGAAACCGGATTCCGATGATTCGACTAGTTTCGGGGGATCATTCATGACTTAGGAGAGCAATCAGAAGTGAATTCGGAGGTCCGGTGTAGTTTTAGGCTTGAATTGGCGAAGGTTGAATTTTGGCGAAAACCGGATGGTAGGTGAGATTTTGATCCGGGGGTCGGAATGGAATTCCGACAATTTTTGTAGCTTCGTTATGTGATTTTGGATATGTCTGCAAATTTTCAGGTCATTCGGACATCGTTTGATCGGGTTTTGGATTGAATGTTAGTTTCGGAAGTTTTGAAGAAACTTAGGCTTGAATTAGTGTGTAAATGGTGATTTTGATGTTTAGGATGGTGTTTTTGCGATTGGAACAAGTCCGTATCATGTTTTGGAGTATGTTGGTTGTTTTCGTTTGGATCCCGGGGGCCTCGAGATGATTTCGGACCATCAACCGGGCATATTGGACTTGGCAAAAATCTGCAGAAAACTGCAGGTTTCTGCCCAGTCAAATAGACCTTCACGTTCGCGTGACATGGGTCGCGTTCACGAAGGCCAGGTGGGATAAAGCATCGCGTTCGCGACAAGGGCGTCGCGTTCGCATAGGTCAGTTGGAGTAAATCATCGCGTTCGCGTGACTGGGCGTCGCGAACGCTTAGAAGGAAATCTGGGCGGCTGGGAGTTTGAGCATCGCGAACGCGTGGTTGGCGTCGCGTTCGCAAAGAGTAACTGGAAGCCGAGCATCGCGAACGCGTGAGGGCTCACGCGATCGCGTAGAACAAAATGTTCTGGCAGTGAGTTAAATTGCAGAACAGAGAGCTCGCGGGTTTACACCCCCAAAACACAATTTTGTGCCCTAGAGAGAAGAAAACTCGAGGAAAATACTGAGAAGTCATCGGGTATTCATCGGAGGTAAGATTCTTGACTCAAAAACACAATTTTATGGTAGAATTAACATCAATCTTCTTGAATTTGGGTAGAATTTTGAAGAAATGTGGCATAGGTATTGAAAACGGGATTTTGAGTTTTGGAAGGCCATTTGAACTCCGATTTCGATAAATTTTATATGCACGGACTCGTGGTGAGACGAGGATCGCGTTGGTACTTATTTCGGAATTTTCTGAGCAGTGGGCCCGGGGTCGAGTTTTGCCAACTTAGTGTATTTATGCGAATTTCATGTAAATTGAAATGGGTTATGATTCTTTGACCCGTAATTGATATAATTATTGTGATTTGACTAGATTCTACGCACGAGGCAGCGAATTTCAAAGGAAAAGGCATCGCAGACGAGTCTACGGTCAGCTAGAGGTGAGTAGTTTGTGTTTATGGTAGCCTGAGGGTTCGAAACCCCGCTTTAGCACATTGTGACGCTAGTAGGGCGTGGCTCGCACACCGTGGCAGGTGCGGGATTGATTATGACTGGGGATTGAGACTTGGTCCATCCCGGATGTGAATAATATGCTATTGGTGTTGGGAATACACTGTATTTGATATATTTGTGGGTGGTAAGCCTTGTTTGGGGCCTTGTGCCGATCTGTAGCGTCCTTAGAGGACAATATTTTTGTGATAGCTATATTTGCTTAATCACTGATCTCAGTCCTGGAAATTTAAATCACATTATTGATGCTAAGTCACCGGCTTTTGCAAATTTATCAAAGTTAAAGTATTTTTTCATAAATTATGAACTGGAAACTGGAATTTTGATAAATGAACTATTTTGTGACTTATCTGATTTATGTGGACTGCGGATGGATCGGGCTGCACGCCGCAGCGGTTGATATGAGGATCGGGCTGCACGCCGCAGCAGTATTGCGCTTGGGCTGTAGGAAACCCTCCGGAGTCTATACACACCCCTAGTGAGCGCCGTCGACGTTAAATGGATCGGGCTACACGCCGTAGCGGTTATGTGCATTGCATTGCATCTTTATTTGTTGAATTACTCTGTGGTAGCTGTATTGTACTGTTGATGCTTGTTCGTAGGAGATTCGGACTGTAGAGTAGCTTCATATTGTGGTATTTTGTGGATTTCCCACTTTCAGCTGCTGTTATATATTTTACTCACTGAGTACATAGTACTCACCCCTACTCTCTGCACCTTTTGTGTGCAAACTCAGGTACTCAGGAGCAGTAGACAGGCATTTTCAGCGGTTTCAGAGCCATACCGAGTTGCTGAGGTAGCTGCCGACGTTCGCAGAACCTAGCTTCTCCTCTCCTTTCCAGTGGTTATTTTGTATTTTGTATTCAGACTTGAGTATTTCTATACAGTACTCTCTATTCCTGTTGGATTTGTTAGAGGCTCTAGACTTGTGACTCCAGATCTTTGGGAATGTCAGTAATTTGTTCACTATTATTATTATTGGAGTTCTTTAACTCATATATTCTTCTTGGGATGTCCTTTTGGGACTGATATTCGTTGTGATAAGAAATTGTTGGTTTGGCTGGCCTAGCTTAATTGTCGGGCGCCATCACGACCGGATTTGGGTCGTGACAAGTTGGTATCAGAGCCTAGGTTACTAGGACTCGCGAGTCATGAGCCGGTTTAGTAGGCTTTCGCATATCGGTACGTAGACGTCTGTATCTATCTTCGGAGGGCTACCGAAACTTTAGGAAAAACCTCATTTTCTTGGATTCATATCGTGCGATTTGTGTTATCATGAAATTAAATTTTTCCATATTCTATTCTCTCGCAGATGGCGAGAACACGAGCTAACGGACATGGCGGACGACCACCATTGGCACCCAGAGGCCGTGGTCATGGTAGAGGTAGGGCAGCCGTACCAGCACCTGCTGACCTACCAGCTGACCAGACTCAGGGTCAGATTCCTGCACCAGTGGCCCAGGCTCAAGACCACCAGCAGTGCCCATTGTGATACCGGGTCTTCCGGAGACCTTGGCTCAGATTTTATCACTGTGCACAGGCTTGGCTCAGGTAGTTGCAGCTACTGCTGCAGCGTCTTCTTCACAGGCAGGGGGAGGAAATCAGACCCCCGTGGCTCGCACACCCGAGCCGGTGATACAAGGTATTTAGGCACCTGGGACAGCTCCAGTTCAGCCAGTTGCACCCGTTGCACCAGCTCCTGCTTATATGGTTCCAGTTATGCCCGACAATGAGCAGCGTCGTTTAGAGAGATTTGAGAGGCTAGAGCCTCCGACATTCAGTTGGTCTGAGGGCGAGGACGCCCAGGGTTTTCTTGACAGATGTCAGCGCATGCTTCGCACCGCGGGTATTCTAGAGTCCAGCGGTGTTTCATTCACCACTTTTCAGTTCATATGTGCAACATTTCCGTGGTGGGAGGATTTCGATAGGCGTAGGCCCGCTGGGGCAGCGCCCCTCACTTGGCAGCAGTTATCCACGGTATTTTTGGAGAAGTACGTGCCTCAGTCTCAGAGAGAGGAGCTGCGACGTCAGTTTGAGTGGCTGAAGCAGGGATATATGACGATTACTCAGTATGAGATGAGATTCACACAGCTGGCCCGTCATGCCATGTGGATGCTTCCTACAGACCGAGAGAGGATTCAGGGATTTATTGATGGCCTTATTTATCCCATCCGCATATTGATGACCGGGGAGAGAGCTTCGGCAGTTACCTTTGAGGAGGTGGTTGATGCTGCCCGTCACATTGAGACTGATCGCCGCAGAGAGCGGGAGGAGAGAGAGGCTAAGAGGCCTCGTGGTACTGGCAGCTACAGTGGTGCTCCGTCTAGGGGCCAACCTCAGCATAGCAGAGGTCGTTCTTTCAGGTCTCATCAGTCTGGATGTGCAGAGTCCAGTGGGGTCTCATCAGATCGTGGTCGTCAGGGCCATCAGGGTTATCAGGGTCAGCAGAGCCGTCAGCAGAGTCAGCCTGCACTGAGTGCTCTTCCAGCTCAGAGCTCTGCTCCTGTTTCCTCAGCACAGGGTTCATCCGTAGCGAGGGGTCCTCAGCAGCCCCTTCTTCCATCTTCAGGCCGTTGTTTTGAGTGCGGTGATTTGGGCCATATCAGGAGAGAGTGTCCTCAGTGGCTTCGTAAGCGGTCTCAGCAGAGGGATCAGCCCTCGTCTTCTACTCCTGTTTCTTCGGCGCCAGCACAGTCGGCTAGGACTGGTGGCCAGGTATCCAGAGGTCGCCCTAGGGGCGAGGATCGTACTGGTGGAGGCCAGGCTCGTTTCTATGCTCTTCCGGATAGGAAAGATGCTAGTGCTTCAGATGCGGTCATTTCAGGTATTATCTCAGTCTGCCACAGGGATGCTTCTGTCTTATTTGATCCCGGATCCACCCATTCTTATGTCTCTACTTATTTTGCACATCATTTGGGTATGACCCATGGTATTCTTGCTTTGCCCGTACATATGTCTACCCCAGTGGGGGATACTGTTGTTGTGGATCAGGTATATCGATCCTGTATTATTACTATTGGGGGTCCGGAGACCCGAGTTGATTTATTACTACCGGGCATGGTAGATTTCGATGTAATTCTAGGCATGGATTGGCTATCTCCTTACCATGCGATTCTGGACTGTCATGCCAAGAGAGTCACACTAGCTATTCCAGGTAATCCGAGGATCGAGTGGCGTGGCTTGACTGATTATGTGTCCGACAGGGTGATTTCTTATATAAAGGCTCAACGAATGATTGGCAAGGGTTGTTTATCTTATTTGGCCTTCATTAGAAATGTTGAGGCCGAGACACCCGGTCTTGATTCGGTCCCCATTGTGAGGGAGTTTCCGGATGTATTTCCAGCAGACCTGCCAGGCATGCCGCCTGACAGGGATATTGACTTCGGTATTGACTTGGGGCACCGAGCCCATTTCTATTCCTCCCTATCGCATGGCACCTGCGGAGTTAAAAGAATTGAAGGAACAACTTCAGGAATTCTTAGATAAGGGTTTCATTCGCCCGAGTGTGTCACCTTGGGGTGCACCGGTGTTGTTCATGAAGAAGAAAGATGGCACAATGAGAATGTGCATTGATTACAGGCAGCTGAACAAGGTAACAGTGAAGAATAAGTACCCATTGCCTCGTATTGAGGACCTATTTGATCAGCTCCAGGGAGCTAGTGTATTTTCTAAGATTGATCTTCGATCGGGCTATCATCAGTTGAAGATCGGGGACTCGGATATTATGAAGACAGCGTTCAGGACGCGATATGGGCACTACGAGTTCCTGGTGATGTCTTTCGGGCTGACTAATGCCCCAGCTGCATTCATGCACTTGATGAATAGCGTATTTCGGCCGTACCTTGATTCTTTTGTGATTGTGTTTATTGATGATATTCTGGTGTATTCTCGCAGCCAGGAGGAGCATGCACAGCACTTGAGGGTGGTATTGCAGAGGTTGAGAAAAGAGAAGCTCTATGCAAAATTCATTAAGTGTGAGTTCTGGCTTGACATAGTGTCCAGTGATGGTATTCGGGTTGATCCACAGAAGGTCGAGGCAGTGCAGAATTGGCCCAGACCTTCCTCAGCTACCGAGATTCGGAGTTTTCTCGATTTGGTAGGCTATTATCGCCGGTTTGTTCAGGGTTTCTCATCTATTGCTTCACCGTTGACTAAGTTGACACAAAAGAATGCTCCATTTGTGTAGTCTGATGAATGTGAGGAGAGCTTCCAGAAGCTCAAGGAGGCTTTGACCACAGCTCCAGTACTTGTGTTGCCATCAGCCTCGGGGTCAGATACGGTGTATTGTGATGCTTCTAGAGTTGGGCTCGGTTGTGTGTTGATGCAAGAGGGTAGAGTTGTTGCTTATGCTTCTCGTCAGCTAAAGCCCCACGAGAAGAACTACCCCGTTCATGATTTGGAGTTAGCCGCTATTGTTCATGCCTTGAAGATTTGGAGGCATTACTTATATGGTGTATCTTGTCATGTATATACAGACCACCGCAGCCTTCAGCATTTGTTTAAGCAGAAAGATCTAAATTTGAGGCATCGGAGATGGCTTGAATTGCTTAATGACTATGACATTACTATCTTGTACCATCCCTGGAAAGCCAATGTAGTGGCTGATGCATTGAGTCGGAAGGCTATTAGTATGGGCAGTTTGGCGTATATTCCAGTTGGGGAGAAACCCATTGCAGTTGATGTTCAGGCGTTAGCTAATCAGATGGTGAGACTGGATATTTTTGAGCCCAGTCGGGTGATGGCTTGTGTAGTAGCTCGTTCTTCTTTATATGATCGTATCCGAGAGCGCCAGTATGATGATCCACACTTACTTGTCCTTAAGGATAGAGTTCAGCATGATGATGCCAGAGATGTCACTATTGATAGTGATGGTGTATTGCGGATGCAGGGCCGGATATGCGTGCCCAATGTTGACGAACTTCGTGAGTTGATATTGGAGGAAGCCCATAGCTCGCGGTATTCTATTCATCCAGGAGCCGCGAAGATGTATCAGGATTTGAAGCAGCATTACTGGTGGAGGAAGATGAAGAAAGATATTGTGAGCCATGTGGCTCGGTGTCTGAACTGTCAGCAGGTCAAGTATGAGCATCAAAGACCTGGTGGTGTATTCCAGCGTATTGATATTCCTGAGTGGAAGTGGGAAAGGATTACTATGGACTTTGTTAGTGGACTCCCTTGGACAATGAGGAAGTTCGATTCAGTTTGGGTGGTGGTGGATAGGTTGACCAAGTCGGCTCACTTCATCCCAGTGTGTACTACTTATTCCTCAGAGCGGTTGGCAGAGATATTCATCCGTGAGATAGTGAGATTGCATGGAGTTCCCATTTCTATTATATCAGACAGAGGTACCCAGTTCACTTCTCAGTTCTGGAGGACATTTCGGCGAGAGTTGGGTTCACAGGTAGAGCTGAGCACAGCATTTCATCCACAGACGGATGGGCAGTCTGAGCGTACTATTCAGATATTAGAGAACATGTTGCGTGCTTGTGTCATTGATTTCGGTGGTTCATGGGCTGATTACTTACCTCTTGCGGAGTTTGCTTATAATAATAGCTATCAGTCCAGCATTTAGATGGCACCGTATGAAGCCTTATATGGGAAGCGGTGTAGGTCTCCAGTCGGTTGGTTCGAGCCCGACGAGGCTAGGTTGTTGGGGACAGAGTTAGTCCAAGATGCCTTAGACAAGGTGAAGGTGATTCAGGAGAGACTTCGCACAGCTCAGTCGCGTCGGAAGAGTTATGCGGACCGGAAGGTCCGAGATGTGTCTTATTCAGTAGGTGAGAAGGTGTTGCTGAAGGTTTCGCCTATGAAGGGTGTTATGAGATTTGGGAAAAAAGGGAAGTTGAGCCCAAGGTTCATTGGACCTTTTGAGGTGCTTAGGAAAGTTGGGGAGGTGGCCTATATGCTTGCTTTGCCACCCAGTTTGTCGGGAGTTCACCCGGTGTTGCATGTATCCATGCTCCGGAAGTATGTCGAAGACCCATCTCATGTGTTAGACTTCAGCACGATACAGCTAGATGAGGACTTGACTTATGATGTAGAGCTAGTAGCCATCTTGGGTCGATAGGTTCGTAAGCTGAGATCCAAGGATATTGCTTCAGTGAAAGTGCAGTGGAGAGGTCGTCCCATGGAGGAAGCAACTTGGGAGACCGAGCAGGAGATGCAGAGCAGATATCCTCACTTGTTTGATGCTCCGGGTATGTTTCTTAACCCGCTCGCGGACGAGCGTTTGTTTAAGTTGGGGAGAATGTAACGACCCGGCCCGTCGTTACGGGAATTACCACCCCGTTACCTTACATTTACATATCTTATGCTTTCATATCAGTATTTGAGTATATCGGGTGAGTTAGGAGTGATTCGGGTTGGAAATGAAGCAAATAGTATGTATGAAGAAAGATTGAATATGGGAAGTCAACCTAGAGTTGACTATTGAGTTAGAGTGCTCCGAACCGGATTCCGATGATTCGACTAGTTTCGGGGGATCATTCATGACTTAGGAGAGCAATCAGAAGTGAATTCGGAGGTCCGGTGTAGTTTTAGGCTTGAATTGGCGAAGGTTGAATTTTGGCGAAAATCGGATGGTAGGTGAGATTTTGATCCGGGGGTCGGAATGGAATTCCGACAATTTTTGTAGCTTCGTTATGTGATTTTGGATATGTCTGCATATTTTCAGGTCATTCGGACATCGTTTGTGTCACGACCCAAACTGGAGGACCATGACTAGCACCCGACCATACTTGCCGAGCACCAACGTACATTTTATCTAACCTTCTTTATTATCTTTTAAGCTGACGAGACCAATATAAATGGTAGACATGGATCATGAACAACCAACAATAAAATATGATTGCATGAACCTACATAACATGGGATGACCAGACAATCAAGAAACTATATACATATGGTACAAGCTACCACGCTAAAATGAAAGACTAATCAACAAAAACCAGCCGACAAGGCATACCAAACTATACATGAGTCGACACTTGTCTATGAGCCTCTAAAGGAATATAAGTGCTGCAACATAGCCGGAACAGGGCCCCGACATACCCATAATGTCTATAACAAAAATGCATACCAAGACCAAGGCAAGTCCGGAGAAGGGATCTCGCCAATCACCGCTGAATTGGACAACCTACTGTGATGGGGGAGCTGCACCTGCCTGTCTATCAGGACCTGCAGCACGACATGCAGCGTCCACAAATAAAAGGACGTCAGTACGAATAAAGTACTGAGTATGTAAGGCAGAGAACCATAAATACGAACAGTAATGTAAGCAGGGATAGAGAATATACAACCTGTAACATCTGAGTACCTCTGAGGGCTACTGACATGAAATGCATGATACATATGTATAAATACATAATCTTTTAAAACATACGCCTCTGTGGGCATCATCATCATCATATCGTACCCGGCCGTAATAGGCTCGGTAAAAACATACCCGACCATTATAAGGCTCGGTAGAATCGTACCCGGCCACGTGGAGCTCGGTAAAACCCAATTGATCAGTGGTTGCACAATAGGTGCCGTACCCGGCCGACTATAGCGCGGCTCGGAAGAGTAAAATAGATACATATATATAATGCATGCTCGACTCATGGAAACACCTTGTAGACCTTTCGGAGTGACGTAAGGTCGGTATCCAATGTACACCTTATTAGGACTAACTCTTCACTATGAACCTTATAGGAATCGGGAATTACCAACAAGATTGATAACATAAGAATAAGAGAAACAACATCAATATCAATTGTTCCATAAGAGGGGAAACAATGTAAGTACTCCTAGCTTCTAAGAATAGAGTATCTTTGGAAGCTCGTTCATTACATTATGTACAATCAGAGTCGTGCAAAAGAGGGAAAGGGATAGCCACACATACCTTGTATATACTGCCACAACCTCAAGCTATGCAAACGTCACGACTCCTTAGTCTACAATAGGAGAAATGACACTATCGTTAACGTTTAAGCGTCGCAACTATTATGTACCAATCACAACCTATTTTGTGATGAAACGGACAGCACCTCCCCTATATATATGACTTCACACCATTCAAAACAATCACCAAACAGCCTATACAACATCAATAATAAACATATTGAGCCTCCCAAAACAGTCCACACACAACCTAATCACATCATACATATGACGGCCACTATAGTCGTACCAAATGACCCAAAAATATTACGAAGAACTAGCAGACCACAACCCAACATATATATGGTGTTTCTCCACATCCTGCCTCCTCCAAAACTCCACAAAACAGTAATAAAAATGCAGCCCAACAGCAACACAAAACAGTCCACAAAACAGTCCGCTACAAGTGAATAACTTGAACTCACGGCTTCCGATCACCGTCCTGTGAGTTCTTACATGTATATAACGAATTACCATGAATTTACAGGAGAATAAATGTATGAAATATAGCAGTAAACTCACCTTTGTTGTTGGATAACTCAGCCTTTAACTTGGTTCTTCAAACTCTAGTGTTTACCCCCAATTTGAACTTGAAAGAGAGGGAAAATCAATTAGGGTTTGTGGATAATTTTGGGAGGAAGTTTGCAGGGTTTTAGGTCTGGTTATTTGTGAAATATAAAGAGGGATATATTGCAGAAGATAAGCCTTTTAATGGGCTCCTTTTCTGACCCGAAATTCCCTCTTTTGGGCCGACATTTAACCAAGTAGGTGACTCACCTACTTGCACCTAGCAGCTTGTGCAGTCTCACGAAAATGTCTACATCTCTCTATTCCAATGTCGTATTGCTAAACCGTTTAATGCGTTGGAAACTAGACTCATATATCTTCAATCTGGTGGGTAGATCACCCCGTAATTCCAAGTATATTGGGAGAAATACTTAACAACATTTGACCTAAAGTTTAGGTAAAACTATGAACCTAAGTTGCAACAACTTTTGTCGACTTTTGTTTCATAACTCGTTTGACTTCAAGACTTATGATACGGATATTATATGATTCAAATACCTTAAAGCATGACCTCCTAAGTATACTAAGCATCTATAGGTTTACCCAAAAGTACGAGTTATAGCATCCTTGATTCGTTTAACTTCTAATACTTGTTAATCACCCTTATGCACCCTTGTATCACTTAAGATTAATCGGATTAACTTCTTATCATCTCAAGGATAATTCCTTCTTGGATTTGTGTTATCTAACTTATGGAATGAACTAATGTGTGTGGTTATGGGTTGTAACACCCTCCCCCTTAGGAACATTCGTCCTCGAATGTAAGGGTTTATGGGGAGTCCAAATCATCGTGGATTCCAACGGAAATATTTGGTGAATTTTCCCTATAAAATGGTCACTAGCAAGATTTGCAAGCAGTGAAGCTCAAAGTATGACCACACAAGGCTACACAAAGCATTATGGACATGGACATTATTTACATATCACCACTTTGTATTAAGGAAGAGAGTTCTCAAGTTATTGCTTACCTCATAAAGCTATTTCACCTTTATAATGTATCTTGCGTTCCACCAACATCCTTTTTATCATCATTCTGGAATAGGTAAGGGTATTTAGACTTCATCTCTTCTTCCGCTTCCCATGTCATTTCTTTCATATTCTTGTTCCTCCACAATACTTTGACGGAAGCTACATCTTTTGTTCTCAGCTTGCGGACTTGTCGATCTAATATGGCCACTGGCACTTCTTCATATGATAGATCCTCTGTAACTTGAACATCTTGGATAGGGACAACTCGAGAAGGGTCACCAATACATTTCCTCAACATAGATACATGGAATACCGGGTGGACAAATTCTAATTCGGATGGCAATTCTAACTCATAAGCAACTTGTCCAATTCGTTGAAGAATTTTATACGGATCGATATACCTTGGACTCTGCTTACCTTTCTTCCCAAAACGCATAACACCCTTCATTGGTGAAATCCTCAAGAAAACCCAATCACCAACCTCAAATTCTAGATCACGACGTCGGACATCGGAATAAGACTTTTGCCTGCTTTGTGCTGTCCTCAATCGTTCCTGTATCACTTTCACCTTCTCAATGGCTTGGTGAATCAAATCTGGCCCATATAATTCTGTTTCACCGACTTCGAACCATCCAACTGGTGATCTACATCTCCTCCCATATAGTGCCTCATATGGGGCCATTTTAATACTGGAATGGTAGCTATTATTGTAGGCAAATTCTATGAGTGGAAGATGGTCATCCCAATTTCCCTTAAAATCTAGAACACATACTCGTAGCATATCTTCCAATGTCTGAATGGTACGTTCAGCCTGTCCGTCAGTCTGCGGATGAAATGCAGTGCTGAGATTCACCTGTGTGCCTAAACCTTTCTGAAAAGACCTCCAAAAGTTAGCCGTAAATTGAGCTCCTCGATCCGATATAATAGATACCGGCACACCATGAAGCCTAACAATCTCCTTGATATACAACTTCGCATAATCTTCAGCCGAGTAAGTTGTCTTAATTGGCAGAAAATGAGCACATTTTGTAAGTCGATCAACTATCACCCAGATAGAGTCAAACTTATGATAAGATCGAGGTAATCCAATAACGAAGTCCATATTAATCACCTCCCATTTCCAGGTCGGAATTTCTATATTCTGAAGCAATCCACCGGGTTTCTGATGTTCTATCTTTACTTGTTGACAATTGGGACACTGGGCTACAAATTCTGCAATAGACTTTTTCATGTTATCCCACCAATACTGCTCCTTGACATCATGATACATCTTTGGTGAGCCAGGATGGATGGAATATCGGAATTGATGAATTTCATTCATAATCTTTTCTTGCAACCCTGCTACATTCGGCACACATAATCGGCCCTCGTATCTCAGTGCCCCATCTCCTCCAATCTCAAAAGCCGTAATTTTACACTGCTGAATGTTCTCTCTCAATCGTAGTAAGATAGGATCTTCATATTGCCGTGCTTTTACCTCGGCTACCAAAGATGATTCTGATGTATTCTGTACAGTAACACTTCCGTCATCAGAGTCTAACAATCCGATTCTCATATTGGCTAGCTGATGAAGCTCTTTAGTCAACCCCCATCTACCTGTATCAATATGTACTAAGCTTCCCATTGACTTACGGCTGAGAGCATCTGTCACAACATTGGCTTTACCGGGATGATACAATATGTCGACGTCGTAGTCTTTCAGTAATTCAAGCCACCTACGCTGCCTCAAATTCAACTCTTTCTGCTTGAAGATGTATTGTAGACTCTTGTGATCCTGTGTAGATGTCAACATGGACGCCGTATAAGTAGTGCCGCCATATCTTCAAAGCATATATTACTGCAGCCAATTCCAAATCATGGGTTGGATAATTCTTTTCATGCTTCTTCAATTGTCTTGATGCATATGAAATCACCTTCCCATGCTGCATCAACACGCACCCCAAACCTATACCCGAGGCATCACAATATACCACATATCCTTCTGTTCCTTCAGGGAGAGTGAGCACCGGTGCGGATGTCAATCGATCCTTCAGCTCCTGAAAACTACGTTCACAAGTGTTAGACCACTGGAACTTGGTAGCTTTCTGTGTTAACTTAGTCAATGGTGCTGATATAGAGGAAAACCCTTCTACAAACCGCCTATAATATCCTGCTAGCCCCGGGAAGCTACGAACTTCTGATGGTGTTGTAGGTCTCGGCCAATTCTTTACTGCATCAATCTTCCTGAGTGTCGACACTAATACCCTCGTCAGATATCACATGGCCAAGGAATGCTACCGAGTTCAGCCAGAATTCACATTTGGCGAGCTTAGCATATAACTTACGATCCTGAAGCATCTGTAATACTATCCGCAAGTGGCTCGCATGTTCCTCCTCCGAACGAGAATACACCAGAATGTCATCAATGAATACAATCACGAACACATCAAGATAGGGCCTGAATACGGTATTCATGAGATCCATAAAAGCTGCTGGGGCATTTGTTAGCCCGAACGACATCACCAAGAACTCAAAGTGTCCATATCTTGTCCGAAAGGCCGTCTTTGGAATATCCTTCTCCTTAACCCTCACCTGATGATACCCTGAACGTAAGTCAATCTTGGAGAAATACTTGGCACCCTGGAGTTGGTCAAACATGTCGTCAATTCTTGGAAGTGGATACTTGTTCTTTATAGTAAACTTATTCAACTGCCGATAGCCGATACACATCCGTAATGACCCATCTTTCTTCCGCACAAATAGGACTGGCGCACCCCAAGGTGAAGTGCTAGGCCTAATGAAGCCCTTATCCAGCAAGTCCTTTAACTGCGCCTTCAACTCTCGCAGCTCTGCCGGGGCCATTCTATATGGAGGGATAGAGATCGGTTGAGTGTCAGGCAACACATCAATGCTAAACTCAATCTCCCTTTCTGGAGGAAGGCCTGGGAGTTCATTTGGGAAAACATCCGGAAATTCATTGACCACGGGGATAGATTGTAGAGTAGGCAGCTTCGCCTTTGCATCCCAATGTCATAACACAGTATCAACAAATCGGACTAAGCCATAGTCCCCAATCACAATCGACCCCGCACTCACAAGAGAGTACGTGTCTCGCCGCTATACTGCGTCACAAAGTGGTATACCGGGGTTTCGAACCCGCTGGTCATCACCCACATCTATTACTGACCTCAATACGGCACGACGACTACTTCGCAATGCCCTTGCCACGAGTATCAAGCTCCGCACGCGTAGAATCTGATCAAATACAGTAGAAACACAACAAATTAGGCCAATGGGACGACACCCAATCAAAACAACTCAATTTACATCAAAATTCCCAAAGTTGTCAAAACCCGACTTTCGGTACGCTTCTCGAAAAATTACAAAAGTCACATATTCGGAACCCTCATGTCACGCCCCAAATCGGGGAACATGACCGGCGCCTGACCGGGTTGCCCCAGTCAAGCGGACCTGGGTGCCTTTCATTCCCACGCGTTACCCCTGTGTTGATTGTTTCTCATTAACCAAATATCTTACTAACCATGAATTATTTCACATTAAACAAATAAAACCATACGAGTGATTCATTAACAAGTTTGCAGTTTTTACAACGCCCGGCATAACATAATGTATACATAATACTGGAGTCCCACAGTTTACATGTCTACAGAGCCTCTAGGATACAAAAAGGGGAATACAATACTTGCCGGTAACAAGGCTCCGGCTATACCTTACAAAACCAAAATGAATTCTAAACAAAAGTGGCATGAACCACACAGGGCCCCAAGGAAGAAAAGGGGCTCACCAAAACGGGCAGTGGAAGGAGAAGGATACTACTGCCGATGAGCTGAAATGCCTGCTACTGATCCACCTACAATCATAACACGAATGTAGCGTCCCCGGCAAAAGGGACGTCAGTACACTTGAATTGTACTGGCATGTATGGACAAACTTTGTCCCAAGTAAACTCAAGCCATTGAATTACATCAACAATTAATTAAGCCAGCCAACCATGTTTCCACATTTTCCTCATTTCAAATAATTCTCAACACAAAGCACTTTCTACGATCAACCAATTTAACAATAACCAATCAATAACGTAAAGCACAAGTAGTCAAACAAAGGGGAAATCAGTGCCCCACAAGTTGCAAACTCTCCTGCTGTCTGCTTTTACAATTTCACATTATTGATTTTTGTGTCAATTTTCAATAGCGATTTCGATCGCTTTCCATCCTTATTGCCCCGACCACCCTTATTACCTCGGCCACCCTTATCACCCCAACCCACACCTTATTTCCCCACGTTGCGGCGCGCAACACGACCCCGCCTTACAGTTGAAAACACAACAATTTCAAACAGCAGATAAGGTACTACACACAATTTCAACAAGTTCAAATAAGCAACTTGCACATTGTTTCATGTTCTCAATTATTTTTCAAATCAATATCACAACCATGTTACAATATTTCCACAATTCAAGTGTTTCATCTCTTTCCACAATAAACAAATTCTCAAGCGTTTCATTTGTTCTACACAAGGTGCCATATAGGCCATCATAATCATTATTCACAATTCTTTACCCATTTCGACTCTCATTTAATTTTCGGTTCATATTCTATACGACATCACTCATATTTCAACAACAACTTTGAGAATTTCACACAATTTGTCAAATTAACACTAACCAAACAAATTTCACGCATATAGGCAATTTCACAAGAATCAAAATTAGCCATACATACCTGGTGATGAGTTTTCTTCCTATTTTATGCTTACCCAAGATATCCTACTCTTGCCAACCTTGTTCTTGAAGACTCTTACTTCTACTCACTTCTTTTACTAGAAATCAAGTTCAATAATCATGCATGAGTGTAAAAATTCTATTTTCAAAAGCTATTATATGCAAACCTCTCTTTACCCAATTTAAAACCTGAAAATCAAAGAAAATAGTTAGGGTTCTTACCTTGAAAAGATTTGGGGAAGTTGAATCTTTGCCCTAGAATCCTTTGAACTAAGATGGTTGGAATAATCTTTGAAGATGAAAGATTTCTCTCTCTAAAAAACCTCTCTTCTCTCTCTAATTTTTGGTAAGATGATATGAGAAAATGAGGGTGAAAGGTGTTATATTAAAGAAGAGATCGGGTCAAAATGTTACAAAAATCTGGACCGGGTCAATTATACGGTGCACTTTGCGACCGCAGAATCAACATGCGGTCCGCATAGTGACCGCAGAATGGCCTCAAAATGACACAAGTTCTGTTACAGAATGCGACCAATATGCGGTCCGCATTCTTGATCTGCGGTCGCAAAGTGCACCGCAGATTCACTATGCGATCGCATATCAACCGTATTTTCAACATGATTTTTGGGAGGCTTCTGTTAAGATTTGCGGCAAGAATGCGGTCCGCATAACAGGTTTGCGGTCGCATTCTTGACCGCATATTTGACACTTTTCTGGAAAACTTTTTCTACGCATTCCTAACACATTATTCGGCCCATGACACCACAGCTACTAGGTTTTATGCACAAAATTTTTACGGGGCCTTACATCCTCCCCCCTTAAGATCATTCGTCCTCGAATGAGGATTTGAGAATGAGTTGGCTTTGAAAGACATGCTATGCAAACTATCAAAATTTTGAGTAACTCTTATATTTTAGAAACATTTCGCCAGAGTTTCCTTTGTATTATGGGCATATCCACCTGTCAGAGGGCCCCCGAAACACGTTACCAAACAACAATACACAAATACAACACTTTTCACAACTGGTATACACTTTCTTACCTCAACGTATGCACATATTCTATCACATTGTTACAATTGCACATAAACTAGTCACTTCAATAAATTCTTACCTTATTTAACCATTTTAACACACCATGTACACTTAACAAACCATTACCAATCTACACTTACTATTAGTTGTTTATTTAACACATAAATCTTTATAAGGATTTCATTTATCAAGAACGGTTCAAGTGACCCAAGGTAACAACACATTTAACTCATTACAAAATGAAGGAGACTTTACTAATACTAAGAGGGAAACAACTTAGACAAGATGACAGTTACTAGGAGTAGGAGGGTCACCTAATTTCTTCTAGGCTTGATCGAACAAATGGGGGTACTTTTCCTTCATATCTTTTTCCGCTTCCCATGTGGCCTCCTCAACTTGTTGACTTCGCCACAATACTTTAACAGAGGCAACTTCCTTATTTCTCAACTTACGGACTTGCCTATCAAGAATGGCAACTGGAACTTCTTCATATGACAAATCTTCATTAACCTCTATAGCTTCGATTGGCATGATGGTGGATGGATCTCCAATCACTTTCTTCAACATGGACACATGGAATACCGGGTGCACTGATGACATCTCAGGAGGCAATTCTAGCCTATAAGCAACTTGACCAATCCTTTGAACGATCCGATATGGCCCGACATACCTAGGACTCAATTTCCCTTTCTTTCCTAATCGCATGACTCCCTTCATAGGAGATACCCTCAAGAACACCCAATCATCAACTTGAAACTCCAAATCTCTTCGACAAACGTCTGCATAGGACTTTTGACGGCTCTGTGCTGTTTTCATTCTTTCCTGAATAACCTTGACCTTTTCCATAGCTTCGTACACCATATCCGGCCCTAGCAATTCCGCTTCACCTACCTCAAACCACCCGATTGGCGACCTACATCTTCTCCCGTACAATGCCTCAAATGGGGCCATCCGAATGCTAGCATGATAGCTATTATTGTAAGCAAATTCTATCAGTGGCAAGTGTTCATCCCAATTACCTTTAAAATCTAAGACACAAGCCCGTAACATATCTTCAAGCGTCTGGATGGTCCGCTCGGCCTGGCCATCGGTCTGCGGATGGAAAGCTGTGCTGAGATTCACCTGAGTTCCCAAACCTTGCTGAAACTTCTTCCAAAAGTTAGCTGTGAACCGAGCCCCGCGATCCGAGATAATAGAAAGTGGAGTGCCATGAAGTCTTACTATCTCCTTGATGTACAATCTTGCATATTGCTCCGCAGTATCAGTGGACTTGACAGGCAGGAAGTGAGCTGATTTGGTGAGTCGATCCACTATCACCCATATTGAGTCAAACTTACGCCGAGTGCGAGGTAACCCTACCACAAAATCCATATTGATCATCTCCCATTTCCACCTTGGTATTTCTATAAGCTGAGTTAATCCACCGGGCCGTTGATGCTCGGCCTTCACTTGTTGACAGTTCGGACATTTAGCTACAAAGCTTGCTACATCCCTTTTCATACCGTTCCACCAATAAATCTCCTTAAGGTCATGATACATTTTCGTGGAACCTGGGTGTACCGAATACTTGGAAAGTATGAGCCTCTGCCATCACTCTTTCCCGAAGCTCGTCCACATCCGGAACACATAGCCTATCTTGACACCGCAATACACCATCTTCGCTGCCGAGTACAAATGCTGAGGTCTTGTCATTCATGACTGCTTCCTTCACCCGAACCAATGCTGGATCCATGAACTGTTTTTCCTTGATTTCCGCGACCAATGATGATTCTGCTCCATTATGCACCAAAATATCCCCCTCGTCTGACGCCGAGATACGAACCCCCAAACTGGCTAATTGGTAAACCTCTCGAGCCAGGGGTCTCCGATCCACACCCAAATGAGCGAAACTACCCATGGATTTTCGACTAAGAGCGTCGGCTACCACATTTGCCTTTCCTGGATGGTACAATATGTTCATATCATAGTCCTTGAGCAATTCTAACCACCGCCGCTGTCTCAGATTTAGCTCCTTCTGCTTGAATAAATACTGGAGGCTCTTGTGGTCTGAAAACACATCTACATGAACTCCATAAAGATAGTGCCGCCATATTTTCAAAGCAAACACAACAGTTGCAAGCTCCAAATCATGCGTCGGATAATTCTTCTCGTGATTCTTGAGTTGCCTGGAAGCGTAAGATATGACTTTCCCGTGCTGCATCAATACACATCCCAAACCAACCCCGGAGGCATCACAATAAACCACAAATCCCTCTGTGCCTTCTGGCAAGGCCAATACTGGTGCCGAGGTCAATCTTGACTTCAATTCCTAGAAACTTTTCTCACATGCTTCGGACCACTGGAACTTAACTGCCTTCTGCGTCAGTTTTGTCAATGGGGAAGCGAGGGTTGAGTATCCCTCTACAAACCTTCGATAGTACCCTGCCAAACCCAAGAAGCTACGTATCTCTGTTGGGGTCATGGGTCTAGGCCAATCTTTCACTGCCGCAATCTTTTGAGGATCCACCTGAATTCCCTCACTGGAAATAACATGCCCTAGAAAGGCTACGGACTCCAAACAAAACTCACATTTTGAGAATTTGGCATACAATTGATGCTGATGAAGGGTCTGCAATGCTGCTCTGAGGTGAATGGCATGATCTTCCCCGCTCCGAGAGTAGATGAGGATGTCGTCAATGAATACAATTACAAAGGAATCTAGGAATGGCTTGAAAACCCGATTCATAAGGTCCATGAAAACTGCTGGGGCATTGGTTAGCCCAAAAGACATGACCAAAAACTCGAAGTGACCATAACGAGTTCTGAAGGCGGTCTTAGGAATATTCTGCTCCCTGATCTTCAACTGGTGGTACCCGGACCTCAAATCAATTTTTGAGAAGAACTTTGCTCCCTGCAATTGGTCAAACAGATCATCCACTCGAGGCAAAGGATATTTATTCTTGATGGTGACTTTGTTGAGCCGCCGATAATCAATACACATTCGAAGTGACCCATCCTTCTTTCTGACAAAGAGAACCGGAGCACCCCACGGCGACACACTCGGTCGTATGAACCCTTTCTCTAATAAATCCCTCAGCTGCTCCTTTAACTCCCTTAACTCTGCTGGCGCCATTCTATATGGTGGAATGGATATTGGCTAAGTATCCGGCAATACATCAATCCCAAAGTCAATCTCCCTATCCGGCGGAATGCCTGGAAGCTCATCTGGAAACACTTCAGGAAATTCATTCACAATTGGCACGGACTCGAGGGTAGGCACATCTGAGGTGGTGTCCGTTACCCGAACTAGGTGATAGATACACCCTTTCTTAATCATCTTCGAAGCCTTAAGGTAGGAAATAAACCTACCCCTTGGCACTACACCATTTCCTCTCCATTCAATAACTGGCTCGTTAGGGAACTCGAGCCTCATAACTCTCGTTCGACAATCAAGTTTGGCAAAGCACGAATAGAGCCAATCCATCCCCATAATTACATCAAAATCTACCATCCCAAGCTCAATAAGATCGGCTGTGGTATCACGACCACCCACCGTAACAACACAATTCCTATAGACTCGTGAGGCTATAATAGAATCACCAATCGGAATCGACACAGAGAACTGCTCACGAAGCTGTTCGGGTTCTATCCCAAAACTTGAAGCAATGAATGGAGTAACATAAGACAAGGAGGACCCCGGATCAATAAGGGCATAGCAATCAATAGTCCGAACAGACAGGATACCTGTAACAATATCTGGAGAAGCCTCGGTATTTTGGCGGCCACTCAATGCATAGAATCGGCTAGGTCCACCCCTACCCCGAGCTCCACCCCTAGCTGCACCACGCCCTGCTGATGCTGGAGTACGCGCTGATGATGTAGCAGCTAAAGAACCGGATGACTGAGCAGATCCCCTACCTATACCCTGACGGGGTGCACGACAGTCTCGTTGAGTGTGACCTCTCACCCCGCACCCGAAGCACACTGGAAGGTCAAGGTAGCAAGTCTCTGTATGAAATTTCCCACACTTGGGGCATGTAGCTGGGATCTCACCCCAGGACGACCAGACTGACGAGACTGACGAGACCTCCTGCTGTCTAAACCAGGTCTCGAGTAACTGCCCTGCTGATGACTGTGCACGGATGGCGGTGCACTCGCGGAGGACTGAGCATATGACTGGGATGGCCCCGATGACCCTTTCCCTGGAAGTGATCTCCCTGAATGACCCATTGACCGGGCCCTGCTGCTACTTTCTCTTTCTGTACGAATCTTCAATTTCCTGGCCTCTGTGGCCTGAGGAAACCCCACGATCCTCCCATAGTTCATATCTAAGTGCAAAGCTGCTGTGGCGGCCTCATTCACTACCAAAGGGCTAAGGCCCTGAACATACCGTCGAACCCGGCATCCATGGTCGACACTAAATGAGGAGCGTACTTGGACAACCTTACGAACTCCATGTGATACTCCCAAACACTCATACTGCCCTGTTTGAGAACCTCGAACTCAGTGGCACGGGCTGCCATTGCCTCGGCAGGTAAGAAGTGGTCCATAAATGCATCCACGAACTCATCCCATCTGGCCGGAGGGCTCCCTTCCTCACGGGAATCCTCCCACATTTCGAACCATGAACGTGCCGCTCCCTTCAGCCTGTAAGAGGCCAACTCTACCCCCTCTATATCTGTAGCCTTCATCACTCTGAGGGTCTTGTATATCTCATCAAGGAATTCCTGTGGATCGGCCTCTGGATCGGTGCCTGAAAATTCTGGAGGGGCCAATCGCAAGAATTGATGGACTCCTGGAGCCAAAGGAATCTCCCTGTCCGCTGGAGGATGCAGGGGCATCATGGGATCTCTGGGCCTGGGCGGCCACTAACCGTGTTAACATATGAATGGCTCCCCTAAGATCTTCATTAGAGATACCAGAGCCCGAAGCGGGAACTGTATCTGAGTCAGGAACACTGGCAGGAGGAATGGTGGCATCCTCTGCCGCAGCTGGAATAGGGACACTTGGGTTTTGAACAGATGGGTCAGGCAAATTCGGGACTGGTGGTTCATTCTCTCCCACGGCATCGGGTACATGATTAACAGCCGCACTTGGGCCGGCATTGGCCCTAAGGCCGAGTCTAGCCTTCTTCTTAGGTGCCATATTCTGAAAATTTGGGAACAAAGCGCGAATTAGACACGGATATTTCCTCATTGCACTTTACCGCACGATATAGATTAATCAAAGAAATAGGTAAATTCCTAAATGCCCGTGTAGCCCCCAACTTATCTGATGTGGTCGACAACACACCTATAAGAAGGGCACGACTAGACACGGCTCCGAGACATCCTAGGACACTTTAAAACCTTAGGCTCTGATACCAAGTTTGTCACGCCCCAAATCGGGGAACATGACCGGCGCCTGACCGGGTTGCCCCAGTCAAGCGGACCTAGGTGCCTTTCATTCCCACGCGTTACCCCTGTGTTGATTGTTTCTCATTAACCAAATATCTTACTAACCATGAATGATTTCACATTAAACAAATAAAACCATACGAGTGATTCATTAACAAATTTGCAGTTTTTACAACGCCCGACATAACATAATGTATACATAATACTGGAGTCCCACAATTTACATGTCTACAGAGCCTGTAGGATACAAAAAGGGTAATACAATACTTGCCGGTAACAAGGCTCCGACTATACCTTACAAAACCAAAATGAATTCTAAACAAAAGTGGCATGAACCACACAGGGCCCCAAGGAAGAAAAGGGGCTCACCAAAACGGGCAGTGGAAGGAGAAGGATACTACTGCCGATGAGCTGAAATGCCTGCTACTGATCCACCTACAATCATAACACGAATGTAGTGTCCCCGGCAAAAGGGACGTCAGTACACTTGAATTGTACTAGCATGTATGGACAAACTTTGTCCCAAGTAAACTCAAGCCATTGAATTACATCAACAATTAATTAAGCCAGCCTAACCATGTTTCCACATTTTCCTCATTTCAAATAATTCTCAACACAAAGCACTTTCTACGATCAACCAATTTAACAATAACCAATCAATCACGTAAAGCACAAGTAGTCAAACAAAGGGGCAATCGGTGCCCCACAGGTTGCAAACTCTCCTGCTGTCTCCTTTCACAATTTCACATTATTGATTTTTGTATCAATTTTCAATAGCGATTTCGATCGCTTTCCATCCTTATTGCCCCCGACCACCCTTATTACCTCGGCCACCCTTATCACCCCAACCCACACCTTATTTCCTCACGTTGCGGCGCGCAACACGACCCCGTCTTACAGTTTAAAACACAACAATTTCAAACAGCAGATAAGGTACTACACACAATTTCAACAAGTTCAAATAAGCAACTTGCACATTGTTTCATGTTCTCAATTATTTTTCAAATCAATATCACAACCATGTTACAATATTTCCACAATTCAAGTGTTTCATCTCTTTCCACAATAAACAAATTCTCAAGCGTTTCATTTGTTCTACTCAAGGTGCCATATAGGCCATCATAATCATTATTCACAATTCTTTACCCATTTCGACTCTCATTTAATTTTCGGTTCATATTCTATACCACATCACTCATATTTCAACAACAACTTTGAGAATTTCACACAATTTGTCAAATTAACACTAACCAAACAAATTTCACACATATAGGCGATTTCACAAGAATCAAAATTAGCCATAGATACCTGGTGATGAGTTTTCTTCCTATTTTATGCTTACCCAAGATATCCTACTCTTGCCAACCTTGTTCTTGAAGACTCTTACTTCTACTCACTTCTTTTTACTAGAAATCAAGTTCAATAATCATGCATGAGTGTAAAAATTCTATTTTCAAAAGCTATTATATGCAAACCTCTCTTTACCCAATTTAAAACTGAAAATCAAAGAAAATAGTTAGGGTTTTTACCTTGAAAAGATTTGGGGAAGTTGAATCTTTGCCCTAGAATCCTTTGAACTAAGATGGTTGGAATAATCTTTGAAGATGAAAGATTTCTCTCTCTAAAAACCCTCTCTTCTCTCTCTAATTTTTGGTAAGATGATATGAGAAAATGAGGGTGAAAGGTGTTATATTAAAGAAGAGATCGGGTCAAAATGTTACAAAAATCTGGACCGGGTCAATTATGCGGTGCACTTTGCGACCGCAGAATCAACATGCGGTCCGCATAGTGACCGCAGAATGGCCTCAAAATGACACAAGTTCTGTTACAGAATGCGACCAATATGCGGTCCGCATTCTTGATCTGCGGTCGCAAAGTGCACCGCAGATTCACTATGCGATCGCATATCGACCGCATTTTCAACATGATTTTTGGGAGGCTTCTGTTAAGCTTTGCGGCAAGAATGCGGTCCGCATAACAGGTTTGCGGTCGCATTCTTGACCGCATATTTGACACTTTTCTGGAAAACTTTATTCTCTACATTTTTGACACTTAAATCACTACCAATGGTCCGAACCGCGGCGAGCAAGCTCACCGCGAAGAATTCTATGCATTCCTAACACATTATTCGGCCCATGACACCACAGCTACTAGGTTTTATGCATAAAATTTTTACGGGGCCTTACACCTCATCTCAATACGAGTCTAAGCATATCAATTTTACCAAATTCGGACTCCATTTGCCCATTCAAAACCTTGATTTTCTAAAGTTCAAGCCTAGGGTTAAATCTTCCATGAATCACCCCAAATTCCTCCATTTTCATGATATAATTGCATAATATTATCAATACTAATCATAGTTTAAGTCCATAGTTGATTACCCGATGATTTCCCTTGAGTTTCTCTTCAAAATCGCCCAAATCGCCTATAAAGCCGAGACCCAAATGTGTGAAATGTTTCTGAAATTTTCAAACTTCGATACACTTAACTCATCGCGATTTTCGCTTCTGCGAACCATTTTCCGCCCCTGCGGAACCGCTTCTGCGACCAATTGGTCGCTTCTGCGAACCCAGGCCTATTTGGCCATTTCCGCTCCTGCGATACACGGACCGCTCCTGCGGGTCCGCTTCTGCGGATAACATTCCGCCCCTGCGGTCCTTTCCGCCTCTGCGATCAAGAGTCCGCTCCTGCGGACTCGCCTATGCGGTCAATAAATCCGCTTCTGCGGTTTTCCCCCATTTCTCTCTTGACCGCTTATGCGGTCTCATCTTCGCTCCTGCGACGCCGCTTCAGCGGAGACGATTCCGCTTCTGCGAAGTCACTCGCCCCTGCGCCCTCTTGTCCGCTCCTGCGGACTCGCTCCTGCGCTCCCATTTCCGCAGGAGCGAAAACAACATAACAGAATCACAAACCTGCAATTTTCCATGTTTTTCTCCCGTTTAGCGATCCGAAAACACCCCGAGGCCCTCGGGACCTCATCTAAACACACCAACACATCGTAATACATTATTCGAACTTGTGCCAATCCTCAAAACACGTCTAATAACATCAAAACCCATGATTCACATCGAATTCAAGCCTAAATTTCTTAAAATATTCCGCATTACACATTCCATCAAAAACCCGACCAAACGACGTCCGAATGACCTGAAATTTTGCGGACATATCAAAAATCACATAACGAAGCTACTACAACTGTCGAAATTCCATTCCGACTCCCGGATCAAAATCTCACCTACCGTTCGGATTTCGCCAAAATTCAACCTTAGCCAATTCAAGCCTATTTCTACACCGGGCCTCCAAATTCAATTCCGATCACTCCTCTAAGTCACAAATCACCCCCGGAACTAACCGAATCATCAAAATCCAATTTTGAGCCCTCTAACCAAATAGTCAACTCCGGGTTGACTTTCCTTATTCAAGTTTCCTTCAAAAAGGCTATATGCCTCATTTTCAATCCAAATCACTCCTAACTCACCCGATAGACTTTAACACTGATATAAAAGCATAAAACATACAATTTCAACATAACGGGGTGGTAATTCCCGTGACGACGGGCCGGGTCATCACAACTTTTTGTTCCGTAGATTCTTCATCTTGGTATTCTTCTTGTGTTATTATATTTATTTCTTTTTCAGTCATCTGTTAATTCATTGTCTTCATTATCTGATTCTCGTATTGATTCATTTTCTAATTCATTTTCTGATAATTCATATATACTATCATTGCTTTCTAATTCATAGTCTATGTATTCCATTTGTACGTATTCTTTGTCGTTTATTATTATTTCTGAAGGAATGATAACTAGTGAAGAAATAACAGAAAAAGAAATAATTATAGGAGGAATAATTATGATAATATGATTTAAAATATACCAAGGAGATAAAAATATTATATTAGGAATAAAATGGCTAGAAAAAATTAAACCATACAACTTAGATAATGAACAACTAATCATACATTATGAAAATAAGAAAGTAACAATAAAAAGAACTATATTATAAATATGAAAATACATATACTAGTAAAAATAATAGTGGAAGAATACTACAATAGATACTACACACCTATGATAGACACGGGATCAGAAGTAAATTTATGTAGATATAATTGCCTACCAGAAGAGAAATGAGAAAAACTTAGAACACCCTTACCAGTAACATGATTTAACAACGAAGGAAGCATAATTACCCACAAATCAAAAAATATAAAAATACAAATATGGGATAAAATACTTACTATAGAAGAAATATACAATTTTGAATTACCCACAAGAGATATTTTACTAGGAATACCATTCTTAGATAAATTATACCCACATGTAATAACTAAAACACATTGGTGGTTTACAACACCATCTAAACAAAAAATAGGAGCAAAAAGCGTTCTAAAAAAGAAAAGAAAAACAACTGATTGGATAAAAGGAAGTAAGAAAATAACACAAAAATTAGAAAAGAAAAAGAAGATGATAATAAAATAGAATTAATTATCTTTTCAATAAATACAATTAAAATAATCCAAGAAAAACTAGAACCATTGTATAGTGAAAACCCATTACAAGGTTGGGAAAAACATAAAACAAAGGTAAAAATAGAGCTAATTGATGAAAATAGTATAATAACACAAAAACCCTTAAAATACAATTTTAAAGATTTAAATAAATTAAAAATACACATTGACGAATTACTAGAACAAGGTTATATACAAGAAAGTAATAGTAAACATACAAGTCCAGCATTTATAGTAAATAAATATAGTGAACAAAAAAGAGGAAAAAGTAGAATGGTTATAGATTATAGAAACCTAAATGCAAAAGCTAAGACATATAATTACCCAATACCAAACAAAATACAAAAAATAAGACAAATTGTAATGACCCGGCCCGTTGTTACGGGAATTTCCACCCCGTTACCTTGCATTAACATATCTTATGCTTCTATATCAGTGTTAGAACCTATCGGGTGAGTTAGGAGTGAATTGAATGGAAAATGAAGCAAATAGCATGTTTGAAGGAAATTTGAATATAGAAAGTCAACCTAGAGTTGACTATCGAGTTAGAGTGCTCGGAATCGGATTCTGATGATTCAACTAGTTTCGGGGGATCATTTATGACTTAGGAGAGCAATCAGAATTGAATTTGGAGGTCCGGTGTAGTTTTAGGCTTGAATTGGCGAAGGTTGAATTTTGGCGAAATTTGATCGATAGGTGAGATTTTGATCCGGGAGTCGAAATGGAATTTCGACAGTTGCAGTAGTTCCGTTAGGTGATTTTGGATGTGCCTGCAAAATTTCAGGTCATTCGGACGTCGTTTGGTCCGGTTTTTGATGGAATGTGTAATTTGGAAGTTTTGAAGAAACTTAGGCTTGAATCCGTGTGTAATTGGTGATTTTGATGTTTAGGATGGTGTTTTTATGATTGGAACAAGTTTGAATCGTGTTATGGAGTATGTTGGTAGTTTTTGTTGGGGTCCCGGGGGCCTCGGGATGAATTCGGGGGTCCAAATGGACCATTTTGAGCCAAAAAGGGGCTGCTGGATTTGCTGTAAAAAAATTTCAGGTTTTTGTTCTCTGCGATCGCGGCCATAGCCACGCGATCGCGTAGTGTATCGAGATGAGGCTGGGAGATTGCTCTTCGCGATTGCAGGAGTAGTGATGCGATCGTGTGAGGCTGAGTGTTTGTTCATCGTGATCGCGGGTTGGTCGATGCGATCGCGTAAGGTCGTGTTCTTGAGCAGTGCGATCGCGACCCCTTTGATGCGATCGCGTAGGGTCGCTGAGTTGAGCACTGCGATCGCGTCCAGGCTCACGCGATCGCGTAGAGGAAAGTTGGCAGCCAGGTTATTGTGCATCGCGATCTCACGCCCAGTGCTGCGATCGCGTAGAGTAAACGGCCCAGGCAGTGAGTTTAAGTCCAGAAACATTTAATTTCGGGTTCATTTGCAAAACCCTCCATTGTTGAGCTCTAGAGTGAGAAAGTGACGGGAAATAGCTGGGAGATCATCGGGATATTGTCGGAGGTAAGTTTTGTGGCTTAATTACATCATTTTTTTCATGAAATCCTTGGTTAAATTTATGTAAATAGAAGATTAAAGGTGGGTTTGAGCCCTAGGCCTAAATTGAAGAAAAACACTGATTTGAGTGGGCAAATGGAGTCCGATTTTGGTAAATTTTATATGGCTAGACTCGTATCGAGATGAGGATTTCGAATATGTAACTTTTGTAATTTTTCGAGAAGCGTACCGAAAGTCGGGTTTTGGCAACTTTGTGAATTTCGGTGTAAATTGAGTTGTTTTGACTGGGTATCGTTCCATTAGCCTATTTTGATATATTTGTGCTGATTTGTGCTAGTTTTCACGTGCGTGGATGCCGGTTCGAGGAGCTAAGGTGTCGCGGGCATGAGCTTTCGTCGGTTCGAGGTGAGTAATACTTGTAAATGATGTCCCGAGGGTTAGTAAACCCCGGACTTGCACATCTTAGTGCTGTGTTGAGGTGACTTGCACGCCGGATAACGGGCGTGGGGTAGAGCACCATTGGGGATTGTGGCTTGGTCCGCCCCGCGTAATAAATAATAACACCTAATTGTTGAAATGAATTGGACACATCATGTTTGGGCTTCGTGCCAATTATTTGAATCCTTCAGGGATTGGTATCACTGTTTTGATAACACTGTGCATACTCTATTCTGAATTTAAGGTTTAAAATGGTATTTTTGCTATTCAGCATTTTTATAAGGTTATGAAAAACTTGAACAAGGTCTTAATAACATTTTTAACTGTGAGCTAATATAATATTGTTGCCCGTAGGGCTTTTCTTGATTATTTGTTAGATTGATTGGGGCCAAGGGCCATATGTTAGGGAATGACATTTTATGTGAGCATATGCATACACATGCATGGATCGGACCGCACGCCGCAGTGGTATACAGATCGGGTTGCGCGCCGCAGCAGGTGTGATATTAATATTGTGCTTGGGCTGTAGGAGCCCCTCCGGAGTCTGAACCCCCACAGTGAGCACGGGTACCCAAATTGGATCGGGCTACATGTCGTAGCGGTCATATGCATTGCATGGCATACATACATTGGTTTACGTGGCATAACATTTAGCACTCATACATTACTAGCACACATGCATTAGTTGCCTTATTGACCAGATATCCTGGTGTAAATTGATAAGGAGTGCTGAGCCCGAGGGGCTGATTTGAGTGCGGACTTGCACTGCTTGAGATTGTATCTAGGTATTGGTATATTATTATGAAAGAAAGTAGCTAAAGTTGAGATTTCTAAATAATCTACTCACATATGCTTGAAAGGAATAAAAAGATAGTTCCGTATTGTGTAGCATGAGATAGTGCCTATCGTGGTTTTCTTCCCTTCAGCATTATTTACTTTTATTACTGCTGAGTTGGAAGTACTCACACCCGACTCCCTGCACCTTGTGTGCAGATCCAGGTACATCACAGTGGAGCTGATTCTATTGCGGCTCGGGAGTGCTTTTGGACAGTCGAGGTAGCTGCCAGCGTTCGTAGGACATGATTCTCCAGTTTGTCTGTATTTTTGTTCTGATCATCCCACACTTGTGCACAGTTATATTCATTATTTACACTTTGTATACTCTTAGAGGCTCATGACTCTTGACCCTTCGGTCTGTGGGAGTTGGCACGTGTTGGGACTTGGTTCCCTGTTTTTAATATATCTATCACCGTTATGCTTAAATTGGATAAAGTGAGCTTGTGGCTCCGTGATTGTTGTTGATTGGTCGGGCTGGCCTAGCAGTGTGGTGGGCGCCATCACGACCGGATTTGGGGTCGTGACAAGTTGGTATCAGAGCCTAGGTTTACTAGGCCTCATGAGTCTTGAGCCGGTTAGTAGAGTCTTGTGGATCGGTACGGGGACGCCTGTACTTATCCTCGGGAGGCTGCGAACCTTTAGGAAACACTCCACACTTCTTGGAATTCTTATCGTGCGTACTTGATTCAGCTTGAGATATAATTTTTGAAATTCCTTCCACACGTCTGTGTACGCATCGAGCGCTCAGTAATATAATTGACTTATGGCTTGCGATTCTCCGGTCGAGGGGCGAGATATAATCTCCGTGAATTCATGTTGGGCCAGTCGGGAGGACTTGAGGCCAGATCTTTGTCTATGGCTTGAGCACCAAGGTACTAATGTTCCGAGCCGGTATTATGAAGTTCTTACGATCGGTATTGATCTTTATTGTGCAAATGGCAATTTAATAATGGATGAGCTGTTAATTGTTCGACCCTTGTCTAATCTGTTGTGTAGCCCCAAGCTATGGGCGTGGTGAATAATTATCATATCTTGTAATTGAAAGGTATTTGATATGTGTTATGATTCGAGCAGATACAGCGCAGGTTCAAGTATAAATTGTGATAATATGATTCGTATAGTATTGAGATTTAATGTTGTTGAAATACATTGTGATATCTTGTTGAGTTGTGGATGTATTGTTAGAATGGTTTGGCGATTCTCTGGCAGGTGGATAGGCCAAATTACAAAGGAAACTCTGCCGAATATTTTGGAAAATTTGGGACTTAGAAAGATTTCTGTCACCTAAAGAGGGATCACGACTCTTGGCAAGGCCACGTGATGTTATGACCTCTTGAGAAGGATTCAGGTACTCTATTTCTATAATGCGAGACGCGATCTCAGTTCTATGTTATGATGTCATAGAGGAATTGAATTGCAACTCTTTTGCTGGAGACAGTTACCATGATTTGAGCTGTCATGATTCGAGTGTGTGCAGACATTTCTATTGGACCCTATGTTGTGCTCGTCACGGCTTAGGCCGATGGTTGAGATGTCATGTCACCAAGTGTGGTGTGTTATGATCGAAATGACCGTTGGAGTCATTAATGAATACGAGCATATTGGATCTTAGCTTGTTAGAAAGGTAAAAATCGAGGTTTGGCTCCGAAACATTTTGTGGTACCGGTTTTAAAAGGGAAATAGATTCACGAATGGTTAACCTGAGAGATGGGTTCGGTATATCGCGTGCTTCAGCTGCCATGGGCAGGATATAGAGGTGTTGGAATAAGACTCTATCTAATGAAAGAGGTTTTCAGCTAGTATTTGGTTATTGTGGCCGGTTGTTGTGATTAGAGACTATCGTCTCGAGTGATTGGGTTGTCGATACATCATATGATCTCACCCGGAGTAGTGAATATGGGTTATTGCAGAGGATTCGAGTGTATCCTGAGTATAGGCATGGGATTTGCAATTGGCATATGATTTCAGAAAGTACAATGTGATTTATGGTTCAGATGGTCCGTGAAATTTTGACTATATGGTGTTTTCGGACTTATGTGAGATAGGGTGACGTATGATCGCCTGAAATTATGCTTGGTAAGGTCATTCAGCTATTGGGTGGCTTCTAGTACAACTCTGAGTCCGCTCGAGGACGAGCGTTTGTTTAAGTTGGGGAGAATGTAACGACCCGGCCCGTCGTTACGGGAATTTCCACCCCGTTACCTTGCATTAACATATCTTATGCTTCTATATCAGTGTTAGAACCTATCGGGTGAGTTAGGAGTGAATTGAATGGAAAATGAAGCAAATAACATGTTTGAAGGAAGTTTGAATATGGAAAGTCAACCTAGAGTTGACTATCGAGTTAGAGTGCTCGGAATTGGATTCTGATGATTCGACTAGTTTCGGGGGATCATTTATGACTTAGGAGAGCAATCGGAATTGAATTTGGAGGTCCGGTGTAGTTTTAGGCTTGAATTGGCGAAGGTTGAATTTTGGCAAAATCCGATCGACAGGTGAGATTTTGATCCGAGAGTCGGAATGGAATTCCGACAGTTGCAGTAGTTCCGTTAGGTGATTTTGGATATGCCTGCAAAGTTTCAGGTCATTCGGACGTCGTTTGTTCGGGTTTTTGATGGAATGTGTAATTTGGATGTTTTGAAGAAACTTAGGCTTGAATCCGTGTGTAATTGGTGATTTTGATGTTTAGGATGGTGTTTTTATGATTGGAACAAGTTTGAATCGTGTTATGGAGTATGTTGGTAGTTTTTGTTGGGGTCCCGGGGGCCTCGGGATGAGTTCGAGGGTCCAAACGGACCATTTTGAGCCAAAAAGGGGATGCTGGATTTGCTGTAATAAAATTTCAGGTTTTTGTTCTCTGCGATCGCGGCCATAGCCACGCGATCGCGTAGTGTATCGCGATGAGACTGGGAGATTGCTCTTCGCGATCGCAGGAGTAGTGATGCGATCGTGTGACGCTGAGTGTTTGTTCATCGCGATCGCGGGTCGGTCGATGCGATCGCGTAAGGTCGTGTTCTTGAGCAGTGCGATCGCGACCCCTTTGATGCGATCGCGTAGGGTCACTGAGTTGAGCACTGCGATCGCGTCCAGGCTCACGCGGTCGCGTAGAGGAAAGTTGGCAGCCAGGTTTTTGTGCATCGCGATCGCACGCCCAGTGCTGCGATCGCGTAGAGTAAACGGCCCAGGCAGTGAGTTTAAGTCCGGAAACATTTCATTTCGGGTTCATTTGCAAAACCCTCCATTGTTGAGCTCTAGAGTGAGAAAGTGACGGGAAATAGCTGGGAGATCATCGGGATATTGTCGGAGGTAAGTTTTGTGGCTTAATTACATCGTTTTTTTCATGAAATCCTTGGTTAAATTTCTGTAAATGGAAGATTAAAGGTGGGTTTGAGCCCTAGGCCTAAATTGAAGAAAAACACTGATTTGAGTGGGCAAATGGAGTCCGATTTTGGTAAATTTTATATGGCTAGACTCGTATCGAGATGAGGATTTCGAATATGTAACTTTTGTAATTTTTCGAGAAGCGTACCGAAAGTCGGGTTTTGGCAACTTTGTGAATTTCGGTGTAAATTGAGTTGTTTTGACTGGGTATCGTTCCATTAGCCTATTTTGATATATTTGTGCTGATTTGTGCTAGTTTTCACGTGCGTGGATGCCGGTTCGAGGAGCTAAGGTGTCGCGGGCATGAGCTTTCGTCGGTTCGAGGTGGGTAATACTTGTAAATGATGTCCCGAGGGTTTAAACCCCGGACTTGCACATCTTAGTGCTGTGTTGAGGTGACTTGCACGCCGGATAACGGGCGTGGGGTAGAGCACCATTGGGGATTGTGGCTTGTTCCGCCCCGCGTAATAAATAATAACACCTAATTGTTGAAATGAATTGGACTAATTATCATGTTTGGGCTTCGTGCCAATTATTTGAATCCTTCAGGGATTGGTATCACTGTTTTGATAACACTGTGCATACTCTATTCTGAATTTAAGGTTTAAAATGGTATTTTTGCTATTCAACATTTTTATAAGGTTATGAAAAACTTGAACAAGGTCTTAATAACATTTTTAGCTGTGAGCTAATATAATATTGTTGCCCGTAGGGCTTTTCTTGATTATTTGTTAGATTGATTGGAGCCGAGGGCCATATGTTAGGGCATGACATTTTATGTGAGCATATGTATACACATGCATGGATCGGACTGCACGCCGCAGTGGTATACGGATCGGGCTGCGCGCCGCAGCAGGTGTGATGTTAATATTGTGCTTGGGCTGTAGGAGCCCCTCCGGAGTCTGAACCCCCACAGTGAGCACGGGTACCCAAATTGGATCGGGCTACACGCCGTAGCGGTCATATGCATTGCATGGCATAAATACATTAGTTTACGTGGCATAACATTCAGCACTCATACATTACTGGCACACATGCATTAGTTGCCTTATTGACCAGATCTCCTGGTGTAAATTGATAAGGAGTGCTGAGCCCGAGGGGCTGATTTGAGTGCGGACTTGCACTGCTAGAGATTGTATCCAGGTATTGGTATATTATTTTGAAAGAAAGTAGCTAAAGTTGAGATTTCTAAATAATCTACTCACATATGCTTGAAAGGAAGAAAAAGATAGTTCTGTATTGTGTAGCATGAGATAGTGCCTATCGTGGTTTTCTTCCCTTCAGCATTATTTACTTTTATTACCGCTGAGTTGTAAGTACTCACACCCGACTCCCTGCACCTTGTGTGCAGATCCAGGTACATTACATCAGAGCTGATTCCATTGCGGCTCGGGAGTGCTTTTGGACAGTCGAGGTAGCCGCCAGCGTTCGCAGGACCTGATTCTCCAGTTTGTCTGTATTTTGTTCTGATCATCCCACACTTGTGCACAGTTATATTCACTATTTACACTTTGTATACTCTGTGGAGGCTCATGACTCTTGACCCTTCGGTCTATGGGAGTTGGCACGTGTTGGGACTTGATTCCCTGTTTTTAATATATCTATCACTGTTATGCTTAAATTGGATAAAGTGAGCTTGTGGCTCCGTGATTGTTGTTTATTGGTCGGGCTGGCCTAGCAGTGTGCTGGGCGCCATCACGACCGGATTTGGGGTCGTGACACAAATCCAAGGATATAACTATTTTACTAAATTTGATTGTAAATCAGAATTTTACCACTTAAAGTTAGAAGAAGAATCCAAAAAATTAACAGCATTTACTGTACCCCAAGGATTTTATGAATGGAACGTATTACCTTTTGGATATAAAAATGCACCAGGTAGATATCAACATTTTATGGATAACTATTTCAAACAATTAGAAAATTGCATAATATATATTGATGATATATTATTATATTCAAAAACACAAGATGAGCATATAAAATTATTAGAAAAATTTATACATATTATAGAAATATAGGGAATAAGCCTAAGTACAAAAAAGGCAGAAATAATGAAAAATAAAATAGAATTTCTAGGAATAGAAATAGATAAAAGTGGAATTAAAATACAAACTCATATAGTACAAAAGATAATAAATTCAAATGAACAATTAGATACAAAAAAGAAACTACAATCATTTTTAGGATTAGTAAACCAAGTAAGAGAATATATACCAAAATTAGCAGAGACTTTAAAACCATTGCAGAAAAATTTAAAAGAGGATATAGAGTATCACTTTAGTGAAGAAGATAAAAAACAAGTAAGAAAAGTTAAACAAATATGTAAAAATCTACTAAAACTATACTTCCCAGATGAAGATAAAAAATTTACATATATAGTAGAATCGGATGCAAGTGAAAAAAGCTATGGAGGAGTATTAAAATACAGGTATGATAAAGAAAAAATAGAACATCATTGTAGGTATTATTCAGGAACATTCACAAATCCAGAGATAAAATGGGAAATCAATAGAAAAGAATTATATGCAGTATATAAATGTTTATTGGCATTTGAACCATATATTGTATATAATAAGTTTATTATAAGAACAGATAATTGTCACGACCCAAATCCGGTCGTGATGGCGCCCAACAATCAAGCTAGGCCAGCCAGACCAACAATTTAATTATCACAACGTTATCAGTTCCAAATGGACAACCCAAGAAGAATATATGAGTTTAAGAACTCCAATAATAATAATAATGAACGAAATACTGACACTCCCAAAGATCTGGAGTCACAAGTCTAGAGCCTCTAGCAAAACCCAACAGGAATAGAGAGTACTGTATAGAAATACTCAAATCTGAATACAAAATACAAATAACAACTGGAAATGAGAGGAGAAGCTAGGTTCTGCGAACGTAGGCAGCTACCTCAGCAACTCGATATGACACTGCAAACGCTGGAAATGCCTGTCTACTGCTCCTGAGTACCCGAGTCTGCACACAAAAGGTGCAGGGAGTATGGGTGAGTACTAAGTACTCAGTGAGTAATAAATATATACAAGTAGCTGAAAATAAGAAATCCACAGAATACCACGATATGAAGCTACACTACAGTCCGAATCTCCTACGAACTAGCATCAACAGTACAATTAAGCTACAACAGAGTAATTTAACAAATAAAGATGCAATGCAATGCACATAACCGCTACGGCGTGTAGCCCGATCCAATTTAACGTCGACGGCGCTCACTGGGGGTGTGTACAGACTCCGGAGGGGCTCCTACAGCCCAAGCGCAATACTGCTGCGGCGTGCAGCCCGATCCTCATATCAACCACTGCGGCGTGCAGCCCGATCCATACTCAGTCCACAATAAGCAAATAAGTCACAAAACAGTTCATTTTTCTAAATTCCAATTTTCAGTTCATAATTTATGAAAAATACTTTAACTTTATTAAATTTGCAAAAAGCCGGTGACTTAGCATTTCAAAAAGGTGATTTCAATTTCCAGGACTGAGATCAGTGATTTAAGCAAATATAGCTATCACATAATTATTGTCCTCTAAGGACACTACAGGTCGGCACAAGGCCCCAAACAAGGCTTACGGCCCACAATTATATCAAATACAGTGTATTTCCAACACTAATAACATATTACTCATTTCCGGGATGGACCAAGTCTCTATCCCCAGTCACAATTAATCCCGCACCTGCCACGGTGTGCGAGCCACGCCCTACTAGCGTCACAATGTGCTAAGCCGGGGTTTCGAACCCTCAGAGGCTACCATATACACAAACTACTCACCTCTAGCCGGTCGTAGACTCGTCCGCGATGCCTTTTCCTTTGAAATTCGCTGCCTCGTGTGTAAAATCTTGTCAAATAACAATAATTATATCAAATACGGGTCAAGGAATCATAACCCACTTCAATTTACATGAAATTCGCATAAATACACCAAGTTGGTAAAACCCGACCCCGGGCCCACTGCTCGGAAAATTTCGAAATTAGTACCAACGCGACCCTCATCTCGCCACGAGTCCGTGCATATAAAATTTATCGAAATCGGAGTTCAAATGGCCTTCCAAATCCAAAAATCTCGTTTTCAATATTTAGGCCACATTTCTTCAAGATTTCAACCCAATTTCATGAAGATTGATGTTAATTCTACCATAAAATGATGTTTTTGAGTCAAGAATCTTACCTCCGACGAATACCCGATGACTTCTCAGTGATTTTCTCGAGTTTTCTTCTCTCTAGGGCTCAAAATTATGTTTTGGGGGTGTAAACCCTTAAGTCTTCTGTTTCTGGATTTTATTCACTGCCAGAGCTTTTTGCTCTTCGCGTTCGCGTGAGCTCCCACGCGTTCGCGATGAACAGCTCCCTCTTACACTTCGCGAATGCGACGCCTACCACGCGTTCGCGTTGCTAAATTCCAGCTACCCTTCGCGAACGCGACGCCATTCACGCGTTCACGATGCTCAAATTCCCAGCCACCTAAATTCCTTCTACGCGTTCGCGATACTCCTCCCGGAACGCGAAGCCTTACCCTCACACACCTACGCGAACGCAACCACTGGAACGCGAACACGATGCACACGATCCCTAGCCTACGCGAACGCGGCTCCCCTTTCTCGCGAACGCGATGCATGATCCGCCTAGCCTTCGTGAACGCGGCCCATGCCACGCGAACGCGAAGGTCAAAATGACTGGGCAGAAACCTGCAGTTTTCTGCAGATTTTGCCAAGTCCCATATGCCCGGTTGATGGTCCGAAATCATCCCGAGGCCCCCGGGACCCCAACGAAAACCACCAACGCACTCCAAAACATGATACGGACTTGTTCAAATCATAAAAACACCATACTAAACATCAAAATCACCATTTACTCACGAATTCAAGCCTAAGTTTCTTCAAACTTTCAAAACTAACATTCAATCCAAAACCCGATCAAACGGCGTCTGAATGACCTGAAAATTTGCAGACATATCCAAAATCACATAACGAAGCTACAGAAATTGTCGGAATTCCATTCCAAACCCCGGATCAAAATATCACCTACCATCCAGTTTTCGCCAAAATTCAACCTTCGCCAATTCAAGCCTAAAACTACACCGGACCTCCGAATTCAATTTCGATTGTTCTCCTAAGTCATAAATAATCCCCCGGAACTAGTCGAATCATTAGAATCCGATTCCGAGCACTCTAACTCAATAGTCAACTCTTGGTTGACTTCTCATATTCAAGCTTTCTTCAAACATGCTATTTGTTTCATTTTCAATCCAAATCACTCCTAACTCACCCGATATACTCTAATACTGTTATAAAAGCATAAGATATGTAATTTCAAGGTAACGGGGTGGTAATTCCCGTAACGACGGGCCGGGTCGTTACATTCTCCCCAACTTAAACAAACGCTCGTCCGCGAGCGGGTTAAAAACATACCTGGAGCATCAAATAAGTGTGGATATCTGCTCCGCATTTCCTGCTCGGTCTCCCAAGTTGCTTCCTCCACAGGACGACCTCTCTACTGCACTTTCACTGAAGCTATATCCTTAGATCTCAGCTTACGAACCTGTCGACCCAAAATGGCTACTGGTTCCACATCATAAGTCAAATCCTCATCTAGCTGTATCGTGCTGAAGTCTAACACATGAGACGGGTCTCCAACATACTTCCGGAGCATAGATACATGGAATACCGGGTGAACTCCCGACAAACTAGGTGGCAAAGCAAGCATATAGGTCACCTCCCCAACTTTCATAAGCACCTCAAAAGGTCCAATGAACCTTGGGCTCAACTTTCCTTTCTTTCCAAACCTCATAACACCCTTCATAGGCGAAACCTTCAGCAACACCTTCTCACCTACTGAATAAGACACATCTCGGACCTTCCGGTCCGCATAACTCTTCCGACGCGACTGAGCTGTGCGAAGTCTCTCCTGAATCACCTTCACCTTGTCTAAGGCATCTTGGACTAACTCCGTCCCTAACAACCTAGCCTCGCCGGGCTCGAACCAACCAACTGGAGACCTACACCGCCTCCCATATAAAGCTTCATACGGTGCCATCTGAATGCTGGAGTGATAGCTATTATTATAAGCAAACTCCGCAAGAGGCAAATAATCAACCCATGAACCACCAAAATCAATGACACAAGCACGCAACATATCCTCTAATATCTGAATGGTACGCTCAGACTGCCCATCTGTCTGTGGATGAAATGTTGTGCTCAATTCTACCTGTGAACCCAATTCTCACTGAAATGTCCTCGAGAACTGAGAAGTGAACTGGGTACCTCTATCTGATATAATAGAAATGGGAACTCCATGTAATCTCACTATCTCACGGATGAATATCTCTGCCAACCGCTCTGAGGAATAAGTAGTACACACTGGGATGAAGTGAGCCGACTTGGTCAACCTATCCACCACCACCCAGACTGAATCAAACTTCCTTGCTGTCCGAGGGAGTCCACTAACAAAGTCCATAGTGATCATTTCCCACTTCCACTCGGGAATATCTATACGCTGAAACACGCCACCGGGCCTCTGATACTCATACTTGACTTGCTGATAGTTGAGGCACCGTTCTATATGACTCATAATATCTTTCTTCATCCCTCTCCACCAGTAATGCTGCTTCAAATCCTGATACATCTTCGCGGCTCCTGGATGGATAGAATACCGCGAACTGTGAGCCTCCTCCAATATCAATTCACGAAGGCCGTCAACATTGGGCACGCATATCCGGCCCTGCATCCGCAATATACCATCACTAGCAATAGTGACATCTCTGGCATCATCATGCTGAACTTTGTCCTTAAGGACAAGTAAGTGTGGATCATCATACTGGCGCTCTCGAATACGATCATATAAAGAAGAACGAGCTACTACACAAGCCATCACCCGACTGGGCTCAGAAATATCCAGCCTCACCATCTGATTAGCTAACGCCTGAACATCAACTGCTAGGGGTCTCTCCCCAACCTGGAATATACGCCAAACTACCCATACTAATAGCCTTCCGGCTCAACGCATCAGCCACTACATTGGCTTTCCCGGGATGATACAAGATAGTAATATCATAGTCTTTAAGCAACAAAAGCCATCTCCGCTGCCTCAAATTTAGATCTTTCTACTTAAACAAATGCTGAAGGCTGCGGTGGTCTGTATATACATCACAAGATACACCATATAGGTAATGCCTCCAAATCTTCAAGGCATGAACAATAGCGGCTAACTCCAAATCATGAACAGGGTAGTTCTTCTCGTGGGGCTTTAGCTGACGAGAAGCATATGCAATAACTCTACCCTCCCTGCATCAACACACAACCGAGTCCAACTCTAGAAGCATCACAATACACCGTATATGACCCTGAAGCTGATGGTAACACAAGTACTGGAGCGGTGGTCAAAGCCTCCTTGAGCTTCTGGAAGCTCTCCTCACATTCATTAGACCACACAAATGGAGCATTCTTCT
>JASVEL010007176.1:0-132543 GCA_032618575.1 Nicotiana noctiflora
AATGTATGTGGACATGGCAATAGACGAAATTATAATTGTCATCATTGTGATAATGAGAATAATAAAGATTTTTAAAATAATCCTTCACTCTATGAAAGTAATATTTGTCATCAATTTGACATGAGCCTTTATAAAGTATATATAGATGATTACGGTCTATTCATGATGTGAATGTGACAAAATTTGACTTATGAATACATATTCATTCTTTGAAGAATATGAACGTGTTAGTGGCAGTAAATATACCACGATCACCTCTAGAAGGAGGTTTGAGATGATATAAGAAAATAATATCATTATTATGGCATGAATGATCATTGGTCACGTACCTATTGCACGCCAAAGTATTTTGGTAATGTGATTATTAAAGAATAACATTAATGCAAGAAACATATCTTGCATATAATTTTGACCATAACCATAATGGTATAACTTTCTCTTTAAAAGAGATATTCACCATATGGATGTTGATGAATATGTGGCAGTACAAAATTAATTCAGAGCTTTATAAGAGCCAATTATTACTATTTTTGAGGAATACATTTGATTATCATGGCAAATTATTGTGTCGTAATAAGTATCAAAGAAACTTATCAGTTTCTAATGTATTCGCGAAAGCGGTTGGTTATATTAAGACTAAAATAAAGGAAAGACTTAATATCTTCTCTTACTACAACTTGTAACGGAGTAATATTTATGTGAAAGTTATCCGCTTTATTCTTCAGTTTGTACTATACTGATAAAAGAATACCACAACAAAGTAGAAGTTTACTGTTATAAAAACTCATATCATAATAAACTTAAGTTTATTGATAATTGTACACGCCATGGTGTAAATCTGAAGTTTATCAATATTAATAATTTATTCAGTTGGCATAATTAGTTTAGTCATATCAATTTAAGTATGATGTGCAAAATAATAGAGAATTCTCATGGGTAAATAGTAAGAACTAGAAAGTTCTTTATGAATTCTCTTATATTGTTTGTTCTCATTAATGAATTGATCAATTAAAATTGGGATTGAATCCCATGAATATTGAAAATATCAAAAGTGAATATGGGCTCATTTACTTGCCATGTTTACCACATAAGATGCATATGGTTACATGAGCGATTATTATTGACTCGCAACCTAATATTTGTGAGTTAACTTGCTCAATAATTTAATTTAGAGCATAATTTTTAGATTTTCTATTCAAGAAGTTCATCTTGATAAGTTGGTTTATATCACGGTTGGTTTAACAAATTAATTTATTGAGTGCCTCCAGCTAAACTATTGCCTATGAGAACAAAGTTATATATATTAGTTTGATATACGTTATATACGAAAGTATATTATTTTCTCCCCTCACAAGTGTTTTAGGGTCAGGAACCAAATAATTTTATCTTATTGTTATTGATGTGGTGTATATTTTAATTAACATTGTACACACAAAGGTGGGTTTCCAAAATTGAGGAAGAAAATTAGTTTATCTAACATGAGGGGGAACATGATAAACATTTGAGAAAAAATTACATAGAATGAATTATCATGTGTACATATAGATCCTCGAATAATATAATATGAACTTGAAGTTCTTAAAAAGATAATTTTGCAATATATTGTAAAGCATGCCAGACGCATGTCACACCTCCTTTTGGCGCTACCGCACCCCGCGAAGGGTGCGGTAGAGGAGTTTTTTCCAATTAAAGGACAATCAAAACGAGATTCATTTATTAAGAGATTCAGAGTCGCCACTTGGGAGATTTATGGTGTCCCAAGTCACCGGTTTGAATCCCGAATTGAGGAAAGGTTTGACTCAATTTAATAGTCCGCGAACCAGAAATCCGGATAAGGAATTCTGTTAACCCGGGAGAAAGTGTTAGGCATTCCCGAGTTCCGTGGTTCTAGCACGGTCGCTCAACTGTCATATTCGGCTTATTTTTCTGAATTACTATGATTTAACTTATGTGCAAATTTTAACCTTTAACCGCTTTTAATATTATTATTTATTATTTTAACAAAGAATTGCAACGTTATGAAAACGTATCTCAAACCATGTCACATCAATGTACCCGTAGTTAGTGACATATTTCGACTCCGTTGAGATTTGGATTTGGGTCACATTAATGTGCACCCGAGTTTAGGGAGATAACATTATTAAATAAGCACCTAAGGATACTAACGCATTATTATTTTGAGAAAGGCCATGAAATTCGCTAAACGGCCAATCTCGAAGTCTAAGAATTTGTAATAACCATCCATTGAGGGCCCCGCAATTTGCATTTTTATTTAGCGAGACTCAATCTCGTTTTATTAAAGGAAAGAAATGTATTTTAGCTAAGGCAAACTATTTACTTCCTAAGCTTGAGACTATTGTGAGAGGTTGACAAACTAACAGCAATACACTTGCGTTTATCTCAATCAGACCCAAACAAAATTCATATAAGCTCATCAACCAAAGCTAATAAATCTCTTACTCCACGTATAAACAAGATCATAGTTTTATCAATAAAACATACATGCTAGTTTTCAAGACTAAGCTAGCCCAGTATCACGTCACTACTTCACATAACTCAAAATTTTATCCCAAATGATTTAACTGCTTAACATGAAATCGGACCAACTAAAGAACTAAAATACCGTATTAAAATTGAGCTCATAACTCGGTTGCTTCAATCATTCATCATTTACATTCCAACATTCATAAACAATAGTGATGAAAATTACTAAAACAAAGGAAGTTAGTACTCAATTTGAGATCGAACACAGAGAGAGACTTTAGCAGAAGTACGCATGAGATCGATAAAAGATTCACATGAATTAATTAAATCTGAAAAAAGAAGAAACCAATGAAATAGAGATGAACCTGAGGTTTATGCAGACTGAAACGAAGCAACAACACAGCCGGACATCGACACAGCTTCAAACAGAAAATATAGCAGCGCCGGAACCTCGCCGGAATCTCGAACAGAACTGAACAGACCCAATGAACAGATTTAGCGACCAAGGAACGGGTTTTAACGAGACTTGATCTCAACATGAACGTTATACTAAATGTAACGACAGACTTCAGACTATGAATTCGAACGAGCTCTCCATGAGCTTGGAGTGAACTCCATTGCTGTCCGTTTTTTTTTGTGGTGAATGAGCCATATCACAGCAATCCTAGAAGCCACGTCTCAGCATGTTTACTCCTAGATGAGGAAGATGAGGAAGCTCACGTTCATGGGAAAATCTGTCGTGTTGGCGTTTGAGAACGAGGAAGAGGACGGTGTCGATGAGAGAAATCTGTGTGGTTCCAAAACAAGTCCCCTAGTTTTTATTCAACCTCCTCTAACGTGAGTCCTCCTTTCTGTTTTTTTTTATTTAAGTAGAAGAAGCTCCCAGTGTAATGCCATTTCTCTCTTTTCTGTTGTCCCTCACGTGTGTGCATGTGTTTTTGTATATCTCTTTTTATTTTTATTCATTTTTTCTAGTTCTCCCCATGTGATTTGTATGTCTTTTTCTTTTTGTTTTGTGTCCGTTTTTCAATCTTTCCGTTTTTTCTTCCCTTTTCAAATTATCTTTTTCATATAAAATGTTTTTTTTGTGTCATGTCTACATGTGTGCATGTGGGTGTGTTTGTAAAAATGTGAAGACCAAAATTAGAGGGAGTCACATGGGTTGGGTAAAGAGTGATGGGTCTCACATGGGTTATGGGTGTGTTTTGTCCGTATTCTCCATGTGTGGTGGACTCGAATTATTATGGGCTAGGTCCGAAAGCTAAGCCTAAAATCGGATAGTTTGAACCCGAATATTATTCTTTGCCCGAAACCGAGAATAAGGACACTGTATTATTTAATTAATCATGTAAGCAAAATAACTATAAGACTCACAATTAAAACAAAAATTTTTTATATTTTTTCAAAATTAAAGTAACTACAAAATGTTAATGAAACTATTTTTTATTATTTTCGTTTTTATAAAAAGATAAAAATATAAAGTACTATTTTTGTATTTTTCAAGTTTAAAAATGACTACGAAACATTAATAAAACTATATTTTTGTTATTTTTTATTTTAAGGTAAAAATAAAGTAAAAGAGTCAAAATTAGCTAAGATAGCTATATTAGGCCTAAACTAAATATTTTACGCTAAAAATATAAAAAATCTCGGGTAGGGGCAAAATCACGCATCTACAACTGCCCCTCTTTGACTGAAAACACAAAGAGTTTTCAGACAAAGAACGACTAGACAAGTGTTTTGACCCGACCCTTATTCAGAGAGACTAAACTAAAAAGAAAGGAATAGGATGTGACCGAGCCCTGGTATCTGAGCTGCCTACATATCCTTGGCTATAAAGGAATCAGGTCACGTGTAGTTCGAAAGTGAGTAAGAATATGGAGTATACCGAGGTGGAGAGACAGTCGAGGTGCCGTTCCGACGAGGTTCCGTTCCGTCGAGGTTCCGGTCTGTGGTCCTGCTATTACATCAAAAATCAAAACATGAAAAAGATTAACTAAGACTATCATCTCCTAGTTACAAAATTCCTATCTATGAGTCTTCTGAAGCTTGATCTTGAGTATTGGTTGGTGCTTCATGTAGACTCTAAATTTGAACCTTGATACTTGCTAGTTGTAGGTGCTAGTTCAATCTTCTTCGACCTTCTGGATCAGGACCAGAATTGCAGTTCTTCTGTCATTCGGCCATGTCTTGAGCACACCACATCTTTCATCAACTTCTGCACTTGGATTAACTCCTTGCCTTTTTTTTTCATTGTGACTAACTTCTGTTGATCATCTTAGACTGTTGACTCGCACTCTGGTCGCAAGCTTCTTTTGTTGCTAACTTGCATTGCACTCCGAAGTGAATTCCCTTACTTGTGATCTTCGAGCTATTCTCCTTCGAAGTCTGAATCTATCTTTTCTCGTTGTCTTCCTTCTGATTCATGCTGGGGATTTCCGTTACACTCTGTCACTTTTCGATTGTTCACTATCCTTATCAAATCTTGGAAACTGAGACGCCGTTCTGCTTTTCTGGCGGGCTTCTGACTTTAACGACAAACTCTAATCATAAATTGCCATTCCATTCTTCAGGCGGGCACCTGACTTCAACAACAAACTTCGAAAATAAATTGCCACTCCATTCTTCAAGTGGGCACCTGATTACCAAAACTTGAAATGTATAGATCGAATGATTACCATCTCGGGAGAAAAAAAAATTCATCGAACTAAGATTTTGATATCTTAGGAGAAAGATTCATGAGACTAAGATTTTGACGCTAGGAGATAATTCCTCAGACTAGGTCTAAATTGTTGTGATCTCAGGAGAAAGATTCATCAGACTGAGATTTTGATATCTTAGGAGAAAGATTCATTAGACTAAGATTTTGACGCTAGGAGATAATTCCTCAGACTAGGTCTAAATTGAGGCCTTACTTGAAATCTTTCAATTGTTGCTTCCTTCTTCTTGTTGCTTTCATCTAAAACCTCTAATTGTTGTTTTTCACTTCCTATTAAATTATCTTTAACTATAGCTTCAAAAACTAAATCGCCACTCCATTCTTCAGGCGGGCTCCCTGACTTCAACCACAACTCAAAAACTAAATCGCCACTCCATTCTTCAGGCGGGCTCCCCGACTTCAACTACAACTCAAAAACTCAATCGCCACTCCGTTCTTCAGGCGGGATCCCTGACTTCAACTATAACTCGAAACTAAATCGCCACTCCATTCTTCAGGCGGGCTCCCTGACTTCAACTACAACTCAAAACTAAATCGCCGCTCCATTCTTCAGGCGGGTTCCCTGACTTCAACTACCACTTCAAATTAAATCGCCACTCCATTCTTCAGGCGGACTCCCTGACGTCAACTACCACTTTAATATAAATCGCCACTCTATTCTTCAGGCGGGCTCCCTGACTTCAACTGCACTTCAAAATAAATCGCCATTCCATTCTTTAGGCGGGTTCCCTGACTTCAACCACAACTTCAAAACTAAATCGCCACTCTATTCTTCAGGCGGGCTCCCTGACTTCAACATCAACTTACTAAATCCATCCCATTCTTTCTTCCGAATTACCTTGTTTCGGAATTGCTTTCCTCCTAGGTCGTGTTATTTTTCCCTTGACTGCTGGGGATATCTTTGGAATTGTTTACTTACCTGTTGGGGATAATGCTGCTGGGAAAATCTTCTCTATTTCCTCCTTTTCTACTTCCTTCAAGACCTTTTATTCTCTCCCGAGATCGCTGGGGATCTAAATGTCATTAGCTGAGGATTGTCCTGTCGGGGGATCCCTTTTCCTTTTTCCTCTTTCCAAACCTCCTTCGAGATTTGCGCTATGCTCCCTTGAAAAACTTGTAGGATATATTGCTGCCGGGGAAATCTCGAAATCAGTGTTTCATTTCTCCGAGAACTGCTGGGGATGATACCGGCTTCTTGCCTTTCTGAACGCAAGCTTCCTCGTTTTGTCCTGTCTGCTGGGGGTATAATTTCCTCTATCACAGCTTGTAGTTTTCTTTCTTTCAAAGCTGCCTGGGGATAATCGGGTTCAAAGATCATTTCCTCGCGTTATCTGGCTTCTTTCCCCAACCGGTATTTGGTTTCGAGAAAATTTTCGCAACGGGAGAAAATTTTCTGCCCCAGTTTGAGAATTTTCTTCGTGGCCTGCTTTTCTACCAACAACCCCTCTTTTCCCTGTTTCAAATCAAAGAAAAATTGGTTAGTTTTAAAATGTGGTGGCTGGTTGTGGTGCTCCTGCTGGGGATTGTTCTCCTCCTCTTTCCCTGCTCTGTGTTTCATTATCAGAACTTGCCGGGGATGTTATTATTTGATGATACTCATGCTGGGGATGGGTTTTTCCATTTATCCCTTCCCCGTTCTGTGTTTCTCAACTTGCTGGGGGTTATTTTGTTGAAGATGAGATTTCCTTTCTTCGTGACCCTTCGTGAAGACCCTGCATGTTTTACTGGTGAACCATTTTCTTTGCTCACCCTTGTCACTGAAAATACCTTTCTGCTGGGGATATCTCTCTTTCTTTTGCGGCATATCTAAGGACTGGGCATTTCCCAACCTTTGAGTCTCATTAACCTTCCTTAAGGTCATTAACCTTCCTTGAGATATCCTTATTGACACCAATCCCTCCCTTTGTCATTTTCCTATTGCTGGGGAATATCCCTCTGGACACTGGCCTTGCGCTTGATCCTTCCTAACTTATACCACTTGGATGTACCAATCAAAATCCCGTCTTGCGTAATTGGAAATCTGATGGAAAATTTTGTAGTCATTTCTTGCAAACAGACTCTATTGGGGAATTTTCGATAAAAGGGAGAAAGATAAAAGGAAACAGAATAAAAGACGAAAAGGAAGATGACTCTCTAAAAAGAAAAATTATAAAGTAAACTTATCAAACGTGGATACCCACTCTAATGGACATGACATGCACATATAGCCTATCCTCCGTCGTTAAACCGCTTTTTGTAATCTTCGCCTAGGGTTTTCCCATCTGGTTTCCAATCTTCGTTCGGTTTGTAGTGCCCGAGGGTTTTCACTATCAAGCCTCCCTCATTACGGTTTTTCTATCAGCTTTCATCGCCTTATGGTGCCTGTGAAGGTTTTCACCGCTAAGACTCTCTCATTTGTGTTTCTCTTCACCTGGGGATTGGGGGTGTTACTGCTAAGATTCTCTCATACTTCTTCTTCTGCAGATCCGAGTCTTTTCTGATGGGAATCAGAGTGTTATGTTCTGATAAGACTTCTCTCATTTGCCCGACTTGGCCTCTTTTGAAGATTGGTCAAAAGGTCTTTCTTTGGACCGTACTGTCGATTTTGATAGGGCTTAGAAAGAAAGGGTATTAAAGGCTCAAAACAGAACAACGTGGGTTCAAAATTACAACCTTCGGAATCTACATTTTCTTTTATAAACATGACTTTTTGTTGCCCCAGTTTTTTGCTTGGGGATTTTTTATTTTTATTTACACTATGACCGAGCTGTGAAGTACCTACGTATCCTCTTTGAGGAATCAGGTCAAACGTAGTTCCCAATTCCTCTTTTTTCAAGTTTCTTTTTTTCACACATTTTTCTTTTTCTTTTTTTTAATCTCTTTTTGTTGTTTTCTTTTTCTTTACTTTTTTCTTTATCCCTTTCTTCTCTTGCCTTTCAAACTTATGTTTCTAGTCTTTGCAACTAATTCCGAAGGAGGGGTATGAAAGAATTTAAAATAAGGCTCAAAGGGTTGACGATGGATAAAGTATTTGGATAGCAGAACAAAATGCCTTCGCCATTCCAATCTTCAAAACATGCCAAGTGTAAACAACACAATTAATATTCGTCATATCTTTAAAGAACTGTTGGGCCACACTCTCATTTTCATTATTATGAACAACCCTATGTCAATTTTGGCAGCTTGCCTTTAACGGTTTTCTTTTACTTGCCCCAGTTTCTCATGACTCGGGTTTCGAATAATCTCAAACCGTTCTTATTTCATTTAAATTTCTCGATCACCTCCCAATGGTTTTGTGATTAACTTTTAAGATCAGGCCAGAACTATGCGCGCACGTCATGTCACTAGAGCTAGCAGAAAAAGAACTATAGGAAGGAGAGGACTAAATAACAGAAAATGTCTAGAAATAATATAAAATAGGTGATTGCATTAACCGATAAAACAACGACTCGAACAACCAAAAAACAAAACTGGGGTTACAACCCTTATAACGAACCTAGACCCCTTTAGATGAGACACTATGATCAAAAGAAAAATACAAGGATAAAAGGTTTGAGCCACAAAACAACATTCGGATTACCATTCTGAAATAACTCGGACAAATAGAAATGACAACAAAATAAACCACCACAAATGACTCTCCAATTGATAAACCTAATATTTAGCCACGAATTTGATTATCAGAACCACTATGGTCTTCTCTCATTTCAGTCGGCAAATTCCCGAGTGGATTCTCATATTCCGTGTCACCAGGCATCACCGCCAGAAAGTGTGTATCATCAGGTGCAGGTAATGGATTCAGCGCGATATTCTGGGTGTCACCGTTATGAATCACAATCAATCTTTCTTGGATCATCCTTTCTATTTCCCTTTTCAAATCCCGACAACTTTCCATGTTGTGCCCCTGGGCATGGGAATGATATTCACACCTTTTAGATGGGTCAAAGCTCCTTGCACGTGGGTCCACATGATTTGGAGGGATGGGTGCAATCATGTCCTGTTGCTTTAACTTCTCAAATAAGCTTGCATAGGAAACTCCTATTGGTGTGAAATTATCCTTCAACTTCGGTTCCCTTCTATACCCTTGGTTTGGAAGTGGGTTATAAGGTATTTGGAAATTTTGCAGAGGCTGGCAGAGATTTTGTGATGCCCGTGCTCGCTCTCTTGGATGATTTGATGGCTGAATAACATACTGGGGTGGATCAACTGAGTATGGTGGGTTCGGAGGTGGATAGTAATGCTCAGGGGAGTTATGGAAAACCTATCGAGACATCGCATACCGTCGAGGTGTTCTTCTGGAACCTTTTCTTGACCCTGATATCATCATGACTTCTTCATCCCTCTCATTCGTGTCACTAGATTCAAATTGGACAGCTTGAGCTGCAGCCTTGAGAGCCGCTTGACTTATAATTCTGCCTGTTTTAAGACCATTCTCTACCATTTCTCCCATTTTGATTACATCCAAGAAGGATTGACCAACCGCAGACATCATGTTCTGAAAAATAATCCGGCTCTTGAGCCTGAAGGAAGACATTGATTAACTCATGGTCATCCATGGGTGGCTCAGCACGAGCCGCTTGCTCTCTCCATTTAAGGGCATATTCCCCGAAACTTTCACTTGATTTCTTCTTCAGATTTGAAAGAAAAATGCGGTCTGGGGCAATGTCGATATTGTATTGGAATTGTTTGACAAAGGCCTGTGCCATATCGTTCCAGACGTGCCAGCGAGACGCATCTTGATCCCAAAACCATTCAGAGGCTACTCCTGTAAGGCTTTCCCCAAAGTAAGCTATTAACAATTCTTCATTTCTTCCCAGACTCCTTAGTTGATTGCAATACCTTTACAAGTGGGATATTGGGTGTCCTTGTCCATCGTACTTTTCAAATTTGGGAATCTTGAAACCAGGTGGCAAGTGGACATCGGGAAACAAGCATAGATCTTTGAAAGCAACACTCTTTTGACTTGCCAACCCGTGCGTGTTTTTCAACCGCTGTTCTAAGCTTTTCAATCTTTGGGTTATTTCCTTCTGTACCATCTTTCGGGGATCTTGCGTTGTCCGCTTGTCACAAACCAACCACCTTCTACTTACTTTACAATTCAAGACAAAACATGTTAGAATGAGCTCAGCCAGTCCTTATCAATTTTTTTATATATATATATATATATATATATATATATATATATATATATATATATATATATATATATATATATATATATATATATATATATATATATATATATATATATATATATATATATATATATATATATATATATATATATATATATATTTTTTTTCATATATATACATATACAGTTGTGGTCGAATCTTATGGAGATTGCCTACGTATCATGACCCCGCATGAATCGGACCGAGCGTAGTTCTTGCAAATTAATGCAAGAAATAAAGAGATGTTTATTTGATTTTTTTTTCTTTTTTTTTTTGAAGAAAGATTGTAAAAGCCGACTCCAACTACAAACTCTGATGAAAAACTTTCACACCTTGTGCCAGAGATTTCTACAAGAATAAGAATATTTTAGCGCCAATTATGACTATTTCTACAAAATTAGCCATGTAATGGCTTATTTGGCAAAAATGGCTATTTTTCCAAAATTTATTTAATAAAAAAGATAAACTTGAAAAAAAAATTTCCTCCTGTGGCTATTCTTGCAAAAATAGCCTTCTGGCGTCCTTTTGGGGAACATTCGGCTTATTTTAAACAAGAATAGCATCACCCGATTTATTTATAATAAAATCAAAAATTTGACACATTTTTTTTGGTAATTTTTGCAAAAGGGGTGTGAACCCGAACTTGATTTTGCGGCTATGGCTTTGCAACATTTTCACAAGGAATATTTCAAGGCTATGCTCGTAAATTATCTAAAATGACTCAAAGTGGCTATTTTTGCAAAAACAGCCTTCCGGCGTCCTTTCGAAACATTCGGCTATTTTCGAAAACGGCATCACTTTGATTTTATTGACAAAATTAAACACACATTTTTTTTTTGATTTTTTTTTTAAAAAGGGAGGTAACCCAATCTTTATTTTGAGGCTACGGCCTTTCAACATTTCCACATGGAATATTTCAAGGCTATTATTCAAAAAGAAAAAGAAAAGACTTCAAAGTGGCCATTTTTGCAAAAATAACCTTCCGGTGTCCTTTCGGAACATGCGGCTATTTTCAAAAACAACATTACTTTGATTTTATTGAAAACTAAAACTTCGACATTTTTTTTTATTTTTTGACGGGGTGGTTGGACCCGATGAGGGTTGCCTACGTATCCCATCTAATGGCGAGAATCAAACCTGCGTAGTTCGGTCAAATAAAAACAAGCTACATATGTAAATGAAACAAACTATTTATTATTATTTTTTTTTTAATCACACATTTTTTTATTTTACAACAAACTTTTTTTTTCTTTTTTTTAAGTAAAAAAAACTATTTTGAAACTATTTTTCTTTAATCACACATTTTTTTTTATTTTACAACAAACGTTTTTTTTTCTTTTTAAGTAAAAAAAAACAAACTATTTTGAAACTATTTTTTTTCATTTTCCTCACTATTTAAAAAAAACTGGTTAGCCTGCAAGTTTGAAACAAATAAATGCGTAAAACAAACAGGATGCAGGAGAATGGTCTTTTCATTTCAGGTCACCTGTCCTATACGGACCCAACCCCTGTGTTGAGTCCTCTAAGTCAAATGCAACATGATGCAAAATGGCGAGGTTGATTGCTTGGGTTCAAGACCTAGATCTGTGCGTGGATAACCATTTTGAGCTTAGTGGCTTGAGGTGCTTCATGAGTAATAACGATGGGATAGAATCACGAATCATGGCAAGGCCACGTGATGTTATGACCTCTCGAGGAGGATTCAGGTACTTTATTTCTATAATACGAGACGCGATCTCAGTTCTATATTATGATGGCACAGAGGGATTAAATTGCAGCTCTAATTGCTGGAGACAGTTGTCATGATTTGAGCTGTCATGATTCGAGAGTGTGCAGACGTTTCTATTGGAGCCTATGTTGTGCTCGTCGTAGCTTAGGCCGGTGTTGAGGTGTCTTATCACTAGTGTGGTGTGTTATAATCGAAATGACCCTTGGAGTCATTAACGAATACGAGCATATTGGATCTTAGCTTGTTAGAAAGTTAAAAATCGAGGTTTGGCTCCGAAACCTATTGTGGTACCAGTTCTAAAAGGGAAATGGATTCACGAATGGTTGACCTGAGAGATGGGTTCGGTATATCGCGTGCTTCAGCTGCCGGGGGGAGGATATGGAGGTGTTGGAATAAGACTCTATCTAATGAAAGAGGTTTTCAACTAGTATTGTTATTGTGGCCAATTGTTGTGATTAGAGACTATCCCCTCGAGTGATGGGGTTGTCGATACATCATATGATCTCACCCAGAGTAGTGAATATGGGTTATTGCAGTGGATTCAAGTGTATCCTGAGTATAGGCATGGGATTTGCATTTGGCATATGATTTCAGAAAGTGCAATGTGATTTATGGTTCAGCTGGTCTGTGAAATTCTGACTATATGGTGTTTTCGGACTTATGTGAGATAGGGTGACGTACGATCGCCCGAATATATGCTTGGAAAGGTCATTCAACTATTGGGTTGCTTCTAGTACAACTCTGAGTCCGCTCGAGGACAAGCGTTTGTTTAAGTTGGGGAGAATGTAACGACCCGGCCCGTCGTTACGGGAATTACCACCACGTTGCCTTGCATTAACATATCTTATGTTTCTATATCAGTGTTAGAACCTATCGGGTGAGTTAGGAGTGAATTGAATTGAAAATGAAGCAAATAGCATGTTTGAAGGAAGTTTGAATATGGGAAGTGAACCAAGAGTTGACTATCGAGTTAGAGTGCTCGGAATCGAATTCTGATGATTCGACTAGTTTCGGGGGATCATTTATGACTTAGGAGAGCAATCGAAATTGAATTTGGAGGTCCGGTGTAGTTTTAGGCTTGAATTGGCTAAGGTTGAATTTTGGCGAAATCCGAACTGTAGGTGAGATTTTTATCCGGGAGCCGGAATGGAATTCCGACGGTTGCAGTAGCTCCGTTAGGTGATTTTGGATATGCCTGCAAATTTTCAGGTCATTCGGACGTCGTGTGGTCGGGTTTTTGATTGAATGAGCAATTCGGAAATTTTGAAGAAACTTAGGCTTGAATCCGTGTGTAATTGGTGATTTTGATGTTTAGGATGGTGTTTTTATGATTGGAACAAGTTCGTATCGTGTTATGGAGTATGTTGGTGGTTTTCGTTGGGGTCCCGGGGGCCTCGGGGTGAATCCGGACCATCATCCGGCATTTTTGGAGCATGAAAAGTCTGCTGTAAATTGCAGATCACTGGGCACAATTTAAGCCTTCGCGTTCGCGAGGGCTATGCCGCGTTCGCGTAGGCTGGGGCCAGGTGACTATCGCGTTCGCGAGGGGAGGTGCCGCGTTCGTGTAAGAGGAAGCTGGGAAGCATCGCGTTCGCGATGGTTTGGGTCGTGTTCGCGTATAAGGAATTCATAAGGCATCGCGAACGCGTGAGCTATGTCGCGTTCGCGTAGAGGAAAAATCCGGGCTGGGGAGAATGGTCTTCGCGGACGCGTGGCAGTGTGTCGCGTTCGCGATGAAGGACTGGAATAAGGCATCGCGCTCGCGTGAGAGGCGTCGCGAACGCGATGAAGAAATTTGACTGGCAGTGAGTTTAATTACAGAACAGAACCAGTCGCGGGTTTCATACCCCAATACACCATTTTTAAGCCCTAGAGAGAAGAAATCACGGGAAAACGCTGGGAAATCATCGGGTATTCATCGGAGGTAAGTTCCTTGACTCAAAAATATCATTTTATGGTAGAATTAACATCAATCTTCATGAATTTGGGTAGAAATTGTGAAGGATTGTGGCCTAGATATAGAAAACGAAAATTTGGATTTTGAAAGGCCAATCGAACTCCGATTTTGGTAAATTTTATATGTACGGACTCGTGGCGAGACGAGGATTCTGGAAATATGAGTTTCGAGATTTTTCGAGATGTGGGCCCGGGGCTCGGGTTTTGCAAATTTCGTGATTTTTGATATTTTTCGAGTTCTTTCGATTGGGATATGTTCCATTAGCCTATTTTGATATATTTATGCTGATTTGTGCTATTTTTGACGTGCGTGGATGCCGGTTCGAGGAGCCAAGGCGTCGCGGGCATGAGGTTTCGTCGGTTCGAGGTGGGTTATACTTGTAAATGATGTCCTGAGGGTTGGTAAACCCCGGACTTGCACATCTTAGTGCTGTGTTGAGGTGACTTGCATGCCGGATAACGGGCGTGGGGTAGAGCACCATTGGGGATCGCGATTTGGTCCGTCCCGCGTAATAAATAATAACACCTAATTGTTGAAATGAATTGGACTAATTATCATGTTTGGGCTTCGTGCCAATTATTTGAATCCTTCCAGGGATTGGTATCACTGTTTTGATAACACTGTACATATTTTATTCTAAATTTAAGGTTTAAAATGGTATTTTGCTAATCAGTATTTTTGTAAGGTTAGGAAAAAAAAACTTGAAAAAGGTCTTAATAACATTTTTAGCTGTGAGCTAATATGATATTGTTGCCCGTAGGGCTTTCTTGATTATTTGTTAGACTGATTGGGCCGAGGGCCATATGTTAGGGCATGACATTTCATGCGAGCATATGCATACACATGCATGGATCGGACTGCACGCCGCAGTGGTATACGGATCGGGCTGCGCACCGCAGCAGGTGTGATATTAATATTGTGCTTGGGCTGTAGGAGCCCCTCCGGAGTCTGAACCCCCACAGTGAGCACGGTTGCCTTTGCATGGATCGGGCTATACACCACAACGTCATATGCATCGCATGGCATACATACATTGGTTTATGTGTACTACGTGGCATAACATTTAGCACTCATACATTACTGGCACACACACATTATTTTCCTTATTGACCAGATCTCCTGGTGTAAATTGATAAGGAGTGCTGAGCCCGAGGGGCTGATTTGAGTGCGGACTTGCACTGCTTGAGATTGTATCCAGGTATTGGTATATTATTATGAAAGAAAGTAGCTAAAAATTTAGATTTTTAATAATCTACTCACATATGCTGGAAAGGGATAAAAAGATAGTTCTGTATTGTGTAGCATGAGATAGTGCTTATCGTGGTTTTCTTCCCTTCAGCATTATTTACTTTTATTACTGCTGAGTTGGAAGTACTCACACCCGACTCCCTGCACCTTGTGTGCAGATCCAGGTACATCACAGTGGAGCTGAATCTATTGCGGCTCGGGAGTGCTTTTGGACAGTCGAGGTAGCTGCTAGCGTTCGCAGGACCTGATTCTCCAGTTTGTCTGTATTTTGTTCTGATCATCCCACACTTGTGCACGGTTATATTCACTATTTACACTTTGTATACTCTGTAGAGGCTCATGACTCTTGACCCTTCGGTCTATGGGAGTTGGTATGCGTGGGATTTGGTTCCCTTGTTTTGATATATATATCACTATTATTTTACAATTGATATGCTTAAATGGGATAAGGCGAGCTCATAGCTCTATGATTGTTGTTGCTTGGTCGGGCTGGCCTAGCAGTGTGCTGGGCGCCATCACGACCGGATTTGGGGTCGTGACAAGTTGGTATCAGAGCCTAGGTTTACTAGGCCTCATGAGTCTTGAGCCGGTTAGTAGAGTCTTGTGGATCGGTACGGGGACGCCTGTACTTATCCTCGGGAGGCCGCGAACCTTTAGGAAACACTTCACATTTCTTGGAATTCTTATCGTGCGTACTTGATTCAGCTTGAGATATGCTTTTGAAATTCCTTCCACACGTCTGTGTACGCATCGAGCGCTCAGTAATGTAATTGCCTTATGGCTTATGATTTCCTCGAACGAGGGGCGAGATATAATCTCCGTGAGTTCATGTTGGGCCAGTCAGGATGACTTGAGGCTGGACCTTGTTTATGACTTGAGCATTGTGGTGCTGATTTTGTGAGTGGTGGCAATAGATAATGTACTGAGGTTTTGAAATTCCGTATTTTTGCACTATACAGTGCTGTGCTGAGGTATTTGGGCTAGTAGCCATGTTTGGGGCCTTGTGCCGACATGTAGAGTATTAGGGAGGCTTACTAATGGATGAGCTGTTAATTGTTCGACTCTTGTCTAATCTGTTGTGTAGCCCCGAGCTATGGGCGTGGTGAATAATTACCATATCTCGTAATTGGAAGGTAAAGTGCCTTATGTGTAGTGGAACGAGTTTAAACTCAGGAAGACTAAAGTGATTTTGATATGTGTTATGATTCGAGCAGGTACAGCACAGGTTCAAGTATAAATTGTGATAATATGATTCGTATAGTATTGAGATTTAATGTTGTTGAAATACATTGTAATATCTTGTTGAGTTGTGGATGTATTGTTAGAATGGTTTGGTGATTCTCTGGCAGGTGGATAGGCCAATTTACAAAGGAAACTCTGCCGAAATATTTGGAAAATTTGGGACTTAGAAAGATTTCTGTCACCTAAAGAGAGTGGGCTTATTGGTGATGCGTGTATATCTGCAAGAATTGCAGAAGAGCTAAGGTATCTGATGATTCGAGTCTTTGTCAAGGCTTGTAAATGACTTGAGTTTAATCTCAATATAACATTATGGCATCAATTGAGTAATAATGCTAGGAGTGGCTAAAAGTGCTTTGATGTATGGCTCCGAGCCAAGTTGGGGAGGTTGCTATTGAATAACTGATTGCACTATTGTGTGCTATGTTGATTCTGTCTCTAAGTATGTTGGGAAATTCTGGTAAAGGTTATGGTGCTTCGTAGATCTGATGAAGTACTAGGGTGTTTTGAACTGTTGTTGGTAAAGAATATTCACCGTATAGAAAAGAAAGATAGCCGATTGTATCTATAAGTAATCATGTTCTGCGATGTCAGAGTTCTAACAAAACACGAGTGGTTCTACTCAATAGGACAGTTGAATTACAGCTGAATAAGGGTGAATGATGCCCGAGGATGGTTTTGCAGTGTTCTAGATTTTGCTTGTAACAGTTAGGTGCCTTAAGATTTGTGTATGTGGCTAAAGATGGCGGTTTCGTTAAGGAAGATCAAGACTTGTGTTATATCATGTGAATGGTGGGATTCTAGGTATCCGTATTGGGAAACATTGAGAGAGTATTTAGTGGCCTATGGGTCTTAGACCGTGTGGTCTTGTGTACGAGTCTCGTGTGGTAACATGAGTTGATGTATTATGGTACTACAGTAAAGACGGATATGAAATTAGAGATGAATCAGAAAGGAAACCGGGTAAATGGAACAACTGGTTAATAAACCAGAATGGTATAAAAAGGAATATGATTGATTCCTGGTATGTGGTTGAAGTAATGAGTCTTGCAGACATTGCAACAAAGCTCTTGCGTGCTGGCAGTTGTGTAACTTGATATGGGTATAAGGACTCAGTCCTGGTAGTTAAACTTATGCAACGAATGGGAAGAAATAGTTTGTGATGTGTTTTATCATGGTTGGAAAATAAGTATATTCCTGTCGGTATGCGAAGCGTGGAATGTGTAATGAGTTTTTCTTCTATATGGGATCACGAAAGTCCTTGACTAGTGGAGTGCGCCGATGTTGAGGCGGAGGAAAGGATATGAATTTCCATGTTGTCTTAGTGTGATATGGTATACACGATGTGTTATGGAAAGTTGATAATGGTATATTCTAGGTTTTGAGATCAGTTCATAATATATGGGAAGCCAATAAAATTATTGAGCAGCGCGGACAGTTGCAGGTGAATTAAGAATCGATCTTTTGGATGATTTAAGAAAATGGTACTGCTATTCTATTAACTTGGCAGGGAATATGATCCAAAAAGGACAAGGTAATGTAAATTGATGATATCCAGTGGTATGGTGGTATTCTCTTGTTGGATCGACTATAATAACCGAGTCGTTGATGGCATAGTGAAATTTCTGAATGGCTGTCATGGTATGAATGGACGCTTGATGTGCGTTATGTATATGTACAGTGGAGTACAGAATCAGGCATAGTGATTCATATGTTATATATGTGTAGGAGACTTGAAGTTCTCGTTAATCCGCCTATGTAGTGGTTGTATATCGTGTGCATCGGCACCGTTTTGTGATTATTGGAAATCGAAAGCCCTAGAGGCTCTCTCTTGACTTGATAAGATGAATTCGGATTATGATACTTGATTGCTGACTGGTTGTCATGGGTCAGATTGTCTAGACTAATGTGGTATGGACTATGTCGGAAAATGGCACAAATTGTGTAGCAGAGAGCATCAGAGTATGCTCCAACAGAGTAGTTGTACCCAGGTCCAGCGGACGACTGGTAGGCATTGCTTTGTCAGTTGGACCTTAGTGGCGGATGTCAGTGTAGAGGTATCTACCATTGATTCAGTTCCAGTATTGAGAAACGTTGTCGGATGCGTTTCATGTGGCCGAGCTTGAGGCTATATATATATGTTTGCTGTAATGAGAAAATTCGACTCGATATGCATTTCCTTTTTGCGAGATTTATGTGTGGATCGGGTGGCACGCCGCCACGGGTTATTTGGATCGGGTGGCACGCCACCACAGGTATGGTATCTGGATTGGGTGGTAACACGGGTATGTCATTGGAGCGGGTTGCACGCCGCAATAGAATATTGTGAAAATATAGTTAGTTATATGCTACCTGGTATACAATACTTCCTCGCTTCTGAGGAAAAGTCCGTATTGAGTATCGCTTGGCGAATGGCACATCGGTTGTGTCCTTTCAGGATTTAATAGCATACGATAATTGTTTCACCTGAGGGCGAGGTTGATTGCCTGGGTTCAAGACCTAGATCTGTGCGTGGATAACCGTTTTGAGCTTAGTGGCTTGAGGTGCTTCATGAGTAATAACGATGGGATAGAATCACGAATCGTGGCACGTCCACGTGATGTTATGACCTCTCGAGGAGGATTCAGGTACTTTATTTCTATAATACGAGACGCGATCTCAGTTCTATATTATGATGGCACAGAGGGATTAAATTGCAGCTCTAATTGCTGGAGACAGTTGTCATGATTTGAGCTGTCATGATTCGAGTGTGTGCGGACGTTTCTATTGGAGCCTATGTTGTGCTCGTCGTGGCTTAGGCCGGTGTTGAGGTGTCTTATCACCAGTGCGGTGTGTTATAATCGAAATGATCGTTGGAGTCATTAACGAATATGAGCATATTGGATCTTAGCTTGTTAGAAAGGTAAAAATCGAGGTTTTGCTCCAAAACCTATTGTGGTACCAGATCTAAAAGGGAAATGGATTCACGAATGGTTGACCTGAGAGATGGGTTCGGTATATCGCGTGCTTCAGCTGCCGGGGGGCAAGATATGGAGGTGTTGGAATAAGACTCTATCTAATGAAAGAGGTTTTCAGCTAGTATTGTTATTGTGGCCAGTTGTAGTGATTAGAGACTATCGCCTCGAGTAATGGGGTTGTCGATACATCATATGATCTCACCCGGAGTAGTGAATGTGGGTTATTGCAGTGGATTCAAGTGTATCCTGAGTATAGGCATGGGATTTGCATTTGGCATATGATTTCAGAAAGTGCAATGTGATTTATGGTTCAGCTGGTCTGTGAAATTATGACTATATGGTGTTTTCGGACTTATGTGAGATAGGGTAACGTACGATCGCCCGAATATATGCTTGGTAAGGTCATTCAGCTATTAGGTTGCTTCTAGTACAACTCTGAGTCCGCTCGAGGATGAGCGTTTGTTTAAGTTGGGGAGAATGTAACGACCCGGCCCGTTGTTACGGGAATTGCCACCACGCTGCCTTGCATTAACATATCTTATGTTTCTATATCAGTGTTAGAACCTATCGGGTGAGTTAGGAGTGAATTGAATTGAAAATGAAGCAAATAGCATGTTTGAAGGAAGTTTGAATATGGGAAGTCAACCAAGAGTTGACTATCGAGTTAGAGTGCTCGGAATCGAATTCTGATGATTCGACTAGTTTTGAGGGATCATTTATGACTTAGGAGAGCAATCGACATTGAATTTGGAGGTCAGGTGTAGTTTTAGGCTTGAATTGGCTAAGGTTGAATTTTGGCGAAATCCGAACTGTAGGTGAGATTTTTATCCGGGAGTCGGAATGGAATTCCGATGGTTGCAGTAGCTCCGTTAGGTGATTTTGGATATGCCTGCAAATTTTCAGGTCATTCGGACGTCGTTTGGTCGGGTTTTTGATTGAATGAGCAATTCGGAAATTTTGAAGAAACTTAGGCTTGAATCCGTGTGTAATTGGTGATTTTGATGTTTAGGATGGTGTTTTTATGATTGGAACAAGTTCGTATCGTGTTATGGAGTATGTTGGTGGTTTTCGTTGGGGTCCGGGGGGCCTCGGGATGAATTCGGGGGTCCAAACGGACCATTTTTCGCAGCATGAAAAGTCTGCTGTAAATTGCAGATCACTGGGCACAATTTAAGCCTTCGCGTTCGCGAGGGCTATGCCGCGTTCGCGTAGGCTGGGGCCAGGTGACTATCTCGTTCACGAGGGGAGGTGCCGCGTTCGTGTAAGAGGAAGCTGGGAAGCATCGCGTTCGCGATGGTTTGGGTCGTGTTCGCGTATAAGGAATTCATAAGGCATCGCGAACGCGTGAGCTATGTCGCATTCGTGTAGAGGAAAAATCCGGGCTGGGGAGAATGGTCTTCGCGGACGCGTGGCAGTGTGTCGCGTTCGCGATGAAGAACTGGAATAAGGCATCGCGTTCGCGTGAGAGGCGTCGCGAACGCGATGAAGAAATTTGACTGGCAGTGAGTTTAATTACAGAACATAACCAGTCGCGGGTTTCATACCCCAATACACCATTTTTAAGCCCTAGAGAGAAGAAATCACGGGAAAACGCTGGGAAATCATCGGGTATTCATCGGAGGTAAGTTCCTTGACTCAAAAACATCATTTTATGGTAGAATTAACATCAATCTTCATGAATTTGGGTAGAAATTGTGAAGGATTGTGGCCTAGATATAGAAAACGAAAATTTGGATTTTGAAAGACCAATCGAACTCCGATTTTGGTAAATTTTATATGTACGGACTCGTGGCGAGACGAGGATTCTGGAAATATGAGTTTGGAGATTTTTTGAGATATGGGCCCGGGGCTCGGGTTTTGCAAATTTCGTGATTTTTGATATTTTTCGAGTTCTTTCGATTGGGATATGTTCCATTAGCCTATTTTGGTATATTTGTGCTGATTTGTGCTAGTTTTGACGTGCGTGGATGCCGGTTCAAGGAGCTAAGGCATCGCGGGCATGAGGTTTTGTCGGTTCGAGGTGGGTAATACTTGTAAATGATGTCCTGAGGGTTGGTAAACCCCGGACTTGCACATCTTAGTGCTGTGTTGAGGTGACTTGCACGCCGGATAACGGGCATGGGGTAGAGCACCATTGGGGATCGTGACTTGGTCCGTTCCGCGTAATAAATAATAACACCTAATTGTTGAAATGAATTGGACTAATTATCATGTTTGGGCTTCGTGCCAATTATTTGAATCCATCAGGGATTGGTATCGCTGTTTTGATAACACTGTACATATTTTATTCTAAATTTAAGGTTTAAAATGGTATTTTGCTAATCAGTATTTTTGTAAGGTTAGGAAAATAAAAACTTGAAAAAGGTCTTAATAATATTTTTAGCTGTGAGCTGATATGATATTGTTGCCGTAGGGCTTTCTTGATTATTTGTTAGACCGATTGGGCCGAGGACCATATGTTAGGGCATGACATTTCATGTGAGCATATGCATACACATGCATGGATCGGACCGCACGCCGCAGTGGTATACGGATCGGGCTGCGCGCCGCAGCAGGTGTGATATTAATATTGTGCTTGGGCTGTAGGAGCCCCTCCGGAGTCTGAACCCCCACAGTGAGCACGGGTACCCAAATTGGATCGGGCTACATGCCGTAGCGGTCATACGCATTGCATGGCATACATACATTGGTTTATGTGTGTCATACCTCCTTTTGGCGCGCTTACCCCGAGGGATAAACGTACAAGGGAGTTTTTCCAATTTAAGTGACAATATTCGAAATGAGATTATTTATTTATTTCAGAGTCGCCACTTGGAATAAATTATGGTGTCCCAAGTCACCAATTTATTTAAATCCCAAATCGAGGAAATTTTCGACTTTCCAAATGAAGTCTGCGAACCAGAAATTCTAAGTAAGGAATTCTGTTGACCCGAGGTAAGGTGTTAGGCACCCCCGGATCCCGTGGTTCTAGCACGGTCGCTTAAATTATTGTAATGGCTAAATATCTGATTTTTAAAAAATGTTCAATACTATAATGCAATTTTAAATCATTTACCGCGTTTGGTTATTTTTAAGAAAGAAAAAAAATGAACATTGTTATTGAGGGGCCCCGCAATTTTATTTCTTCTATTTATCTAGGCTCGTAACATTTTTTATTTAAAAAAAAAGATAATCCTAAAGTGACTACATTTTTTCTATTTAGTTTGTCTCCAAAAGAAAAGAAAAGTCCTAAACAATTACATGCTTAAAAGGCTACTCTATATTAATGCAAAAGGTGTTCCCTTGAATGACAAATTTATTCTTCAAATTATAAAGCTAACTACAATTTGACAAAAAACTAATAAAAATAGAAAATAACAACAAATATTGATCAACAACTTGCTTTTCTATTTCATTTCAAAACTTCAACTTCCAATTCGAGCTTACATCAACACATGGTTTTTAGAATGTGTACCTGGTTTTGAAAGGAATGGGAAAATGGCAAATCAACAGGGCGGTGAAAATACAGCAACAACAACAGTAACAACCAGCAGTAGCTTCAACACCTCAATCCCGAAAATCCCAGCAATACGGAGAAAAACAAAAAAAAACCAGTAAAAAATAGAAAAGAAAAATATATTCCAGATTTTCTCTTTGTTTTGGCTTTCTAGCTTTGAACTCTTTTCACTTCTCAAAAGAAACTCTCAAAAATTGCATTTTTTTCGTGTATACTTCTGTACCCAGAGTGTATATCGAGTGTATACCACAGCAGGAAATTTTTTTTATTTTTTCTTCTCTTCCGATTTTTTCTCTCTTTTTTCTCTCCCCTTTTCTCTCAAATCTTCTCTTCTATTTATAGGCAAGAATTTCGAAAATTTTCAGATCTTTTTATTAAAAAGAATATATTTTTTAATTTAAAGAAAACCCACTAATCCATGTTTTCCTCTCCATGTTTTCCTCTCCATGTTTTCTTCCTTTATTTCCTTGCCCCCACTACTTTATGTTATGTGATTATGATTATTTTTGGATAAAAATCTGAATTTTTTTTTTTGGGCCAAGGGGTTTTGGGTTGGGTAAGGGTGCATAGGATTGAGCTTGTAACTTAATTTGCAAGATGGCCCAATCCAAATTTTTTCTATTTTGTTCTTCTCCATTATTCAACATCCTAATTAATAAAGCCCAAAAATACTAAGATTAATTTATAAAAACTAAAAATTATCTTGAAATACTAATTAACTCATAATAATAATTATCACACAAAATTAAACATTAATAAAAATAAAATTGCACGATTTGGACATTAAATGCTTAAAAATACAAAAATACATATTTTTTTATGACTTTTCATTTCTGTAAAATAAAATTAATTGTAAACTTGAATTTTATATACATATGCAACATATTTTTTGTATATTTTATTTATTTAAACAAGCAAATATGCACAGATAAAAAATGCAAATAATACAAGAAAAATAACACAAAATTCACAACAATTGCAAGAAAACTAAAATTATTTTATTTTGAATCTTTGGGAGTATTTCTCTTATAGGGCAAAAATCACGTGCTCACAATGTGTACTACGTGGCATAACATTCAGCACTCATACATTACTGGCACACATGCATTAGTTGCCTTATTGACCAGATCTCCTGGTGTAAATCGATAAGGAGTGCTGAGCCCGAGGGGCTGATTTGAGTGCGGACTTGCACTGCTTGAGATTGTATCCAGGTATTGGTATATTATTATGAAAGAAAGTAGCTAAAAATCTACTCACATATGCTGGAAAGGGATAAAAAGATAGTTCTGTATTGTGTAGCATGAGATAGTGCTTATCGTGGTTTTCTTCCCTTCAGCATTATTTACTTTTATTACTGCTGAGTTGGAAGTACTCACACCCGACTCCCTGCACCTTGTGTGCAGATTCAGGTACATCACAGCAGGGCTGATTCTATTGCGGCTCGGGAGTGCTTTTGGACAGTCGAGGTAGCTGCCAGCGTTCGCAGGACCTGATTCTCCAGTTTGTCTGTATTTTGTTCGATCATCCCACACTTATGCACAGTTATATTCACTATTTACACTTTGTATACTCTGTAGAGGCTCATGACTCTTGACCCTTCGGTCTATGGGAGTTGGTATGCATGGGACTTGGTTCCCCTGTTTTGATATATCTATCACTGTTATTTTACAATTGATATGCTTAAATGGGATAAGGCGAGCTCATAGCTCTATGATTGTTGTTGCTTGGTCGGGCTAGCCTAGCAGTGTGATGGGCGCCATCACGACCGGATTTTGGGTCGTGACATTTACACCCAAGATAATAAACCAAATACAATAATTATTCAAAGTCGAGTTCTAAAACCCTGATCCAGTGGTTCTGGGTTCATCATCTTGTTGGAAAATGTGTCTAGACTGGCTTTTACTCGAGCGGACAACTCGAGCCGAGGAGTGTCAGGGCACCGGTAGCATGGCTTTCCGGCTTAATTGACAATGCTTCCCGCCTAAATATGTGTGACTACAAATCCTTCACCGGGTGCCAAGCACCACAACTATCTTGAGAAAACGGGCTATGTCCAGCAAATGCCCGATATTATTTTAAAGAGACTTAGAAGAAGAAAAATGGGTATCGGCACAATTTATACACAATTCACAAAATATCAAAACAGTAAAACAATATTTAGCACATTAAATACAAACATATAATAAAATCAGATAATAAATAAGCCAAATACAACAATTAATCCAAGCTCGAATTCTTAAACCCTGAACCAGTGGTTCTGGGTTTGGTTGTCCCCAGCAGAGTTGCCAGAGCTGTCACACCTCCTTTTGGCGCTACCGCACCCCGCGAAGGGCGCGGTAGAGGAGTTTTTTCCAATTAAAGGACAATCAAAACGAGATTCATTTATTAAGAGATTCAGAGTCGCCATTTGGGAGATTTATGGTGTCCCAAGTCACCGGTTTGAATCCTGAATCGAGAAAAGGTTTGACTCTATTTAACAGTTCGCGAACCAGAAATCCGGATAAGGAATTCTGTTAACCCGGGAGAAAGTGTTAGGCATTCCCGAGTTCCGTGGTTCTAGCACGGTCGCTCAACTGTCATATTCGGCTTATTTTTCTGAATTACTATGATTTAACTTATGTGCAAATTTTAACCTTTAACCGCTTTTAATATTATTATTTATTATTTTAACAAAGAATTGCAACGTTATGAAAACGTATCTCGAACCACATCACATCAATGTACCCGTAGTTAGTGACATATTTCGACTCCGTTGAGATTTGGATTTGGGTCACATTAATGTGCACTCGAGTTTAGGGAGATAACATTATTAAATAAGCGCCTAAGGATACTAACGCATTATTATTTTGAGAAAGGCCGTGAAATTCGCTAAACGGCCAATCTCGAAGTCTAAGAATTGGTAATACCCATCCATTGAGGGCCCCGCAATTTGCATTTTTATTTAGCGAGACTCAATCTCGTTTTATTAAAGGAAAGAAATGTATTTTAGCTAAGGCAAACTATTTACTTCCTAAGCTTGAGACTATTGTGAGAGGTTGACAAACTAACAGCAATACACTTGCGTTTATCTCAATCAGACCCAAACAAAATTCATATATGCTCATCAACCAAAGCTAATAAATCTCTTACTCCACGTATAAACAAGATCATAGTTTTATCAATAAAACATACATGCTAGTTTTCAAGACTAAGCTAGCCCAGTATCACGTCACTACTTCACATAACTCAAAATTTTATCCCAAATGATTTAACTGCTTAACATGGAATCGGACCAACTAAAGAACTAAAATACCGTATTAAAATTGAGCTCATAACTCGGTTGCTTCAATCATTCATCATTTACATTCCAACATTCATAAACAATAGTGATGAAAATTACTAAAACAAAGGAAGTTAGTACTCAATTTGAGATCGAACACAGAGAGAGACTTTAGCAGAAGTACACATGAATTAATTAAATCTGAAAAAAGAAGAAACCAATGAAATAGAGATGAACCTGAGGTTTATGCAGACTCGCCGGAATCTCGCCGAAATCTCGAACAGAACTGAACAGACCCAATGAACAGATTTAGCGACCAAGGAACGGGTTTTAACGAGACTCGATCTCAACATGAACGTTATACTAAATGGAACGACAGATTTCAGACTACGAATTCGAACGAGCTCTCCATGAGCTTGGAGTGAACTCCATTGCTGTCCGTTTTTTTTTTGTGGTGAATGAGCCATATCACAGCAATCCTAAAAGCCACGTCTCAGCATGTTTGCTCCTAGATGAGGAAGATGAGGAAGCTCACGTTCATGGGAAAATCTGTCGTGTTGGTGTTTGAGAACGAGGAAGAGGACGGTGTCTATGAGAGAAAGCTGTGTGGTTCCAAAACAAGTCCCCTAGTTTTTATTCAACCTCCTCTAACGTGAGTCCTCCTTTCTGTTTTTTTCTTTAAGTAGAAGAAGCTCCCAGTGTAATGCCATTTCTCTCTTTTCTGTTGTCCCTCACGTGTGTGCATGTGTTTTTGTATATCTCTTTTTATTTTTATTCATTTTTTCTAGTTCTCCCCATGTGTGTTGTATGTCTTTTTCTTTTTGTTTTGTGTCCGTTTTTCAATCTTTCCGTTTTTTCTTCCCTTTTCAAATTATCTTTTTCATATAAAATGTTTTTTTTGGGTCATGTGTGCATGTGGGTGTGTTTGTAAAAATGTGAAGACCAAAATTAGAGGGGGTTACATGGGTTGGGTAAAGAGTGATGGGTCTCACATGGGTTATGGGTGTGTTTTGTCCGTATTCTCCATGTGTGGTGGACTCAGATTATTATGGGCTAGGTCCGAAAACTAAGCCTAAAATCGGATAGTTTGAACCCAAATATTATTCTTCGCCCGAAACCGAGAATAAGGACACGGTATTATTTAATTAATCATGTAAGCAAAATAACTATAAGACTCACAATTAAAACAAAACTATTTTTATAATTTTTCAAGATTAAAGTAACTACAAAATGTTAATGAAACTATTTTTTTTATTTTTGTTTTTATAAAAATATAAAAATATAAATTACTATTTTTGTATTTTTCAAGTTTAAAAATGACTACGAAACATTAATAAAACTATATTTTTGTTATTTTTTATTTTAAGGTAAAAATAAAGTAAAAGAGTCAAAATTAGCTAAGATAGCTATATTAGGCCTAAACTAAATATTTTACGCTAAAAATATAAAAAATCTCGGGTAGGGGCAAAATCACGCATCTACAACGCATGTTGACCCAAAGGAAGTAACTATATTCTCATTGCAAATGCTCCAATTAAGTCGTAGAAGGACAAAGTCTATGGTACACTTAAAGCATATAGACAAATCGGTTTCAAATAAACTTCTTGATAAAGAAGATGAGCAAATGATCAAAATAATCATAATAAGGAGGCAAGTAATCTAGAATATCACATGACATAACACTTCACAAAATCTCATGAGAGATTCATGTACCTGAAATGAATGAAGAGATCTCTATGTTATGTCTTTATGAAAAAGTATTGGAACCAATATAAAATGTTCGTCGACTACATTTATGATAGCGCTAAATATATATGAGGATCTTAAGTCTGGAGAAACAATTTCTAATAAAATTGGTTTCATATAAAATATGTAGTTTTTGAACATGTAGTTCAAACACTGGAAAGTATAAAGTCAATGGTATGTGCAACCGGTTTTCGATATCTTATTTGTCTAGCATGATATGAAAACTTGATATGCATCTAATTAAAGTCTATTTTATTACATATATAATTTAACCTATATGACAATCTTCGAAGGATTTAAATCGTTTAAAGCATATGAAATTTTTGGTCATGAAATACTACATCCTATGTACAATTTGTGGGCATTTGTATCTTACTATAATTATAAGCATGATGTGATAGTGAGAATTTTCAAGGTGAAACATATTCATTGGATTTAATATGGGCAATTTATTCTCCAAATCTCTATCGGCTTTAACCTTCAAGAAGCTAGTGCACACGATTGAAATGTGAATGCTCAGGGATGTGAATTGATGCTCTCACTAGGTGGAGTTAGTACTCGTTGTACTCTTTTTCCCTTACAAGTTTTTGTCTCATTTAGTTTTCCTGGCAAAGTTTTCAACGAGGCAACTATTGGCCCAAGTAAAGGTTAGTTTTGAAGACTGCCAAAGGAACTCATGATGAACCAGGTCCGTCCATCTAGTGGTCCATCCCTTAGGTGAACAAAAACGGGCAAATTTGAGCATGTGGGTTGCACGTGAAGGAGATAAGATTAACTTGGTGTATTTAATATCTCCTGATCGAAAATATTGCATAATTGATAAGGAGAAGGACTCTTTAATCAAAGATAACACTATTCAAGATAGGGAAGGAGTTAGAAGTCGAAATCAACTAGAACTCTTCCATCAAGGAAGAGTTGCATCAGAACTCTAGTTATTTCTTTATCTACTAACTCTATAAATTGCAGGATGTTCTCACATTAAAGTGTTGCACAAAAACACATAAGTTAATCGTGAATTGAGATTAAAATAGCAAGGCTTTTTGCAAGCAGTTCGTGTGTGATTCAAATGTGCAAATCTGAAGCAACATGAACCATATTGAAGAACCAGCTCCATAGAAAGTTTTATGCGTCTTTCTTTATTTCTAGTTCAATTGTAGTAGGTATTTTAATATTGTACCTTTCAGATTTATCTAGAAGCAATTGTAATAGGTATTTTGAGTATTCAAGTTAGAGTTAACTTGAAGTTATCGCAACAGTTAGATGTTGGTTGCTACAACGGGATTAGAGGTAATCCGTAGGTTTACAAAGAGTTTTGTAAATGCAGTTTTGGCTTAGTGATTTTAGTGGAAGTTGGGAAAATCCTACTGAGTAGTATTTCATAGTTTTTCCACCTTTTGAGTCGGGTGTTTTCCACATAAAAATATATGTGTTCTTTATTTTATGTACTTTTAATTCCGTAAATAGCAGTAGTAAGTAGATCTAGAAGAACCAGGTTCTTCTAGTGCGAAAATTGGGTACCACCCAAATCACCCCCTCCCCCTTGTGTGGTATTGACGTTTAGAACATCAATTGATATCAAAGAAGATTATCCTTGAAGAGGCTAACACCTTAAGAAAAGATCGACATGAGTGCACCACCTGGGAACCGGGAAGTGTAATCTACTGATAGGCCTCCACTCTTTATTGGCCACTACTACTCTTGGTGGAAAAACATGATGAAAGATTACATTATAGGAGAAGACTATAAACTCTGGGATATAGTCATTGATGGTCCTCTAGCAACTACAAATAAGAATGTTGAAAAGTGGATGTGCCAAAGACAAGAGCTGACTGCATTGCTGAGGACTTAAGGAAGTGGGAAAAGAATGCAAAGGCTAAGAAATGACTTATGTGTGGACTTGGTCCTGACGAGTACAGTAGAATTCAAAGTTGTACCACTGCTAAGGAAATATAGGACACTTTGCAAGTGGCTTATGAAGGAACACCTTCAAGTGAAAAGGTCCAGAGGAACATTGTTATATTCTTAATATTAGAATTTCACTATGAAGGAAGGGGAAATCATCCAAGAGATGTATACAAGGTTCACCACATTAAGAAATGAACTTAAGTCTCTTGGAAGGGTTATTATTGAAGAAGACAAAGTTGAGAAGATTTTGACAAAGGTGTCACACCTCTTTTTTACGCTTACCCGCGAGGGCGCAAAGAGTTTTTCCAATTAAAGGACAATCGAGACGGGATCCATTTTATTAAATTCAGAGTCGCCACTTGGGAAAGTAATGGTGTCCCAAGTCACCGATTTGATCCCGAATCGAGGAAAAGAATGACTCTATTTAACAATCCGCGAACCAGAAATCCGGATAAGGAATTCTGTTAACCCGGGAGAAGGTATTAGGCATTCCCGAATTCCGTGGTTCTAGCACGGTTGCTCAACTGTCGTGTTCGGCTTATTTATCAGATTTTTCCAGTTATATACTTAGTGCCAATTAATATCCCTTTACCGCTTTTATTATTATTATGATTTACGAAAAAAGAAAATTGCCTAAAAATATGTTTCGAATCACGTCACATGAAATGCACCCGGATTCTCGACACATTCTTATTCAACATTTTGGGATTTGGATTTGGGTCGCATGAAATGCACACCCGTATTTAAGAAGGTAGGATTAAAATACGCGCCTAAAGCGATTACTTATTTACACTTTTGAGAAGGCCATGATATTCGCTAAAAAATGACACATCTCGAAATCTAAGTATTTTATATGTACCTTTATGAGGACCTTGCGATTTGTGTAACTATTGGGCGAGGCGCACCTCTAATTCAAATCTAAGGCGAGCTACATCCCGCTGTATTTATTTAGGAGTGGATTCCAAATTATTTAAAACCTGTACGAGCCACACCACATGAAATGCGCCTGTGGTTCCTGACACGCTTTATTTAATCTTGTTCAAAACTGGGGTCGGGTCACATGAAATGCACCCCCGATTCCTTTAATCTAGTTACGTCATTCAGTTGAGTAATAACTCGCTAATTCCTACAATGTGACAAAATCCTACTCAACTATAACCAATTCGAGCAAACATACGATTAATTAATTAAGTGAGTAGGTTTGAGTCTATGGTGGACAATTATATGGAAAGACCTTACTTTGAATTCAAATAGCCCTCAAAGAGCCACTGTCATATATTTTTTGCAAGTTCAAGATATCATTCCTCACGGGTGTTCAAATCATCTTAAACTTTCTGCTTAATCGGATAGCTAATCTCACTTTTAACATAGGATCTAGTATTAACAGATTTGAGATTACACACATGAATAGAGAAGATTGAACAGAGATATAGCGGAATGATTCAGGTTTATGTACATATCCAATGACAGTGTATCTTTGATCTAGATGCATTTTTTCATAGCCAGAATCAGCAATACAAACTTAATTAAAGAATAACAAAACATGACAAACATAAGGACTTTGGACATCTGTATATATTCAACAAACTTAAAAGGAGCTTCAGGCTTCATTCTTTTCGAACCAAGACACTACAATGATAGAGATGTGTACCTGGAATACGGAAAAAGAAAGTAGAGTGAGCAGTGGTAATGCAGCAACAGTAGCAGTAGCCCAGCAACAAACAATACAGCAACAAACCAATGGTAATCAATCCCCACAATAATGCAGCAACAGTAACAGTAGCCCAGCAACAAACAGCACAGCAAAAATCAATGGTAATCACTCCCCACAACACTTAGCACCCAAACCAAAACCCACAGCAGTACACAACAACAACACAGCAGCAGCAAAATAGCAACAAACAGAATCAGCCGCAACAAAACAAAACCACAACCACCTTAGCAAACAACAGCAGCAAACAAATAGCCTTCTCTCACAAACAGCAACAGCAACAGTAGCCAAACTTTAATGGAACAGTAACACAGGATCTATATATGTGTGTATTTCTGTCTCCCTTCTTCCTAATGTGTGTAACTCTTTTTAAAGCCCAAAAAACCAGGACCTTCCTCTTCTCTGCAACCTCCTATATATAACCAAAACAGACCTCTATCTCTAAGAGCCAAGGACCAGTAGAAATCCACTCAAAACCCTGCCCATCCCTGCTCTGCCAGCCCATGATATTCCCTGGCAGCCCTGACACTGGTTTTGCCACTATATTGTGTCTAATCATGGGTTCTTTTAATTAGAATTAATAACAGGGGACAACTGGTGGTGAACTCTGCTGTACAGCAGGTTCCACCAGCAGTCTTAATGCACTACCCTTTATCAGTACACCATTCAATCCTATACTAACAAACAACTATATCCAAACGTCATTGTTAATTCAGAATCCAGAATCAATACCAATCAGAAAATTGCCAAATCAAACAATTCAACACAGTGATGACCCACTGCCCGGGCTTTCAAACAACAAAACTCGCGAATTAAAATGACGACATTTGTTATTCGACCATAATATATATGATTGATAACAAGTGATCGACTTACGAATTTAATCGATTATAGCTTCAACGGACAGATTTGAAGAAATCGCTTATTCGAATTAGCTAATTGACGACCTTAAGTTGATTAATTGTACAAAGCCACTACAATTAACAAACAGTCAATCGGACAGATAATAACAAGAATGACTTGACCAAACAAAGGGTCATTCGAGAAGAAGCTGACAGAATCTAAAACACACAAACATTAATTTTAAACAAACAATATAAGGATAAATAACAAAAAGAAGAAGAAACAGTACCTTAAGAAGAAAAACAAAATTCGACGGACCCGGCTCCAAAGGACTTAAGTTTGCACTTTTGAAGTAAACACACTTTAATTGAAGTGTTTTTCAAACGAAAAACACTCCAATTGAAGTCTGTTGCCTTCAAATACCGTTGACTTGGACGAAATCCCAAGTTTCTTGGATTCTAGGGTTCTTGAGGTTCGAATTGGGGTTCGAGGGGTTCTGGTCAGATTCGAACCAAAACGTGGTTAGTGGGGGTATGAGGGAGGTTTGGCGAGGGCGAGGCATGAATTTGGGGTGGTTTGGGGTAGAACTTCGAACTCCGGCGAGCTTCGATCTAATATTCGAAGAGCTCGGGAATGATTCGAGGCCAACGGTTAGGGGATTCGTGTAGAGGGAGGTGAGGGGAAGAGCTGGTGAGAATTTGAGGAGGTTTGGCCTACCGGAACCGCCGTGAGGCGATTTCCGGTAGGCGGCGGGCGGTGGTTTGACGGCGGCTAGGGTTGGGGCGTCTCTGAGGTTGAGAGACGAGAATGGGGTTCTGAAGGGGAAAATTAGGTCTTGGGGGGGGTGTGATATATTGAATATATGCTAATCAATCTGGACCGTGAGATTTATGGTAATCGACGGTCCAGATCGATATAATGGATAGGGTATGGGTTACAGAGACGGGTCAGTCCGGGTTGCGGGTAATGGGTATATTTCTGATGGGCTTTGGGTTATGGAATTGGGTGCATTTAGGTTGGGCTTGAAGATTAAAATACACTAAGCCCAATTTCGATTTCCTTTATTTGATTTTTTTCTTGTCTTTTATTTTCTTTTTAATTCCTAATTTATTAACAACCAAAACTCTAAAATACATTACAAAAATCAAATTAGTTTATAAGAGTACAAATTAAATTCTTATTATAATTAAGTTAAACTGAAAATCACACAATTGGGACATTAAATGCTAAAAATACAAAAATACATATTTTTTGTGATTTTCTATTTTTGTCAAATAAACTTGATTACTTTAATGGATCTTAAATGCAAATGTGACATATTTTTGTACTTTTTCATTAATTAAACAAGTAAACACGGACACACAAAAATGCAAACAATAAGAGAAAATAACATAAAAATTCACAAATATCGCGAACAACGCAAAACTCTTTTATTTTGAATTTTTGGGAGTAATTCTCATGTAGGGCAAAAATCACGTGCTCACAGCTGCCCCTCTTTGCGCGTAAACACGGAGAGTTTTTGTGCAAAGATAAGTTAGCGGATACGAGCGATTTTTGCCCGTTTGAGCACTCCGTACGAAGCATTTTTTGAAAAGTTTGACCGAACCTTTGCTTCCGAAGGTCTCCTACATATCCCCGGCTAAAAGGGAATCAGGTCAATGTAGTTCAGGAAGTTTTGGTAGCTGGGACTACCGTGACTGTTGTGATCTCGCTGTTATTGCTGTTACCGCTGTTACTGCTGTTGCCAATGCTTAACTGATCCCCTTATTACACCGCGCTAAGCAAAAATAAAAAGCTAGATTAAGTTACAGTACTACAAGTTCTTATCTATCCTTTTTAACTTGATCTTGTCATGCTCCTTGCCATCCTGTCTGACTTGATGTTCCTTTTGATGCTTCTTCTCTTCTGCCAATTGTTATTTCGGCCTATCTTGATTGCCGAACTCCGACCATTGGTTCCTTCTTTATGATCTTCGAGCTATTCTCCTTTGCAATCTGAATTTATCTTTTCTGATCCTTGTTGCCTCCCTTTGCTTACGAACTTGGATTCATGCCGGAGATTTATGTTACATTCACACGCTTTCCTCAACCAAATTAAAAATAGATCGCCACTCCATTCTCCAGGCGGGCTCCCTGACTTCAACTACTACTTCAAAATAAAATCGCCACTCCATTCTTCAGGCGGGCTTCATGATTACAACTATAACTTCGAAACTAAATCGCCACTCCATTCTCCAGGCGGGCTTCCTGATTTCAACTATTACTTCAAAATAAAATCGCCACTCCATTCTTCAGGCGGGCTTCCTGATTACAACTATTACTTCAAAATAAAATCGCCACTCCATTCTTCAGGCGGGCTTCCTGATTACAACTATTACTTCAAAATAAAATCGCCACTCCATTCTTCAGGCGGGCTCCCTGACTTCAACTATTACTTCAAGATAAAATCGCCACTCCATTCTTTAGGCGGGCTTCTTGATTACAACTATAACTTCGAAACTAAATCGCCACTCCATTCTCCCAGGCGGGTTTCCTGATTTCAACTATTACTTCAAAATAAAACCGCCACTCCATTCTTCAGGCGGGCTTCCTGATTACAACTATTACTTCAAAATCAAATCGCCACTCCATTCTTCAGGCGGGCTCCCTGACTTCAACTATTACTTCAAGATAAAATCACCACTCCATTCTTCAGGCGGGCTTCCTGATTACAACTATAACTTCGAAACTAAATCGCCACTCCATTCTCCAGGCGGGTTTCCTGATTTCAACTATTACTTCAAAATAAAACCGCCACTCCATTCTTCAGGCGGGCTTCCTGATTACAACTATTACTTCAAAATCAAATCGCCACTCCATTCTTCAGGCGGGCTCCCTGACTTCAACTATTACTTCAAAATAAAATTGCCACTCCATTCTTCAGGCGGGCTTCCTGATTACAACTATAACTTCGAAACTAAATCTCCACTCCATTCTCCAGGCGGGCTTCCTGATTTCAACTATTACTTCAAAATAAAATCGCCACTCCATTCTCCAGGCGGGCTTCCTGATTACAACTATAACTTCAAAATAAAATCGCCACTCCATTCTCCAGGCGGGCTCCCTGACTTCAACTACTACTCCCTGATTTCATCCTTTCTTGATTACCTTCCTTTGCCTTTTGTACCATTTTCTTCTTCCTGCATTGCCTCTCGGGCAACCTTCTCTTCTGAATTATCTTGTCTTGGAATTGCCTTCCCCCGGGTCGTATTACTTTGGCCGCTGGGGATATCTTTGGGACTGTTTACTCACCTGCTGGGGATGATGCTGCTGAGGAAGTATTCTTTGTTTCCTTCACCCCTCATTCTCTCTCGGACTCGCCGAGGTTGAAATGTTATGGACCGGGGATTATCCTGGCGGGGGACCCCTTTTCCTCTTCCTTCTTCCCATACCTCCTCTGGGACTCACGCCTTTGCTTCTTTGAACAAATTATGGGATATAATACTGCTACGGGAATCTCGAAGTCGGTGTTTCATTTTCCCAACAATTGTTGGGGATGATACCGGCTCCAAGATCACTTCCTTGCCTTGCGGGCTTCTGTCAAAACTATTCTGCTCGGAACCGGTATTTCCCGATATCTTGTGTTGCTTTCTACCCTTATCCACTGGGTCTTCGCTTTCAAGAAAATTTTCGCAACAGGAGAAAATTTTCTGCCCCAGTTTGATAAACTTCTGGACGGTATGCTTTTCCGCCAACGAACCCTCTTTTCCTGCTTTAAATCAAAGAAAAATTGTTAGTTTCAAAACGCAGTGAGTGGTCGTGCCACTCTTGTTGGGGCCATTTTCTTTTCTCTTTATCCGCTTGGCCTCCCTCGGACTTTTGAGGATGACGTTGACGCTTGCTGGGGACGATGCTCTTTCCACGAGCGGTTTCTCATCTTTCCCTTTCATTCCAATCTTTGGTTTGATCCGACTCTTTTTAGCCGGTGATATGTTGCGTGAAATCATCTTTCGGACGTGCCACATGTGTCCATCATACTCCGTAATTCCTGCGAACCTTCCAATCAGCCTGTCGTTCCAATCTTACTATCGGAACGATTTCTGCCTTATTGCCTCATTCCACGCCTATTCATTTTCATTATACTGCTTTGGGAGACTTGGTAGTAAGCTTTGAAAAATTAATTTTCGAAAGATGAAAGAAAAGAAAAGAATGCTGACTGCAAAATGACAAAAGAAAAGGAAAACTTTTCTGAACTCAAAAATAGGAAAACTTATCTGAACGTGTGCCTGATCCAATGGTTATGCCGCGCCTTTGAGATTAAACTACCCAGTCTATTCATGTCAATCACTTTCGGATGCCGCGTTCTGCGAGAGGTAAACGGATGTCCAAACCTTGTCTCATGCAGACATCTTGTAACCATCTCGCTCTGTCACCTCACAGTGCCCTTCAAAGGGTTTTCACTAATGAGATTCTCTCATTTCTCTCTATCTCCCGTCGCCTTAAGGTGCCCGCAAAGGTTTTCACCGTAAGACTCTCTCATTTTATTTCTCTCAACTTTCTTCGCCTTAAGGTGCCCGCGAGGGTTTTCACCGTTAAGACTCTCTCATTTATGCTTTCTTTCCCTGCGGTGGGGTATCACCCACGAGATTCCCTCTAGAGCGTTATCCCCTTTTGGCTTGTGCATCTTGGATTCAATCGAGGGTCGGGATGTCACTTTTGGCTTTCATTCACATGACTTGTCATTTCTCAAATACTGATCGAGAGGTCTTTCTGGTTCTTAATGTGGTTTCTGCGCGTGAGGCTAAAGAAAGGGGTTTAACCTCAACGGTTAGCTTGTTACAACTTTCGGAATCCACACTATCTTTCGAACGAAACAATGACTTCTGCCCCAGTTTCGTTGCTTGGGGGATCTTTGATTTTTGTTTTTATTATGACCGAGCCGTGTGGTGCCTACATATCCTTCTTGAGGACTCAGGTCGAACGTAGTTCACTTTTTCTTGTGTTTTTTCTTTGTTTCTTTTTCTATTTTGTTACACATCTTCCTTGATGATTCCGAAAGAGGGTATATGAAAGAGTAATTAAGGCTCAAAGGGGGAAACAAAGGTTAAAGTGTTTGGGTAGTAGAAAAATTGCCTCTGTCATTTCATTTTCCGAAAAATGCCAAATACACACAAACGAAACCAAACGTTGACAAATGCATTAAAGAATTACACATAATATCTCTTGACTGCATCAGAATTGATAGCCATATCGGTGCATCTTCCCTCAACATCAGTTAAACATAGAGCGCCGTTGGATAATACTCTAGTCACCACAAATGGTCCCTGCCAATTTGGAGCAAACTTGCCTTTCGCTTCGGCCTGATGTGGTAGAACTCTCCTCAGCACATGCTGTCCCACTTCAAATTTCCTGGGATGTACCTTCTTGTTATATGCTCTCGCCATTCTCTTTTGATACAATTGGCCGTGACATACTGCTGTCAATCTTTTTTCATCGATCAAGCTCAATTGCTCTAATCGGGTTTTGACCCACTCGTCGTCATCAATCTCAGCTTCAACGACAATTCGGAGGGATGGGATTTCAACTTCTGCCGGTATTACTGCTTCAGTCCCGTACACCAACAAGTAAGGAGTTGCACCTACCGAAGTCCGGACGGTAGTGCGATAACCCAACAGCGCAAATGGTAACTTTTCATGCCACTGCCTAGACCCTTCTACCATCTTCCTCAATATCTTCTTTATATTCTTGTTTGCTGCCTCAACCGCACCATTTGCTTTGGGACGATACGGTGTGGAATTTCGGTATGTGATCTTGAACTGTTGGCAGACCTCCTTCATCAATCCGTTGTTAAGATTGGCACCGTTATCTGTGATGATTATCTTTGGAATTCCAAACCTGCGGATGATGTGGGAATGTACGAAATCCACCACCGCCTTCTTGGTCACTGATTTGAATGCTTTGGCCTCCACCCACTTGGTAAAATAATCGATCGTTACCAGAATGAACCTATGACCATTGGAAGCCGCAGGCTCTATAGGTCCAATAACATCCATACCCCATGCAACAAACGGCCATGGTGCTGACATTGTATGCAATTCGGTTGGTGGAGAATGAATCAAATCTCCGTGTATCTGACACTGATGGCATCTTCGCACGAAACTTATACAATCACGCTCCATCGTGAGCCAGTAATATCCTGCTCGAAGAATCTTCTTTGCCAATACGTATCCGCTCATGTGTGGTCCACAAACTCCGGAGTGTATATCTGTCATCACTGTTGTGGCTTGACTTGCATCTATACATCTCAACAATCCCAAATCTGGGGTTCTTTTGTACAACACCCCTCCACTAAGGAAAAATCCGTTCGCCAATCGCCGAATAGCTCTCTTTTGGTCTCCAGTTGCTTGCTCCGGATACATTCCTAATCTGAGGTATTCCTTAACATCATGAAACCATGGCTCGCCATCCATCTCTTCCTCTACCATATTGCAATAAGCATGTTGATTCCGGACCTGAATATGTAATGGATCGACACGAACCTTGTCCGGGTGATGTAGCATTGACGCTAAAGTAGCCAACGCGTCGGCAACCTCATTATGCATCCTTGGGATGTGCCTGAATTCTACCGATCGAAAGCGTTTGGTCGAATCATGCAAACACTGACGATATGGGATAAGCTTTAAATCTCTGGTTTCCCATTCTCCCTGAATCTGATGTACCAGAAGGTCCGAGTCCCCCAAGACCAAGACGTTCTGTACATCCATGTCCACCGCTAACCGCAACCCCAAGATACATGCCTCGTACTCGGCCATATTATTGGTACAATGAAAACGCAGTTGAGCAGTGACATGATAATGATGTCCTGTTTCAGAGATAAGCACAGCCCCTACTTCGACTCCCTTTGCGTTCGCCGCTCCATCGAAGAAAAGCTTCCAACCCGGCTCCTCGGTTAGTTCCGACCCATCAATCTGCAGTACTTCTTCGTCCAAAAAATATGTCCTCAAAGGCTCGTATCCGTCATCAACAGGATTCTCAGCTAAGTGATCGGCTAAGGCTTGAGCTTTCATAGCCGTCCTTGTCACGTATATGATGTCGAACTCTGTAAGTAATATTTGCCACTTTGCTAACCTCCCTGTAGGCATAGGTTTCTGGAAAATATACTTCAACGGATCCAAACGCGAAATGAGGTAGGTGGTGTAAGAAGACAAATAGTGTTTCAGCTTTTGGGCTACCCAAGTCAGGGCGCAACATGTCTTTTCTAGATGAGTGTACTTGACCTCGTGGACCGTGAATTTCTTACTGAGGTAGTAAATGGCCCGTTCCTTCCTGCCAGTAAGATCATGCTGCCCCAGCACGCAGCCGAACGAATTCTCCAAAACCGTCAGATAAAGAATCAGGGGTCTACCCGGTTCAGGCGGAACTAGTACGGGGGGGTTTGACAGATACCCTTTGATTTGGTCAAATGCTTCCTGACATTCTGTCGTCCATTCTATCGCCGCGTCTTTCTTCAATAAATGGAATATGGGCTCACAGGTTGCTGTAAGCTGAGCGATAAACCTGCTAATGTAATTCAACCTTCCCAACGGACTCATTACCTCTGTTTTATTCCTTGGCGGGGGTAACTCCTGGATGGACTTGATTTTGGATGGGTCCAACTCAATGCCCCGTCGGCTGACGATGAATCCTAGCAACTTTCCCGATGGAACTCCGAATGCGCATTTGGCCGGATTGAGCTTGATGTCGTATCTTCGAAGTCTTTGAAAGAACTTCCTGAGGTCAGCAACATGGTCTTCTTGACGTCTGGATTTTACTATCACATCATCCACGTACACTTCAATTTCCTTGTGTATCATGTCATGGAATACCGTAGTCATCGCCCTCATGTAGGTTGCCCCTGCATTCTTCAAACCGAACGGCATCACTCGGTAGCAATAAGTCCCCCACGGTGTGATAAAAGCCGTCTTTTCTGCGTCCTCTTCATCCATCAAAATCTGATGATATCCCGCATAACAGTCCACAAAGGATCCGATCTCGCGTCCGGCGCAAATATCAATCAGGATATGGATATTGGGAAGTGGGAAATTATCCTTGGGACTCGCCTTGTTGAGATTACGGTAGTCCACGCATACTCTGATTTTTCCGTCTTTCTTTGGCACCGGTACTACGTTAGCCAACCATTCAGGGGTATCGAGTGACACGAATGACTTTCGCCTGCAACTGCTTGGTTACTTCCTCCTTGATCTTTACACTCATCTCCGTTTTGAACTTCCGCAGTTTTTACTTGACGGGAGGATATGCCGGATCGGTGGGTAATTTATGAACCACTAGATCAGTGCTGAGTCCTGGCATGTCGTCGTACGACCATGCGAAAATGTCTTTAAACTCCGTGAGTGTTTTGATCAACTCTTCTCTCAGGTTGGGTTCAATATGGACACTTATTCCGGTTTCTTTGACGTCATCCGCATTCCCCAGATTAACGGCCTCAGTATCATTTAAATTTGGTTTGGGTTTTTCCTCGAAGTAACTTAATTCTTCACCGATTTCTTCTACGGCTTCATCATCGCCGTACTCTGACTCACTCTCGTCACTTCTTATTTCATGCGTTATTATTTCCAAACCCGATTGACTTTCTATACTGGGTTGATTAATCTTTAAGCATGCCATATCATTAAGATCAGTTGGAAGAAGGCTGTTCAGAAAAGTAAAAAGAAGGAAAAATAAACAAAATTAGACACGAAGGGAACCAAATTTCATTAATGGGAATAGTACAAGGAAAAACAAACTTGCAAACTCAAATCAAAATGAACTAAAACAAACGGATTTTACTCCGGGGACAACCCCGACACAAAATTTCGAAAGAAAACAATCCAAAACAAACTACCAAGACTCCTTCCGGACAGGGAGAGGAGTAGCCTTCCAATTATTCAATTTTGCTTTCGATCCCACAAACTGTATCTCGGCATGGCTGGATCCTTCACCATCCTCGAGCATGCATACATCTGCGAATAGGTCCTCGAACTTTCTTAAGAACTCTTCGTCCGGCCTAACCATAGGACTGGGAACCTTTGTCGTCGGATGTCCTCTTACTCCGGACTTGACAAAAGATCGGGAAAGGCGTGGAACAGGCTTCATGAGCACCCATGTCTTCTGCTTATTCCTTTTGGCTCGCTGGATGTCCTCTGATATTGGCTCGAATCCCAAGCCGAAGGTTCCCACGTTTTCGACCACAGATACCGGTTGTATGATTCCTTGCAGAGATGCACCTAGACCTCTGCCGGGTATGAAACCATGTCTCAACATTTCATGCGCCACCATGACGTCTGCAGTAATTATTCTATCATTGGGAATGCATTCCCCTTCCTGGAACTCGGTTGGCGGATACCACATCGCAGATCTGGTACACCCACGGCCCAACATCTTCTTCTGTCTCGACGAAGGGGACGATGGTGCCTGGTTGTAGATCATTCTCTCCATGGACGACGATCTCCTGTTGGTCCCACTCAAACTTGACGAGTTGGTGTAAGCTGGATGGAACTGCTCTTGCGGCATGGATCCATGGTCGCCCTATCAGGAGGTTATATGACACCACCATGTCCAGCACCTGGAATTCCATGGTGAACTCCACTAGCCCAATCGTCAAGATTAACACTATGTCCCCAACCGATGCCTTGCCTCCTCCATCAAACCCTCGAACACATATGCTGTTCTTGCGTATCCTGCCGATGTCCACTTTCAACTTGTCCAGTGTAGAGAGAGGACAAATATTAGCACTGGCCCCATTATCGACAAGGACTTTGGTAACCACCGACTCCTCACACTTTACCGTAAGATATAAAGCCTTGTTGTGCTCGGTGCCTTCCTCGGGCAATTCATCATCGGTGAAGGTGATCCGATTCGCTTCGAAGATCCTGTTGGTGATCTTCTCCAAATGACTCACTGAGATTTTATCAGGTACGTGGGCCTCATTCAAAACTTTCATCAAAGCTTGCCGATGTTCTTCGGAATGTATCAGCAAGGATAGCAATGATATTTGCGCAGGCGTTTTCCTCAGCTGCTCTAAGACAGAATAGTCATGCAGCTTCATCTTTTTCATGAATTCTTCTGCCTCTTCGTCAGTTACCGGCTTTTTCAACGTTGCCGGAGTGATCTTCCTCAATTCCGCAGGGGCAAAACATCTCCCCGAGCGGGTCAAACCTTGCGTTTCGCAAACTTCCTCTTTCACTTCCTTTCCTTTGTAGGTTGTTGTAACTTGAGCATAATTCCATGGAATAGCTCTGCTATCAGTTATGGGCAACTGTATTGCTGGCTTGATGATGAAGGGATCCATTCGAACGCCTGCTACCGTCAAGACGGGCTTGGTTACTATCCCTGGTACAATTATTTTTGCTTCCCCCAGCCTCACCGATACTTCGTTCACACTTCCCTTTTCTGCTTCCGACCCTCCTGGTACGTCCTTCTTGCAAATGGATGGCTCATCAAGGCTCGGCCCCTTTCTCATTCCTACCCCGCTAGACTTGATCATCATTACAGTCTGAGAGGCTTTCTCCTTTCCTTCTTCTACCCGTACCAACTCGATCATGTTGGTCTCATGATGAGTTGGAAGTGGATTTTGGTTGATGTTGGGCTCTGTTGGAGTCCGGACCTCAATCCTGCGAGTGTCGATGAGCTCTTGGATGGCTGTTTTCAACCTCCAACACTTTTACCGTGTCGTGTCCCGGACATCCCGAGCAGTAGGCACAATTTCTTGAATGGTCCGGGTTCTTTGGAAGAGGATTTGGTAGCTTAGGCTTCAGCCGGATTTAGCAACCACTACTTGCTTCAACCGGTGGAACGGACTGGTGTAAATTCCCCCAAAGGAGTGAAAGCCTTTGGCCTTGGCGCCCTGTCGCCACTGAATGCTTGGTTCGAACGAAAACTCGCGCTCGAGGGGTTTCGTAAGCTCTTGGGGGTGGATAATTACTTTGCGGGCTTGGTGCACGCCACGGTGCATGGACGGGAGGTGCAGAATATGACTGAGCGTGATGGACAGTAAAATGGGGATCGGGTGCTGGATAGTAATGTTGCGGGTGGTTATATGGATTATGGAAGTAATTTTGGTGGTGAGGCTGGGGCGGGCTATATTGGGGTGCGGGGCCTCTATTTCTGAACCATGTCCCGGACTCGACTGCCGCGACTTCCTCTTTCCTCTTTTTCCCAAGTACTCCTGCAGTACCACTTTGGATAGCCTGAGTGGTGGCCTTCAATGCTGAATAGCTCATGATCTTGTTGGTTTTCAAGCCTTCCTCGATCATAGCCCCCATCTTTATCACCTCAGTGAATGACTTTCCCACGGACGTCACCAGATGTCCGAAATAGGTTGGCTCCAGTGTTTGCAAGAAGTAATCCACCATCTCGCTCTCTCTCATAGGCGGATCTACCCTTGCTGCCTGTTCCCTCCAGCGGAAACCAAATTCCCTGAAACTTTCGGCGGGTTTCTTCTCTAATTTTAGCAATGATAGGCGGTCGGGGATTATTTCAAGATTGTACTGGAACTGCCTGATAAAAGCTTGAGCCAAGTCATCCCACGTAAACCATCTGCTGGGGTCCTGTCTAGTGTACCACTCCGGCGCAGATCCTCCCAGACTCTGACCGAAGTAAGCTATCAGAATCTCATCCCGTCCTCCGGCTCCTCGCATTTTACTACAAAACCCTCGGAGGTGGGCTACAGGATCACCGTGCCCCTCGTATAGGTCAAACTTGGGCATTTTGAACCCGGCCGGTAATTGGACGTCGGGGAACGGGCACAGATCCTTGTAAGCGACACTGACCTGGTTACCCAAACCGTGCATGTTCCTGAAAACTCTTTGTGTTTTCAGTCAAAGAGGGGCAGCTGTAAACACGTGATTTTTGACCCTCCCCGAGATTTTTATATTTTTAGCGTAAAATATTTAGTTTAGTTTTAATATAGCTATCTTAGCTAATTTTGACTCTTTTACTTTACTTTTACCTTAAAATGAAAAATAACAAAAATATAGTTTTATTAATGTTTCGTAGTCATTTTTAAACTTGAAAAATACAAAAATAGTACTTTATATTTTTATCTTTTTATAAAAAACGAAAATAATAAAAATAGTTGCATTAACATTTTGTAGTTACTTTGATTTTGAAAGAAAAATATAAAAAATAACTTTGTTTTAATTATTAGTCTTATAGTTATTTTGCTTACGTAGGATTAATTAATAACACCGTGTTCTCATTCTCGATTCCGGGCAAAGAATAATACTCGGGTTCAAACTACCCGGTTTTATAATTTTCGGACCTAGCCCATAATAATCCGAGCCCACCACGCGTGGGGGACACGGACGGAGCACGAGACGAAGCCCATAAACCTTGAAACCCACGTGGAGACCCATGATTTTTGGTCTCTCACGTGGGAATCTTTAGAACGGACGAATGGATGATGGGCAATGTCATTGATATATTGCAGGAAGCCGATGAGGGAATGGCTTTGGATGTACAGTATATAGATGCCTATTGGCTTCAAAGAAAGGGAGCTCAAGCTTATCAGGAGCAGAAGATTGATCCGCAACAGGGTCAAAAGCTTGCTGAAGAGGTTCTTATAATTCTTGCTGAAGGTGGTGATGACCGTGACGTGGAAACCAAGCTGATGGTGCATCTGCAGTTTGACAAGTTCAGTCTCATTAAGTATCTCCTGAGAAACCGGATAAAGGTAGTGTGGTGTGCTCGTCTTGCACGGCTTGAAGACCAAAGAGAAGAAGAGACCGGCAGCAAGGCTATTCAAAAACAAGAAAAAAAAAACGATAAAAGAGGAGATAGACACAACAAAAAGAGGGGAAGGCAACCGATACAGAGAAAAAGAAAAAAAGCTGCGCACAATAGAGGAGAGACCTCTCCTTCCGTTCAGAGCTGAAGAGTGCCGTTCAGTCACCTTCTTCGTGAGGAAGCAAAAGACAAAAGAAGTAGAGCCATCTCTTCCAGCATGTAAACGCAGTAGCAGTAGTGAAGAGAGAAGAACCAGTTGCTGCGCCTTCTTGTTCTTCGTCTCACTCAACGGAGATCCTTCACCCAGCAATAAAAAAGAGACGATTGCCGGAGCTGAAAAGAAAAAGCTCCCCTTTCCGGGAATGGCAGGAGCAGGAATGGCTATGTTTGCCTCAAATCTCTCCAGCAAGGTTGGGTTAAAATTGCTTCTCGGTCCGCTTAATACTAATGTTGTTGACCGCACTGCATGCTGTTCTGTGGGAATTCTTTTGCCTGTTTATTCTACTTTCAAAGCAATTGAGATGAGGGATCAAAACGAGCAACAGAAATGGCTTATGTACTGGGCAGCATATGGATCTTTCAGTATTCTTGAAGCATTCACGGATAAATTTCTCTACTGGTTCCCACTATACTATCATGTGAAGATTGATGATACATGGCTGAGTCGAGGTTCACATTTTCCGTTGCCGATGGTTCCCGTTAGAGACTCTGTTTTTCAGCCCTGTAACGCATCCGGAGGTTCTGGGATATAGAGGTTAATTTTCGCTTTCTCTTTGTTATGTTCGAGTGATTTTTTTTGTAATAATCCCCTGTTCAGTTGCTCGAATATCTTTAATATTTTAGCAATGCCTCTGTTCTGTTCATTTTTTCCCTTGGCAGCATGAATAGTTGAACAACCCTTCTTAATAATCGCTAGTTGCTTTAGCTGCAATTGAATAAATTATCATAGCTACGGGTACGGTTCCCGTGACGTAGTTGTGGTATTAAGTCTCGAATTAGCTTTAAATATGCATATCTTTAATTCATTTAGTGGAGTAAATTCGAGGCGTGCCATTAGCGAATTTTCCATGGCCCCCGCAAAGTTAAACAACACGATAGACTCTTTAGGCACGACTTTAATAAAATACTTTCCTAAATACGGGTGCGCATTTATGTGACCCAAATCTTATTCTCGGCGAAACCAAAATGCATTAGAGTCACAGGCGTACTGGTTGCGGTGTGACTCGAAATGTGTTTTCGTGACGTCGCAATTCTTCTAAAATTAAAAGCGGAGCATTAACAACACATAATTAAAATATATAGAGAAATCAGATAAAAACAAAAATAGCAGTTGAGCGACCGTGCTAAAACCACGGAAGCCGGGAGTGCCTAACACCTTCTCCCGGGTTAACAGAATTCCTTATCCAGGTTTCTAGTTTCGCAGACTGTATTACGGAGTCATAAATTTCCTCGGTTCGGGATTAAACCGGTGACTTGGGACACCATTATTTTCCCAAGTGGCGACTCTGAATAATTAAATAAATTAATCCCGTTCCGACTGTCCTTTAAGTGGAAAAACTCCTTCACTGATTATTATTATATCCCTTCTCGGGGTGTAGTATTAAACAGTGGCACATTACGTTATTACGTATGTGTGCATGTGCGTGAAAAAAGGAGGTGTGACAGCTCTGGCGACTCTGCTGGGGATAAATAACCCAGAACTTCGGTTCATGGTTTAAGAATTCGAGCTCAGTTAAAATTGTTTTTTTGCTTATATCTGATTTCATTATATGTTTTGATTAATGTGCTACATGTCTACCGCTTTGATACTAATTGCATTGTATATACAAACTGCTATATGTTTACCGCTTTGATATTGCGTGAACTGTATATAAAACTGTGCCGAAAACCCTTCTCTTCTTATCCCCGGGGATGTGCTTACTGGTTGAGACTCCCCTTTCTGTTAGTGTCAATACCAAAAATAAGAAAAGAGGCGGGATAAGTTACAAAGCCGGACGATCCCGCGGGTCCCCGGTACGTAGCCCCCTCCTCAATCCGAGTTGTCTGCTCGGGTACACAGTCTAGTACCATTGAAAACATCAGGATATTAAGCCTAGATTTAGGACGTTTATTTGCATCATATCTGACTTAGGGAACTCAACACAGGGGTTGGGTCCATCTAGGACAGGTGATCCGGAAAATTAAAGACCGAGCATGTTATATGTTGCATTTATTTGTTCTAGATTATTATTGGCTAAATTCCTGAAAAACAAAAAGAGAGAAATTTTAGATATCGAAATATTGACGAATTGTTTGAGAAGAAAATTCGAAAAAAAATAGGCGGAACAATTTTGTTGAAATAATTGGTCAACTAATCTGACCGAACTACGCAGGTTTGATTCTCGCCATTAGGTGGGATACGTAGGCAACCCTCATCGGGTCCAACCACCCTTCTTAAAAAAAAATCAAAAAAAATGTGTGTGTTTAATTTTGTCAATAAATCGAAGTGACGCTGTTTTGAAAATAGCCGAATGCTCCGAAAGGACACCGGAAGGTTGTTTTTTGCAAAAATAGCCACTTTGAATTATTTTTAATAATTTGCGGGCACAACCTTGAAATATTCCTTGTGGAAATATTGCCAGGCCATAGCCGCAAAATAAAGTCCGGGTTCACACCCTTTTTGCAAAAATAACCAAAAATGTCAAAATTTTTGTTTCTGTTATAAATAAGTCGGGTAATGCTATTCTTGCTTGAAATAAGCCGAATGTCCCTTAAAAGGACGCCGAAGGCTATTTTTGCAAGAATAGCCACTTCGAGTCGTTTGTAAACAATTTTGGACACAACCTTGAAATGTTCCCTCGCGAAAATGTTGAAAGGCTGTATCCGCGAAAATTAAGTTTTGAGTCATCACTCAACTTTACAAAAAATAACCACTTTATCGAATAAGCCATTACATGGCCGGTCTTTGCATAAATAGCCACTTTTGGCATTTGAACTTCTTCAGTCTTGTATTGGACTGTGTCGGTGCTGAACGATGCCCCACATGCCCCATGACAAAAATTTTGAAATAAAGTTTTGCAGAAAAAGCCACCTTCTCTAAATAAGCCATTACATGGCCAATTTGTAAAAAATAGTCACAATTGACATCAAAAATTCGCAATCTTTTGTTGGCCTATGGCGATGCCGAACGATGCCCCATAGGCCTCAGGATAACAATTTTTGATTTTGCGTCTTCTGAAATAAATTTCGCAAAAAAATAGTCATTTTGTCAATTAAGCCATTATATGGTCAATTTTGTAAAAAATAGTCAATTGATATTAACAACTTCTTAGTCTTGTGTTGGTTTATGGCAATGCCGAACGATGCCCCCATGAGCCGCAGGATGAAAAATTTTCAAGTTTATCTTTCTTAAATAAATTTTGCAAAAATAGTCATTTTGTTAATTAAGCCATTATGTGGCTGATTTTGTAGAAATAGTCATAATTGACACCAAAAATTCTCTTATTTGTGTAGAAATCTCCTACACAAGTTTATAGTTGGAGTCGGCTTATATAATTTTCCTTCAAAGAAAAATAAAAAAAAAATAATAAAAATCAAATAAATATCTCTTTATTTCTTGCATTAATTTGCAAGAACTACGCTCTGTCTGATTCATGCGGGGTCATGATACGTAGGCAATCCACATAGGATTCGACCATGTCCATAACCAAAAAAAAAAAAAAAAAAAAAAGGAAAGTTGGGAAAGCACATATATGAGAAGCTGGAATGCCGCATGAAACCGAAGCAACTGCATGATAGAAAGGTTTAACTACCTAGGTCCATTGCATCCCTAATGTGCGTTCACCTGGCTGTCAAATGCTCTAACGCTAACGTGACTTCACTTTGTTGTGTCCATTAGCAGAAAGGTGGTTGGTTGTGGTTCTAAAATAACTCTTCCCTGTAAGACAAAGTCACAGGACAATGGCAGATAATCTCAAGACTGAGTGGGTTGATACCGATACCCGACAACAGCTGGTTGAACGGAACCACGGGTTAGTAGAAGAGGTCAAGATATTGAGACAACACGTGGCTGATATGTATCGGGCGTGGATGGATGGAAAAGCACCACCTCCGCCACCACCTAGCTTCATGGACTCTGTCCTTACCCGCACAATGAACCCGATGCCGGAGGATCCCCCACACCCTCCATATATACTCGCCTATCACAATTTTTCCAGCCACTCGAGCAGCTCAATTACTCGTCCCCCAGCTATGTTTTCACAATGCTACCCCCGTCCCCAACACCACTACTCTCCCCGGGACAACCAAAATCGTATTTCACCTGCCAGGTACTCAGCTCCACAAAAGGCCTACCAACCCCCACGAACATACCGGAAACCCCCCGGGTCAGGTTTCAGGCCAAATAAGGCGTTTAGGGAGGAAAGGTTGTTGAAGCGAGAAAAGGCGCTCACCCCTATCGGGGAATCCTATGCAAGTCTGTTTGAAAAGTTAAAACATGTCGGTCTCATCACGCCGCTCCCCGGATACACTCCCGATCCACGTGCAAGAAGCTTCGATCCTACTGCACGATGTGCGTACCATTCCAATGTCAGAGGGCACGATATTGAGAGTTGCCGTACCTTGAAAAAGGAAATAGAAAGAATGATTCAAAAAGGGTGGTTGATTGTGGTCAATGATGATGACATGGGACACACAAATCCTCTGGGGGGTGTATTGACTGAAGCTAAAAATGTTGAAGCAGATGGCAGCCTTGGCAATATTGATGCAGAACTTAGTGGCTAAAATGTTGTGCTTGGTAATTGGGAAGATACTCCATCTTTTGGTCAGCTAGATGGAGCTTTGGTGGTTCGTTTTTGTCGTCATTTTTGTTGTCCGAGTTATTTCCATGGTTTGCTTGTGGTCAAACCCTTTTGTCCTAGCAGTTTGCTTTGGTCTTGCCCAGTTTTGTTTCAGGGCTGTACTCTAGTTTGTTTTGCTTGTTTTGTCATTGAACCATTTCGTCATTAGTTTAATGAAGCTTTCGGTCTTTTGTTACTTCCGGTCATTTTATTTAGTTCTTTTACCCTTTAGATTTGTCTTGTGCTCAAACGCCGAATCTAGTGACACGACATGCGCACACATAATTATGGCTTAATTCTAAAAGTTAATCATTAAGCAATTGGAAGATGATCGGGTCATCTAAAGGAAACAAAAACAACTTGAGACTATTTGGATCCCGAGTCATCCGAAACCGGGGCAAGTAAAAAGAAACAGTCAAAGGCAAGCTGGCCAAAATTGACATGGGGTCGTTCATAATGAGAGTGTTGCCCAACATTGCTTTAAAGATATGATGAATATTAATTGTGTTGTTTACGCTTGGCATGTTTTGAAGATTGGAATGACGAAGGCATTTTGTTCTGCTATCCAAACACTTTATCCATCGTCAACCCTTTGAGCCTGAATTTAAATTCTTTCATACCCCTCCTTCGGAATTAGTTGCAAAGACTAGAAACACAAGTTTGAAAGGCAAAAGAAGAAAGGGATAAAGAAAAAATAAAGAAAAAGAAAACAACAAAAAGAGATAAAGAAAAGAAAAGAAAATGTATGAAAAAAGAAATCTGGAAAAAGAGGAATTGGGAACTACGTTTGACCCGATTCCTTAAAGAGGATACGTAGGCGCTTCACAGCTCGGTCATAGTGTAAATAAAGAAATAAAAATCCCCAAGTAAAAAACTGGGGCAAAGAAAAATTGTGTTTATTGTAAATAAATTTAGGTCCGAAGGTTGTAAATGTTGAACCCAAAATTGATTTTGTTTTGAGCCTTCAATACCCTTTCTTTCTAGCCCTATCCAAATCCCACATTACGGTCCAAAGAAAGACCTTCCGATCAGTCTTCAAAAGATGTCGCGTCAGGCGAGGGATAGAGTCCTATCATAATATAACACGTTGATTCTCAGTAGAAAAGACGCTGATTCTCAGCAGAAAGGAAATACGAGAGAGTCTTGGCAGTGACACCCCAATCCCTAGCTAAAAGTGATACAAATGAGAGAGTCTTACCGGTGAAAACCTTCACAGGCACCATAAGACGACGAAAGCTGAGAGAAAATCAAAATGAGAGAGGTTTGAAAGTGAAATCCCTTCGGGCACTACAAGTCGAATAAAGGTGATAATCAGATGGAAATCACGAGGCAGAAATCGTGAAAGGCAATTAACGACGAAGGATAAGCCATATGTGCATGTCATGACCAGTAGAGTTGGTATTCGCGTTTGATAAGTTTTTATAGATATTTCTTGCTAGAGAGTCATTTTCTTTTTCCTTTGTCTTCTATTTTGTTTCTTTTTATCTTTCTCATTTTCATCAAAAATTCCCCATCAAAGTCTGTCTAGTCAGAACAAGTGAGAAATGACTTCAAAACTTGCCACTAACTTTCCAATTATTATGCAAAGCAAGGAAATGCCATTGACGGCAAAGAAGTAGGGTGCGAAGAAGATTATTAAACTGGGGCAGAAAATTTTCTTTTCAGTTTGAAAATTTTCTGGAAGTCAATACCCACTTGGGAAGAAGGAAAGTCTTAAGAGAAATGGTCTTCGAACCAGTGTCATCCTCAACAGCCTTCAAGAAGAGTGAAACACCAATTTTGAGGAAATGAAAATCCACCGGCAGTGTTATCTTCAGCAAGTTCCGAGGTGGTCGGACAACACAGAGTGGTAAAGGAAGAAAGGAAATCTCATCTTCAACAAAATAACCCCCAGCAAGTTGAGAAACACAGAAAGGGGAAGGGATAAATGGAAAAACCCATCCCCAGCAGGAATATCATCTCCAACAAATGAAATCATTCCCCTACAAGTTTTGGGAACCCCGAGCGAGGGAAAGGAGAAAAGGAAAACCACCCCACATGAGCGGCACAACCGCTCACAATGTTTTGAACTAATAAATTTTCTTTGATTTGAAACAGGGAAAGAAAGTGCTATTGATAACAGAAAATCATGCCACAAGGAAGAACACCAATACTGGGGCAGAAAATTTTCTGCCGTTGTTGAAAATTTTCTCGGAGAAACGAGGAAGGCAATTCAAGATGACATGTCGGGTTTGTCCACCTTCAAATAGGATGTTTCAGGTTTGTCCACCTTCGAACAGGACGTCTCAGGTTTGTTCACTTTTATACATTGATACAATGGGAGTATTCGCCCTCGAATAGAATACGATGGGAGTATTCGCCCTCGAATAGAATACGACGGGAGTATTCGCCCTCGAATAGAATACGATGGGAGTATTCGCCCTCGAATAGAATACGATGGGAGTATTCGCCCTCGAATAGAATACGATGGGAGTATTCGCCCTCGAATAGAATACGACGGGAGTATTCGCCCTCGAATAGAATACGATGGGAGTATTCGCCCTCGAATAGAATACGATGGGAGTATTCGCCCTCGAATAGAATACGATGGGAGTATTCGCCCTCAAATAGGATACGATGGGAGTATTCGCCCTCGAATAGAATACGATGGGAGTATCCGCCCTCGAATAGGATACGATGGGAGTATTCGCCCTAGAATAGATTACGATGGGAGTATCCGCCCTCGAATAGGATATTTTACATTTTTATTTTACATTGTCCTATGCATATTTTGTAAATTATTGCCAACATGCATTTTAAATTCAAAAGTTGCTACTAAAAGCAGGCGCCTACCTGTATAACAAAAGGCAAGTCTTCAGTCTTTACATTGCAGGTCTTGAAACCAGTAACCCGACATAAAGCAGAGAGTTACAACAAGAGATCCCAGCACAAATTCAAGCGCATGAGTCAAAGGAAATGAGGGATGAAGGAAAACTTTCCCAGCATCATTATCCTCAGCAGGCAAGTAAATAAATTCTAAAGATATCCCCAGCAGTCAGGAGGGAAAACAACACGACCCAGGAGGAAAGCAGCTCCGAAACAAGGTAATTTAGGAGAAATGATGGTTCAAGAGTCGATGCAGCAAGAATAAAATGGTACAAGAAGAGAGGAATGGCGTTCAATTTTCGGAGTTGATGATTGAAGTCGGGAGCCCGCCTGAAGAGAGGAATGGCGTTTAATTTTCGGAGTTGATGATTAAAGTCAGAGCCCGCCCGAAGAGAGGAATGGCGATTTATTTTCAAAAGATGTTGTTGAAGTCAGAGGAGCCCGCCCGAAGAGAGGAATGGCGTTTAATTTTCGGAGTTGATGATTGAAGTCGGGAGCCCGCCCGAAGAGAGGAATGGCGATTTATTTTCAAAAGATGTTGTTGAAGTCGGGAGCCCGCCCGAAGAGAGGAATGGCGATTTATTTTCAAAAGTTGATGATTGAAGTCAGGAGCCCGCCTGAGGAATGGAGTGGCGATTTATTTCGAAGTTGTAGTTGAAGTCGGGGAGCCCGCCTGAAGAACGGAGTGGCGATTTATTTTGAAGTTGTAGTTGAAGTCGGGGAGCCCGCCTGGAGAATGGAGTGGCGATTTAGTTTTGAAGTTGTAGTCGAAGTCGGGGAGCCCGCCCGAAGAATGGAGTGGCGATTTATTTTGAAGTAGTAGTTGAAGTCGGGGAGCCCGCCCGAAGAATGGGAGTGGCGATTTTATTTTGAAGTAGTAGTCGAAGTCAGGGGAGCCCGCCCGAAGAACGGAGTGGCGATTTATTTTGAAGTTGTAGTTGAAGTCGGGAGCCCGCCCGAAGAACGGAGTGGCGATTTATTTTGAAGCTGTAGTTGAAGCCAGGGAGCCCGCCTGGAGAATAGAGTGGCGATTTAGTTTTGAAGTTGTAGTCGAAGTCGGGGAGCCCGCCTGAAGAATGGAGTGGCGATTTATTTTGAAGTTGTAGTTGAAGTCAGGGAGCCCGCCCGAAGAACGGAGTGGCGATTTTATTTTGAAGCAGTAGTTGAAGTCGGGGAGCCCGCCTGAAGAATGGAGTGGCGATTTATTTTGAAGTCGTAGCTGAAGTCAGGGAGCCCGCCGGGAGAATGGAGTGGCGATTTAGTTTTGAAGTTGTAGTTGAAGTCGGGGAGCCCGCCTGGAGAACGGAGTGGCGATTTAGTTTCGAAGTTGTAGTTGAAGTCGGGGAGCCCGCCCGAAGAATGGAGTGGCAATTTATTTTGAAGTTGTAGCTGAAGTCGGGAGCCCGCCCGAAGAATGGAGTGGCGATTTATTTTCGAAGTGGTAGTCGAAGTCAGGGAGCCCGCCCGAAGAATGGAGTGGCGATTTAGTTTTGAGTTATAGTTGAAGTCAGGGGAGCCCGCCCGAAGAATGGAGTGGCAATTTATTTTGAAGTGGTAGTTGAAGTCGTGGAGCCCGCCTGAAGAACTGGAGTGGCGATTTAGTTTTGAAGTGCAGATGACGGGAGCTCGCCCGAAGAACGGAGTGGCGATTTAGTTTTGAAGTGCAATTGAAGTCAGGGGAGCCCGCCCGAAGAATAGAGTGGCGATTTAGTTTTTGAAGTTATAGTTAAAGATAATTTAATAGGAAGTGAAAAACAACAATTAGAGGTTTTAGATGAAAGCAATAAGAAGAAGGAAGCAAAAATTGGAAGATTTCAAGTAAGGCATCAATTTAGACCTAGTCTGAGGAATTATCTCCTAGCGTTGTTAAAGTCAGAAGCCCGCCAGAAAAGTAGAACGACGTCACAGTTTCCAAGATTTGATAAGGATAGTGAACAATCAAAAAGTGACAGAGTGTATCCCCAGCATGAACCGGAAGGAAGGCAACAAGGATCAGAAAATATAGATTCAGACTTCGAAGGAGAATAGCTCGAAGATCACAAGTCAGGGAATTCACTTTGGAGTGCAATACAAGTTAGCAACAAAAGAAGCTTGCGACCAGAATGCGAGTCAACAGTCCGAGATGATCAACAGAAGTCAGTCACAATGAAAAAAAAGGCAAAGAGTTAATCCAAGCGTAGAAGTTGATGAAAGATATGGTGTGCTCAAGACATGGCCGAGGTCACAAGCACTGCATACCTGGTTCAGATCGAGAAAGCTGAAGTCGAAAAGCAGCACCTGCAACTAGCAAGTATCAAGGTTCAAATTTAGAGTCCGCATGAAGCACCAACCAATACTCAAGATCAAGCTTCAGAAGACTTATAGATAGGAATCTTGTAACTAGTAGCCGATAGGCTTAGTTAGTCTTTCTCATGTTTTGATTTTTGATGTAATAGCAGGACCACGGACCGGAACCTCGACGGAACGGAACCTCGGCGAAACGGCACCTCGACCGGCTCTCCACCTCGGTTACTCCATATCCTTACTCACTTTCGAACTACACGTGGCCTGATTCCTTTATAGCCAAGGATATGTAGGCAGCTCAGATACAAGGGCTCGGTCACATTCCTCTTCTTTTAGTTTAGTCCCTCCCAATAAGGGTCAGGTCAAAAACACTTGTCTAGTCGTTCTTTGTCCGAAAACTCTTTGTGTTTTCAGTCAAAGAGGGGCAGCTGTAAACACGTGATTTTTGACCCTCCCCGAGATTTTTATATTTTTAGCGTAAAATATTTAGTTTAGTTTTAATATAGCTATCTTAGCTAATTTTGACTCTTTTACTTTACTTTTACCTTAAAATGAAAAATAACAAAAATATAGTTTTATTAATGTTTCGTAGTCATTTTTAAACTTGAAAAATACAAAAATAGTACTTTATATTTTTTATCTTTTTATAAAAAACGAAAATAATAAAAATAGTTGCATTAACATTTTGTAGTTACTTTGATTTTGAAAGAAAAATATAAAAAATAACTTTGTTTTAATTATTAGTCTTATAGTTATTTTGCTTACGTAGGATTAATTAATAACACCGTGTTCTCATTCTCGATTCCGGGCAAAGAATAATATTCGGGTTCAAACTACCCGGTTTTATAATTTTCGGACCTAGCCCATAATAATCCGAGCCCACCACGCGTGGGGGACACGGACGGAGCACGAGACGAAGCCCATAAACCTTGAAACCCACGTGGAGACCCATGATTTTTGGTCTCTCACGTGGGAATCTTTAGAACGGACGAATGGATGATGGGCAATGTCATTGATATATTGCAGGAAGCCGATGAGGGAATGGCTTTGGATGTACAGTATATAGATGCCTATTGGCTTCAAAGAAAGGGAGCTCAAGCTTATCAGGAGCAGAAGATTGATCCGCAACAGGGTCAAAAGCTTGCTGAAGAGGTTCTTATAATTCTTGCTGAAGGTGGTGATGACCGTGACGTGGAAACCAAGCTGATGGTGCATCTGCAGTTTGACAAGTTCAGTCTCATTAAGTATCTCCTGAGAAACCGGATAAAGGTAGTGTGGTGTGCTCGTCTTGCACGGCTTGAAGACCAAAGAGAAGAAGAGACCGGCAGCAAGGCTATTCAAAAACAAGAAAAAAAAAACGATAAAAGAGGAGATAGACACAACAAAAAGAGGGGAAGGCAACCGATACAGAGAAAAAGAAAAAAAGCTGCGCACAATAGAGGAGAGACCTCTCCTTCCGTTCAGAGCTGAAGAGTGCCGTTCAGTCACCTTCTTCGTGAGGAAGCAAAAGACAAAAGAAGTAGAGCCATCTCTTCCAGCATGTAAAACGCAGTAGCAGTAGTGAAGAGAGAAGAACCAGTTGCTGCGCCTTCTTGTTCTTCGTCTCACTCAACGGAGATCCTTCACCCAGCAATAAAAAAGAGACGATTGCCGGAGCTGAAAAGAAAAAGCTCCCCTTTCCGGGAATGGCAGGAGCAGGAATGGCTATGTTTGCCTCAAATCTCTCCAGCAAGGTTGGGTTAAAATTGCTTCTCGGTCCGCTTAATACTAATGTTGTTGACCGCACTGCATGCTGTTCTGTGGGAATTCTTTTGCCTGTTTATTCTACTTTCAAAGCAATTGAGATGAGGGATCAAAACGAGCAACAGAAATGGCTTATGTACTGGGCAGCATATGGATCTTTCAGTATTCTTGAAGCATTCACGGATAAATTTCTCTACTGGTTCCCACTATACTATCATGTGAAGATTGATGATACATGGCTGAGTCGAGGTTCACATTTTCCGTTGCCGATGGTTCCCGTTAGAGACTCTGTTTTTCAGCCCTGTAACGCATCCGGAGGTTCTGGGATATAGAGGTTAATTTTCGCTTTCTCTTTGTTATGTTCGAGTGATTTTTTTTGTAATAATCCCCTGTTCAGTTGCTCGAATATCTTTAATATTTTAGCAATGCCTCTGTTCTGTTCATTTTTTCCCTTGGCAGCATGAATAGTTGAACAACCCTTCTTAATAATCGCTAGTTGCTTTAGCTGCAATTGAATAAATTATCATAGCTACGGGTACGGTTCCCGTGACGTAGTTGTGGTATTAAGTCTCGAATTAGCTTTAAATATGCATATCTTTAATTCATTTAGTGGAGTAAATTCGAGGCGTGCCATTAGCGAATTTTCCATGGCCCCCGCAAAGTTAAACAACACGATAGACTCTTTAGGCACGACTTTAATAAAATACTTTCCTAAATACGGGTGCGCATTTATGTGACCCAAATCTTATTCTCGGCGAAACCAAAATGCATTAGAGTCACAGGCGTACTGGTTGCGGTGTGACTCGAAATGTGTTTTCGTGACGTCGCAATTCTTCTAAAATTAAAAGCGGAGCATTAACAACACATAATTAAAATATATAGAGAAATCAGATAAAAACAAAAATAGCAGTTGAGCGACCATGCTAAAACCACGGAAGCCGGGAGTGCCTAACACCTTCTCCCGGGTTAACAGAATTCCTTATCCAGGTTTCTAGTTTCGCAGACTGTATTCTAGAGTCATAAATTTTCTCGGCTCGGGATTAAACCGGTGACTTGGGACACCATTATTTTCCCAAGTGGCGACTCGAAAAAATTAAATAAATTGATCCCGTTCCGACTGTCCTTTAAGTGGAAAAATTCCTTCACTGATTATTATTATATCCTTTCTCGGGGTGTAGTATTAAACAATCGTGCATGTTCCTGAAGGACTGCTCCAGGCTTTTAACTTTTCTAATAACTTCCTCATGTTTCGAACTTTGGAAGTACTTTTCCGGTTCTGCCGGATTATCCCAGTGAGGGGTGTGTGATTGCGGTTCAGGAGCCCTAAAAGTAGGCTCTGGAGGATAGTAAGAGTTGTCATGGATCTGAACATGCGGCTCGCCGGACGGCCTTTGTAGAGTAGCAGGTGGAGGTGCCACAAAAACAGGGGTGGCTGGAGGAGGATTTGGTTTGGCTAGTGGAATGTGGGTGGCATATCGGTTTTCCCCCTGAAAGTATGGATAGATCGAGGCGCTTGTCGAAGGATCGGTGGGCGGATGTTCCGGAGCTGAGGCGAGGGTAGGGCGGTTTGGTGAAGACTGTTCCCTGGCCCAGGCCAGGTGCATCTCTGTTATCTGCTGTTTCAACCGGTCTACCTCTTCTTTCATGATTTGTAACTCTGATTTTTCTTCCTCGAGGCTCTTACCAGAACTAGACATGCTTACTGTAATCGGTCCTTTGGATCTAGTACGGTAATGATGGCTGGCCAGTATATTCTGTCAAACCAACTGCTAAACTTTTCCGGAAATGCAACAAACTTGTTAGTTTACCGAGTTTGACAGATATGTTATAGCACGTTGGATGCAATGCACCTAACCAAATAACCCTTTCTACATGTACTCTTAACATGCGTCATTCCAGCCCTTTTTTTTTTCTTTTTCTTTTCTTTTTTTTTTCTTCTTTTCTTTTATACTTGAAGGCCTTATTGTTATTAACCTTTGCATTCTTTTCCTTTTAGTGGTGGTCGAATCTTATGTGGATTGCCTACGTATCACGACCCCGCGTGAATCAGACCGAGCGTAGTTCTGGTAACAAGATTGTGGCAAAATTCGGTAACTTTTATAAAAACCTTTAAAGTTATTAAACATGTCTTACAATAATTAGCAAAAGAAATGCTTGGTCTCGAAAAAAAGCAAAACTGCCAACTAGCTTGACCCAAGATTTCAAGAATACATTTTAATCAAAGACCTAATGCTCTAAAATTCCTGGGGGCCCGCGAGGCATCATTCGGCCTTGTCGCGGGCCTTGGTGTGAGGTCCTTGTGCAGTCCCCTTAACTCTCTCATGATCTGATGAACATAACCCATAACTGAAGCAAAAAGGTCGGTGCGAGGCATTTGTTCACAAGCTAAGCACTTCATGGTGACATAATGTCCGATTTCCCCAATTCTGTCTTTGATCATGTCCCTTTCTCTGAGTAGCCGTTCTATCTGTTGGTTTTTCGCCCCCAATCTTTGAGCATTGTTGATGACTTGGTCTAAGAGTCTGTCTATTTGTTCTTGCAGTCGGGCCATCAAATTGTGGCAACGGTCAAGGTCTGCTCTAGCATCTCGGGCTTGCTTGAAAACCCGCTCCCTGAGGATAACATTTGCCTCCCTTAGACTAGTGATGGTCTCAGTGTAATCTTCCTCCACCCGTTGTAGGTGAAGTGCATGTTGATGTGCCTCCTTTCTCCAGCTAGCACGGATCCTCGTTGTTTGGGCCTTCGACTCGTCCAATTCTCTTTGGATATCGGTGACTTGGCTTCTCAAACCCTTTATCAATTTTTCGTCTGCCCGACTCCTCAACTGTCTGTCAGCATCCCTTTTCATTTGCTGGATTTGAGCTCTCAAGAAGTCATTTTCTCGTGCCAACTTCTTTTTGTCTCCTTCGTCGGTGGCAGCTTGCATGTTCTTCTCGAATTGAAGGTCCCGGACCTGCTGTTCTATCCTGCCAATCTTCATCCCCTCCTCCTTTGCTAGCCAATTCCATTGCTCCTGTGAATCTTCCATGAACTGTTGGACATGGGCTCTTTTAGAGCATTTCCGACGAATCTGAAATCTTTTCCCGAACCACACATTGTACTTTGGGTCCACCTCACCCTTAGCTAGTTCCCGGACCATGGTTTTAGGCTCAAGGAATCTACATTCATGCCACAGCTTTCTAATCTTCTCTTCGGGGAATACGACTCCCGGGCTCAACTCAATGGCGTGCTTTCTCAGGTCTTGATCGGTAGGAATAACCTGAAACCTTCCAAGTTGACGTAATACACGATGAGGAACATATGGTTGGACACCGCGGATCCCCATCAGAAGAATATAACACTCCTCGGCTGCCATGTATATTACTTCAGTATCGGGTAACCACCCGAACGCCCATTCAATCTGATCGGCTTCTATTGAGCTCAGTTGTGCAAGCTATGCCTCGACGCCTTCAGGGAATACAGCACCCCTCATCCGTTCTTCAAAACCCCTGATACAGTTTTTTCCGATCAACCCATGGTTCATGTATTGTGTCCGGTGATGGAGATGTTCCTGCATCCACAACTGGAGTAACAGATTGCATCCTTGGAAGAAATTGCCCCCTTCTCGGCATACGGTCAAGGCTCGATAGATTTCGGACAAAACCAAAGGGACCACCGTGCTGGTAGCCTTTTTGATTGCAACATCGGCTATTCCTACCAGACTTATCTCTATTTTCTTATCTTCGCGTGGACAAATCACAATCCCCAAGAATGTCGTTATGAATGCTAGAATTCGTCTGGCCTCCCACTTGGTTTTATTCCCTGCGTGAGTTAGTCCAAGGTTTGACTCTTCAAAACCCCGAGGAGTGCCATACCGTTGGTATAAGAATTGGAGATCGCAACATCCTTCCAGCAAATCATCATTTTTCACCTTCCGACTAATGCTCAGCAAATCCAGAAACCCATGAGGAGATACCGGTCTTGGCGAGAGCAGGTATTGCCCTCTTAATTTCCCATTTAGTCCCGCATAGCCCGCAATTTCCTCTAACGTGGGCGTCAGTTCAAAGTCAACAAAACGGAACACATTGCGGGTCGGATCCCAGAAAGATACCAGTGCCTCGATGATGTCTTTCCTTGGCTTGATATTCAACAGATTAACCAAACCTCCCAAAATTCTCTCCACTATCTTTTTGCTACTGTCTTCCAAATCGTTCCACCACATATGGAGTTGCTGAGGGACCTCGCTAAAGATTGAAAATGACTTATTCTGATTCGTGCTCATCCTGCACATTTATTAAGGTGATCTAAATAAGAAAAACAACTCTGTTTTGCTAAATAATAAAATAAAAAAAAATCCGTTTTCAATCACGGCCTTTCAACGTCTCGGGGACGAAGGCTTTTAAGGCTGTGGGGTAAATTGATCGAAATCAAAATTGACCCAAAGGTGGCCGTTTATACGAAATCAGCCTTCCGGCGTCCCTTTCGGGAACATTCGGCTATTTTTGAAAACAGCGTCACCGACTTGTTTAGTACAAAAAGTTAGTTTTGATATTTTGGCTATTTTTCAAAAGGTGAAGTTGGACCTGATAGAGGTTGCCTACGTATCTCACATCCAATGAGAATCAAACCCACGTAGTTCGGTTTTAATGAAACAAACTACATTTTTTATTTATTCATAAAAAGACGATGGCTATTTTTTTTTTTTTTAATTTCTAATTTTCCTTATCTAAAGCCGGTCAGCATGCAAGTCTATAACAGATAAATGCGTAAGACAAACAGGATGCAGCAGGATAGTCTTTTCATTTCAGGTTACCTGTCCTAGACGGACCAACCCCTGTGTTGAGTCCCCTAAGCCAAATGCAACATGATGCAAATAAACGTTCCTACTAGGGATCCGGCATGAGGCTTTGTTATTCTAGGTTCAAAAACCTGGGTTTATTGTTCTAGACTTGGCTTACCCGAGCGGACAACTCGAGCCGAGGAGGAGGCAGCAACCCGGGAATACAGAAGTTTCACCGGTTTTGCAACTTATCCAAACCTCGTTCTAAAGTGGGAATTAGACACTATACAGAAAAGAAGTCACACGAAGTGCACCCTTCTTCATGATTTAGAAGACTCGGAGAGGAGATTGGTTCCGGCACAATTTATATGTACAGTTCACAAAATATCAAAGCAGTAAAAACAATTTTTAGCACATTAATACAAACATGCAATAAAATCAGATAATAAATAAGCCAAATACAACAATTATTCTGAGCTCGAGTTCTAAAGATTTCCCCAGCAGAGTCGCCAGAGCTGTCACACCTCTTTTTTACGCTTACCCGCGAGGGCGCAAAGAGTTTTTCCAATTAAAGGACAATCGAGACGGGATCCATTTTATTAAATTCAGAGTCGCCACTTGGGAAAGTAATGGTGTCCCAAGTCACCGATTTGATCCCGAATCGAGGAAAAGAATGACTCTATTTAACAATCCGCGAACCAGAAATCCGGATAAGGAATTTTGTTAACCCGGGAGAAGGTATTAGGCATTCCCGAATTCCGTGGTTCTAGCACGGTCGCTCGACTGTCGTGTTCGGCTTATTTATCTGATTTTTTCAGTTATATACTTAGTGTCAATTAATATCCCTTTACCGCTTTTATTATTATTATGATTTACGAAAAAAAGAAAATTGCCTAAAAATATGTTTCGAATCACGTCACATGAAATGCACCCGGATTCTCGACACATTCTTATTCAAAATTTTGGGATTTGGATTTGGGTCGCATGAAATGCACACCCGTATTTAAGAAGGTAGGATTAAAATACGCGCCTAAAGCGATTACTTATTTACACTTTTGAGAAGGCCATGATATTCGCTAAAAAACGACACATCTCGAAATCTAAGTATTTTATATGTACCTTTATGAGGACCTTGCGATTTGTGTAACTATTGGGCGAGGCGCACCTCTAATTCAAATCTAAGGCGAGCTACATCCCGCTGTATTTATTTAGGAGTGGATTCCAAATTATTTAAAACTTGTTACGAGCCACACCACATGAAATGCGCCTGTGGTTCCTGACACGCTTTATTTAATCTTGTTCAAAATTGGGGTCGGGTCACATGAAATGCACCCCCGATTCCTTTAATCTAGTTACGTCATTCAGTTGAGTAATAACTCGCTAATTCCTACAATGTGACAAAATCCTACTCAACTATAACCAATTCGAGAAAACATACGATTAATTAATTAAGTGTGTAGGTTTGAGTCTATGGTGGACAATTATATGGAAAGACCTTACTTTGAATTCAAATAGCCCTCAAAGATCCACTGTCATATATTTTTTGCAAGTTCAAGATATCATTCCTCACGGGTGTTCAAATCATCTTAAACTTTCTGCTTAATCGGATAGCTAATCTCACTTTTAACATAGGATCTAGTATTAACAGATTTGAGATTACACACATGAATAGAGAAGATTGAACAGAGATATAGCGGAATGATTCAGGTTTACGTACATATCCAATGACAGTGTATCTTTGATCTAGATGCATTTTTTCATAGCCAGAATCAGCAATACAAACTTAATTAAAGAATAACAAAACATGACAAACATAACGACTTTGGACATCTGTATATATTCAACAAACTTAAAAGGAGCTTCAGGCTTCATTCTTTTCGAACCAAGACACTACAATGATAGAGATGTGTACCTGGAATACGGAAAAAGAAAGTAGAGTGAGCAGTGGTAATGCAGCAACAGTAGCAGTAGCCCAGCAACAAGCAGCACAGCAACAAATCAATGGTAATCAATCCCCACAACACTTAGCACCCAAACCAAAACCCACAGCAGTACACAACAACAACACAGCAACAGCAAAATCAATGGTAATCACTCCCCACAACACTTAGCACCCAAACCAAAACCCACAGCAGTACACAACAACAACACAGCAGCAGCAAAATAGCAACAAACAGAATCAGCCGCAACAAAACAAAACCACAACCACCTTAGCAAACAACAGCAGCAAACAAATAGCCTTCTCTCACAAACAGCAACAGCAACAGTAGCCAAACTTTAATGGAACAGTAACACAGGATCTATATATGTGTGTATTTCTGTCTCCCTTCTTCCTAATGTGTGTAACTCTTTTTAAAGCCCAAAAAACCAGGACCTTCCTCTTCTCTGCAACCTCCTATATATAACCAAAACAGACCCCTATCTCTAAGAGCCAAGGACCAGCAGAAATCCACTCAAAACCCTGCCCATCCCTGCTCTGCCAGCCCATGATATTCCCTGGCAGCCCTGACACTGGTTTTGCCACTATATTGTGTCTAATCATGGGTTCTTTTAATTAGAATTAATAACAGGGGACAACTGGTGGTTAACTCTGCTGTACAGCAGGTTCCACCAGCAGTCTTAATGCACTACCCTTTATCAGTACACCATTCAATCCTATACTAACAAACAACTATATCCAAACGTCATTGTTAATTCAGAATCCAGAATCAATACCAATCAGAAAATTGCCAAATCAAACAATTCAACACAGTGATGACCCACTGCTCGGGCTTTCAAACAACAAAACTCGCGAATTAAAACGACGACATTTGTTATTCGACCATAATATATATGATTGATAACAAGTGATCGACTTACGAATTTAATCGATTATAGCTTCAACGGACAGATTTGAAGAAATCGCTTATTCGAATTAGCTAATTGACGACCTTAAGTTGATTAATTGTACAAAGCCACTACAATTAACAAACAGCCAATCGGACAGATAATAACAAGAATGACTTGACCAAACAAAGGGTCATTCGAGAAGAAGCAGACAGAATCTAAAACACACAAACATTAATTTTAAACAAACAATATAAGGATAAATAACAAAAAGAAGAAGAAACAGTACCTTAAGAAGAAAAACAAAATTCGACGGACCCGGCTCCAAAGGACTTGAGTTTGCACTTTTGAAGTAAACACACTTTAATTGAAGTGTTTTTCAAACGAAAAACACTCCAATTGAAGTCTGTTGCCTTCAAATACCGTTGACTTGGACGAAATCCCAAGTTTCTTGGATTCTAGGGTTCTTGAGGTTCGAATTGGGGTTCGAGGGGTTCTGGTCAGATTCGAACCAAAACGTGGTTAGTGGGGGTATGAGGGAGGTTTGGCGAGGGCGAGGCATGAGTTTGGGGTGGTTTGGGGTAGAACTTCGAACTCCGGCGAGCTTCGATCTAATATTCGAAGAGCTCGGGAATGATTCGAGGCCAACGGTTAGGGGATTCGTGTAGAGGGAGGTGAGGGGAAGAGCTGGTGAGAATTTGAGGAGGTTTGGCCTACCGGAACCGCCGTGAGGCGATTTCCGGTAGGCGGCGGGCGGTGGTTTGACGGCGGCTAGGGTTGGGGCGTCTCTGAGGTTGAGAGACGAGAATGGGGTTCTGAAGGGGAAATTAGGTCTTGGGGGGGTGTGATATATTGAATATATGCTAATCAATCTAGACAGTGAGATTGATGGTAATCGACGGTCCAGATCGATATAATGGATAGGGTATGGGTTACAGAGACGGGTCAGTCCGGGTTGCGGGTAATGGGTATATTTCTGATGGGCTTTGGGTTATGGAATTGGGTGCATTTAGGTTGGGCTTGAAGATTAAAATACACTAAGCCCAATTTCGATTTCCTTTATTTGATTTTTTTCTTGTCTTTTATTTTCTTTTTAATTCCTAATTTATTAACAACCAAAACTCTAAAATACATTACAAAAATCAAATTAGTTTATAAGAGTACTAATTAAATTCTTATTATAATTAAGTTAAACTGAAAATCACACAATTGGGACATTAAATGCTAAAAATACAAAAATACATATTTTTTGTGATTTTCTATTTTTGTCAAATAAACTTGATTACTTTAATGGATCTTAAATGCAAATGTGACATATTTTTGTACTTTTTTATTAATTAAACAAGTAAACACGGACACACAAAAATGCAAACAATAAGAGAAAATAACATAAAAATTCACAAATATCGCGAACAACGCAAAACTCTTTTATTTTGAATTTTTGGGAGTAATTCTCATGTAGGGCAAAAATCACGTGCTCACAAAAGGTACTGCCAATCTCTTGGGAAAGCAAAATCATAGCTATTCAGGAATCAAAGAACATGGCCACTCTTAAGTTGGATGAGCTAATTGGAAATCTCACTGCCTATGAAACTTAGAAGGCAAACCATGAAAATGGATGAACCAAAGAAGGAAAGGAGCGTGGCATTCAGAATCACTGAAGGTGCTGATCTAGGGGACGATGAAATGACCATGATCACAAAGGATTTCAAGAAGTACCTAATGAGAGAAAATGGTCCTTCAAAAAGTGGAAGCTACAACAAACCAAGGGTTACTGAAAACAAACCAATGAGGGGTATTACAAGTGTGGGAAGACTGATCACCATATAAAAAATTGCCCTCAATGGGAAATTGAATGGAAAAAGGAAAGAGCTGAACGAAGGAACATGAGGAAGAAACGGGTTCATCACAAGAAGAACAAAGGATAAACAAAGGCTATGATTGATGCTTGGGGTAAAAGCTCAGATGATGACTCAGAAAATGAAGATGGAGACGAACAAGCACTTATGCCAATTGGGAAATCCGATGAGATATCTGAGGTAAGTATAATTTATCTCAAAGACAAGATTCAATTTTTGTCTAAAGAAAGTCTCTCTAAGTTACTTCTAGATTTCATTGATCAATTTGAGGTTATAAATAATGAAAAGAAATATCTTTCTAAGGAGTGTGTGATTCTGAAAGCTAAGTGCAAAAACGAGGAACTTAAGGCTAGTGAAAGTGATAGTAAAAATGCTGAATTGGAGAACCATGTTCATGAACTTGACACCACAACCACAGTCCTAGTTCTCAAATCTGAAAATCTAAAACTGAAATTAAGAACTGGTAAAAAGGAATTTGATCACACACAACACACTTTAGAAGAAAATGTAGGAAAAATGAAAGATGAGTTGTACGAAAGAGATGAGTAGATAAGAGTCCTTAAAGAGGATCTAAACAAGGTTAAGCACGAGATAGATGGAACTTGTAAATGGAATAGGTCCTCCGATGCACTTTCATGGCTACATGAACACCATAGTAGCAATAAGAGAGGACTTGGCTATGAGACCCCTGCACCTAAGTGGGATCCCAAAGGCAAGTATCTCACACTTCATGAGAACAAAATTTGCATACATGGTGGTAAAACTAGTCACTATAAAAGTGAATGTATTGCAAAGGAAAAGGATAGTCAAAAGAATAGAGAATTTGTTCAAGGCAAAAATAGGCTGCCAGGTTGGGCTAAAAAGAATTTGATTTACCCTTTTTGCCTATAGAAAGGGACACAAACTAGTTTAGGTTCCCAAGACTAACCCCTGATTTCCTTTTGCGGGTCAAAGTGAAAGGGAGCAGCCTAATATGATACATGGATAGTGGCTACTCAAAGCATATGACAGGAAACAAGAACCAGTTCCTTTCACTCGAGGACCTCAAAGGAGGTAATGTCTCCCTTGGAAACGGTAAGAAATGTGAGATCATTAGGGTTGGAAAGGCAGGTAAGACTGATTCTCACTCTATTGAGAATGTCTACTTGATAGATGACCTAAAGTACAGTTTAATCAGTGTTTCACAATTATGTGATAAAGGTAACTTGGTAGTATTCACCACTATTGTCACACCTCCTTTTTCCGCTGACCCGCAAGGGCGCAAAATATAAAAGAGAGTTTTTCCAATTAAAGGACAACCAAAACGGGATTCATTTATTGAGAGATTCGGAGTCGCCACTTGGGAGATTTATGGTGTCCCAAGTCACCGGTTTGAAACCCGAATTGAGGAAAGGTTTGACTCTATTTAACGGTCCGCGAACCAAAAATCCGGATAAGGAATTCTGTTAACCCGGGAGAAGGTGTTAGGCATTCCCGAATTCCGTGGTTCTAGCACGGTCGCTTAACTGTCATATTTGGCTTATTTATCTGATTTTTACAGTTATATATTTAATGCAAATTAATATCCCTTTACCACTTTTATTATTATTATTTACGAAAGAGAATGTTGCCTAAAAAATATGTTTCGGATCACGTCACATGAAATGCACCCGGATCCTCGACACATTCTTATTCAACATTTTGGGATTTGGATTTGGGCCGCATGAAATGCACACCCGTATTTAAGAAGGTAAAATTATTAAAATACGCGCATAGAGCGATTACTTATTTACATTTTTGAGAATGCCGTGAAATTCGCTAAGAAACGGCACATCTCGAAATCTAAGTATTTTATATATACATTTATGAGGGCTTTGCGATTAGTGTTGGGCGAGGCGCACCTTTAATTCAAATCTAAAGCGAACTACATCCCACCGTATTTTACTTAGGAGTTGATTCCAAATTATTTAAAACTTGCTACGAACCACACCACATGAAATGCGCCTGTGGTTCCTGACACGCTTTATTTGCTCTTGCCCGAAATTGGGGTCGGGTCACATGAAATGCACCCCCGACTCCTTTAATCTAATTACGTCATTCGGTTGAATAATAACTCACTAATTCCTACAATGTGACCAAATCCTACTCAACTACAACCCGATTCGAGCAAACACACGATTGGTTAGTTAAGTGAGTAGGTTTGAGTCTATGGTGGACAATTATAGGGAAAGAACTCCTTTGAATTCAAATAATCCTCAAAGAGCTAATGTCCTATATTTTTCGCAAGTTCAAGATATCATTATTCACGGGTGTTCGAATCCTCTTAGGCTTCTTCTTAACCAGATGATTAATCTCAGTTTCAACACAAGATTGGGTACTAGCAGTTTTGGAAATCTTACGTCATGGGATTTATTTCATAAACTGAACCTAGAAATGAATCAATGAAGTGAACCCATCCATTTTAAACAGGCTAATACATTCTAATGCTTGTAATAGGACTAAATTAACAGCATCGAATTAATTCTTTATTTCAGATTTAATTTCCATGTCAAGCAAGCCACAATTAAACATTTTTGTTCTAGTAAAAAACTAAAAGAGTGTTCATATGACTATAACAATCCGACAATCCCTGATTACAGCTCGAACATTCCTTAATTAACAACAACTGAAGGTGGTTCTGTCAACAATAAAATGTGCTAAGGGAGATCACTCAGATGAATCAAACAGTACTCTATTTACTGCCAGTTTGAGGGGTGCACTGAGATGAGCTAGAACTGTGTACCTGGAAAATTTTCGAGACAACGAAGATAGAATAGGATCAGCAATGTCAACAATATGAACAACAGCAACAACAACAGGCCAGCAGCAGCAACAATAAACACAGCAGTAGCTCAGCACAGCAGCAACAATCAAACAGACCAACAGCAACCAATAGACACAACAGCAATAACAACCAGTGGCAGTTACAGCCACAGTAGCACAGCAACAATAACAACACAAGAACCACAGCAACCAAACGACCACTGTAACCAACAGCAAAGCACAACCACAGCAGTGGCAAAAGAAAGACCACAACTGCAGCAACCACAACAAATGACAGTAACCAGTGGCAGCAAACACAGGAGCAGCAGTGGCAAACCAACACTAAACAACCTTAACAACACACAACAGCACGCCAACAATCTCTCCGACAACTGAACAGCAACAGTAACAGACCATTCAATGTAACAGTGACCAATGTGTGTGTGTGTATTTTTGAATCCTTCCTCTGAGTTCACTGTCACTGTGTATATGTTTCAGAATACTTTCTCTGCATCTATCTCTCTATGTGTTAAAGTATCCTCTCTTCCTATTTTGTTTCAGAATGTTCTCCCAAAATCTTTCTAATGTTCGACTGTCTAATCCCTTCAACCCTATACTTATAGCTCAAACTTTCAAACCTGGATGGCCAGCAGACTAGACTAAGGCCTTGCCCATCCCCACTCTGCCTTTTTTCCACTCAGCTTAGTCTAATTATGGGTTTTTATTTAAATAAACTACTGGTCTGCCACACCTAGTGGGAATACCCTGCTGTAGCAGGTTCCACTAGCCCTTTTATGGGCAAGGGTACTTTAAAAATCCAAAATAGGCTAACACTAATTAACTTGCTATCAGCTATATCCAAATGCCCTATGTAACAGTGATTCTGGGCATTCTTGCCCTGTCATTCCAAACGGGTTTAACAACTAATCGACGAGGTCGTCTATGACTGATTACAACATATTTGAATCGTTTAAGCACCTTATGATGACCCACAGATTCGACCATTACTGATTCGTCACCAGAAATATAATGAACAATAGGAGGAGAAGAGATAGAACCATTTAGAGGAAATTGACAATCCAATTAATCTAAACAAACTAAACAAAATCACATAGACACAGAAAAGGGGAAGGTCTTACCCCAGAAACCCAAAATGTAGGCGGCTCAGCTTCGAACTTGACTTGTCGAAGCCAAATGGGCTTTAATCGAGGTGTTCTCGATTGGGAACACCTAGACTAAAGTCCCTTGGACTTCGATTGAAGACTAATCCGACTTGAATTGGCTTTTTTGAAAACTAGGGTTCTTGAGGTTCGAATTTAGGGCTTTTACGATTCGGGCAAGATTTGAACTAAACTAGGGTTGGTAGGGGTGTGAGGGAGGTGTGAGGAGCTCTTGGGATGAATTTGGGGCGGTTTGGGATGACCGTCAGATTCCGGCGACCTTCGAATTGATATTCGAAGCGTTCGAGTAACATTCGAAGATAACTAACGCCGGATTCGTAATGGGGGAGGTGAGGGGAGCATTTGGTGTTAAGATGGGGGTGATTGGCCTACCGGAACCGCCGTGAGGCGATTTCCGGCAGGCGGCGCAACGGTGGTAGACGGCGGAGCTAGGTCCGGTCTCTGAAGACCTTTGGGAGATGAAGAGAGATGGGGGGGTTTGGCTTGGGGGGGCGGGGTGCGTTTATGAGATTATATACGAATTAAGAGGTTAAATCCTGATCGTTGGATCAAACTTGATCAACGACCAGGATCTCTTCTCATAACCAAACGGCGTCGTTTGTGTTTATGCGGGACTGGGTCGGTCCGGACATGGATCGGGTTACCTGGAACGGGTGAGGATGAATTGATCTTCACCGTTGGATCAAGGTGGATCTACGGTTAAGATTAAAACATTAAAACAAAGGGGTGAGGCCGGGTGAGCTGGGGCGTGTGGGCTGGGGCGTGTGGGCTGGGCGGATGAGGGGTTTGGGCCAGGTTTTTGGACTAAATCATGGCCCAAGTCTGCTTTTCATATTACATTCCATGATGTATTATATGTATATGTATATATATATATATATATATATATATATATATATATATATATATATATATATATATATATATACATATAACACAACTATATTTTTTCTACAATTATCCCACATAATTACATATCACTTAAATGTAAACCACATGATCTCGATATAAAAAATGCAAAACATAATATATATTTTTTTGTATTTTGCTAATTTAAATGAATAAACACGCACACAAAAATGCAAATTTAAGATAAAAATAACACAAAAATCACAAAAATCATACCCAACACGAAAATATTTTATTTTGAATTTTCTGGGAGTACTTCTCAGGTAAGGCAAAAATCACGTGCTCACAACTGCCCCTCTTTGCGCGGAAACATGAAGAGTTTTCGGGCAAAGATAAGTGAGCGGATATAAGCGATTTTTGCCCATTCAAACACTCCGTATGAAGCATTTTTTGGAAAAGTTTTGACCGAACCTTGCTTCAAAGGTCTCCTACATATCCCTGGCTAAAAGGGAATCAGGTCAATGTAGTTCGGGAAGTTCTGGTAGCTGGGACTACCATGACTGTTGCGATCTCGCTGTTACTGCTGTTACTGCTGTTACTGCTGTTGCCACCGCTTAGCTGATCTCCTTGTTACACCGTACTAAGCAACAAAAACAAGAAGCTAGACTAAGTTACAGTACTACAAGTTCTTATCTATCCTTTTTAACTTGATCTTGTCGCGCTCCTTGCCATCCTGTCTGACTTGGTGTTCCTTCTGATGCTTCTTCTCTTCTGCCAATTGTTATTTCGGCCTATCTTGATTGTCGAACTCCGACCATTGTTTCCTTCTTTATGATCTTTGAACTATTCTCCTTCGCAATCTGAATATATCTGTCCTGATCCTTGTTGCCTCCCTCTGCTTACGAACTTGGAATCAGGCCGGAGATTTCCGTTACATTCAACCGCTTTCCTCAACCGAATTAAAATAGATCGCCACCCCATTCTCCAGGCGGGCTCCCTGACTTCAACCACTACTTCAAAAATAAAATCGCCACTCCATTCTCCGGGCGGGCTCCCTGACTTCAACTACTACTTTCAAATAAAATCGCCACTCCATTTTGCTAGTTCTGATGTTTCTTCACATGCCCCTTCTCTCCTGACGATTGTTATTTTGGTCTATCTCGATTGCCTCCCTTCTGATTATGAACTTGGATTCATGCTGGGGATTCATGATTGCTTTCCTCCACCAACTTCAAAAATAAGTCGCCACTCCATTCTTCAGGCGGGCTCCCTGACTTCAACTTCAACTTTGAAATAAATCGCCACTCCGTTCTCCAGGCGGGCTTTCTGACTTCAACTACTACCCCAAAATAAAATCGCCACTCCATTCTTCAGGCGGGCTCCCCGACTTCAACTACTATTTCAAAATTAAATCGCCACTCCATTCTCCAGGCGGGCTCCCTGACTTCAACTACTACTTCAAAATTAAATCGCCACTCCATTCTCCAGGCGGGCTCCCCGACTTCAACTACTACTTCAAAATTAAATCGCCACTCCATTCTCCAGGCGGGCTCCCTGACTTCAACTACTACTCACTGATTTTCATCCTATCTTGATTACCTTCCTTTGCCTTTTGTACCATATCCTTGTTCCTGCATTACCTCTCGGACCACCTTCTCTTCTGAATTATCCTGTCTTGGAATTGCTTTCCCCCAGGTCGTGTTACTTTTCTTCTGACTGCTGGGGATATTTTTTGGAACTGTTTACTCGCCTGCTGGGGGTGATGCTGCTGAGGAAGTATTCTTTGTTTCCTTCACCCCTCATTCTCTTCCTTCTTCCCCTACCTCTTCTGGGGCTCACGCTTGTGCCTCCTCGAACAAATTATGGGATGTAATACTGCTAGGGGAATCTCGAAGCCATTGTTTTATTTTCCCCACAACTGCTGGGGATGATACCAAGCTCAAATATTACCCCGTCGTGTCGTCTGGCCTTTCTCAAAACTATTCTGCTCGGAGCTGGTACTTCCCGAAATCTTGTGTTGCTTTCTACCCTTATCCTCTGAGTCTTGCTTTCCAGAAAATTTTCGCAACAGGAGAAAATTTTCTGCCCCAGTTTGATAAACTTCTGGACGGTATGCTTTTCTGCCAACGAACCCTCTTTTCCTGCTTTTAAATCAAAGAAAAATTGTTAGTTTCAAAATGCGGTGAGTGGTCGTGCCACTCTTGTTGGGGCCATTTTCCTTTCTCTTTCAGCTGCTTGGCCTCTCTCGAACTTTGAGGGCGACGTTGACGCTTGCTGGGGACAATGCTCTTTCCATGAACGACCTCTCATCTTTCCTTTTATTCCAATCTTTGGTTTGATCCGACTCTTTTTAGCCGGTGATCTGTTGCGTGAAATCATCTTTCGGACGTGCCACATGTGTCCATCATACTCCATAATTCTTGCGAACCTTCCAATCAGCCTGTCATCCCAATCTTACTATCGTAATGACTTCTGTCTTATTGCCTCGTTCTACGCCTATTCACTTTCAATATACTGCTTTGGGAGACTTGGTAGTAAGCTTTTGAAAAATCAATTTTCGAAAATGAAAGAAAAGAAAAGAATACTGACCGCAAATGACAAAAGAAGAGAAAAACTTTTCTGAACTCAAAAATAGGAAAACTTATCTGAATGTGTGCCTGATCCAATGGTTATGCCGCGCCTTTGAGATTAAACTACCCGGTCTATTCATGTCAATCACTTTCTGATGCCGCGTTCTGCTAGAGGTAAACGGATGTCCAAACCTTGTCTCGTGCGGACATCTTGTAACCATCTCGTCCTGTCACCTCACAGTGCCCTTCAAAGGGTTTTCACTAATGAGATTCTCTCATTTCTCTCTATCTCCCGTCGCCTTAAGGTGCCCGTAAAGGTTTTCACCGTTAAGACTCTCTCATTTTATTTCTCTCAACTTCCTTCGCCTTAAGGTGCCCTCGAGGGTTTTCACCGTTAAGACTCTCTCATTTACGTTTCTTTCCCTGCGGCGGGGTATCACCCCTGAGATTCCTTCTAGAGCGCTATCCCCTTTCGGCTTGTGCATCCTGGATTCAATCGAGGGTCGGGATGTCACTATTGGCTTTTGTTCACATGACTTGGCACTTCTCAAATACTGATCGAGAGGTCTTTCTGGTTCTTAATATGGTTTCTGCGCGTGAGGCTGAAGAAAGGGGTTTAGCCTCAACGGTTAGCTTATTACAACTTTCGGAATACACACTATCTTTCCAACGAAACAATGACTTCTGCCCCAGTTTTGTTGCTTGGGGGATTTTTTTTGATTTTTATTTTATTATGACCGAGCCGTGTGGCGCCTACGTATCCTTCTTGAGGAATCAGGTCGAACGTAGTTCACTTTTTCTTGTATTTTTTTCTTTGTTTCTTTTTCTATTCCGTTATACATCTTCCTTGATGATTCCGAAAGAGGGCATATGAAAGAATAATTAAGGCTCAAATGGGGAAACAAAGGTTAAAGTGTTTGGGTAGTAGAAAAATTGCCTCTGTCATTTCATTCTCCGAAAAATGCCAAATACACACAAACGAAACCGAACGTTGACAAATGCATTAAAGAATTACACGTAATATCTCTTGACTGCATCAGAATTGATAGCCATATCGGTGCATCTTCCCTCAACATCAGTTAGGCATAGAGCGCCGTTGGATAATACTCTAGTCACCACAAATGGTCCCCGCCAATTTGGAGCGAACTTGCCTTTCGCTTCGGCCTGATGTGGTAGAACTCTCCTCAGCACATGCTGTCCCACTTCAAATTTCCTGGGACGTACCTTCTTGTTATATGCTCTCGCCATTCTCTTTTGATACAATTGGCCGTGACATACTGATGTCAACCTCTTTTCATCGATCAAGCTCAATTGCTCTAATCGGGTTTTGACCCACTCGTCGTCATCAATCTCAGCTTCAGCGACAATTCGGAGGGATGGAATCTCAACTTCTGCGGGTATTACTGCTTCAGTCCCGTATACCAACAAATAAGGAGTTGCACCTACCGAAGTTCGGACGGTAGTGCGATAACCCAACAGCGCACAGGGTAACTTTTCATGCCACTGCCTAGACCCTTCTACCATCTTCCTCAATATCTTCTTTATGTTCTTGTTTGCCGCCTCGACCGCACCATTTGCTTTTGGGCGATACGGTGTGGAATTTCGGTGTGTAATCTTGAACTGTTGGCATACCTCTTTCATCAATCCACTGTTAAGATTTGCACCGTTATCTGTAATGATTATATTTGGAATTCCAAACCTACAAATGATGTGGGAGTGTACGAAGTCCACCACCGCCTTCTTGGTCACCGATTTGAATGTTTTGGCCTCCACCCACTTGGTAAAATAATCGATCGTTACCAGGATGAACCTATGACCATTGGAAGCCGCATGTTCTATAGGTCCGATGACATCCATACCCCATGCGACAAACGGCCATGGTGCGGACATTGTATGCAATTCAGTCGGCGGAGAATGAATCAAATCTCCGTGTATCTGACACTGATGGCATCTTCGCACGAAGCTTATACAATCCCGCTCCATAGTGAGCCAATAATATCCTGCTCGAAGAATCTTCTTTGCCAATACGTATCCGCTCATGTGTGGTCCGCAAACTCCCGAGTGTATATCCGTCATAACTGTTGTGGCTTGACTTGCATCTATACATCTCAATAATCCCAAATCCGGGGTTCTTTTGTACAGCACCCCTCCACTAAGGAAAAATCCGTTTGCCAATCGCCGAATAGCCCTCTTTGATCTCCAGTTGCTTGCTCTGGGTATACTCCTAACCCGAGGTACTCTTTGACATCATGAAACCATGGCTCACCATCCATCTCTTCTTCAATCACATTACAATAAGCATGCTGATTCCGGATCTGGATATGTAATGGATCGACACGAACCTTGTCCGGGTGATGTAGCATCGACGCTAAAGTAGCTAGAGCGTCGGCAACCTCATTATGCATCCTTGGGATGTGTCTGAATTCTACTGATCGAAAGCGTTTGGTCAGATCATGCAAGCACTGACGATATGGGATGAGCTTTAAATCTCTGGTTTCCCATTCTCCCTGAATCTGATGTACCAGAAGGTCCGAGTCCCCCAAGACCAAGACGTCCCGTACATCCATGTCCACCGCTAATCGCAACCCCAAGATACATGCCTCGTACTCGGCCATATTATTGGTACAATGAAAACGCAGTTGAGCAGTAACAGGATAATGATGTCCTGTTTCAGAGATGAGCACAGCCCCTACTCCGACTCCTTTTGCGTTCGCCGCTCCGTCGAAGAAGAGCTTCCACCCTGGATCCTTGGTTAGTTCCAACCCCTCAATTTGCAATACCTCTTCGTCTGGAAAATATGTCCTCAAAGGTTCATATTCGTCATCAACGGGATTTTCAGCTAAGTGATCGGCCAGGGCTTGAGCTTTCATGGCCGTCCTTGTCACGTATATGATGTCGAACTCCGTAAGTAATATTTGCCATTTTGCTAACCTCCTGTAGGCATAGGTTTCTGGAAAATATACTTCAACGGATCCAAACGCGAAATGAGGTAAGTGGTGTAAGAAGACAAATAGTGTTTCAGCTTTTGGGCTACCCAAGTCAGGGCGCAACATGTCTTTTCTAGATGAGTGTACTTGACCTCGTGGATTGTGAATTTCTTACTGAGGTAGTAAATGGCCCGTTCCTTCCTGCCAGTAAGATCATGCTGCCCCAGTACGCAGCCGAACGAATTCTCCAGAACCGTCAGATAAAGAATCAGGGGTCTGCCCGGTTCAGGCGGAACTAGTACAGGTGGATTTGACAGATACCCTTTGATTTGGTCAAACTCTTCCTGACATTCTGTCGTCCATTCTATCGCGGCGTCTTTCTTCAACAGACGGAATATGGGTTCACAGGTTGCCGTAAGTTGAGCAATAAACCTACTGATGTAATTTAACCTTCCCAACAGACTCATTACCTCTGTTTTATTCTTTGGCGGGGGTAGCTCTTGAATGGACTTGATTTTGGATGGGTCCAACTCAATGCCCCGTCGGCTAACGATGAATCCTAGCAACTTTCCTGATGGAACTCCGAATGCGCATTTGGCTGGATTGAGCTTGATGTCGTACCTTCGAAGTCTTTGAAAGAACTTCCCGAGGTCGGCAACATGGTCTTCTTGACGTCTGGATTTTACGATCACATCATCCACGTACACTTCAATTTCCTTGTGTATCATGTCATGGAATACCGTAGTCATCGCCCTCATATATGTTGCCCTTGCATTCTTCAAACCGAATGGCATCACCCGGTAGCAATAAGTTCCCCACGGTGTGATAAAAGCCGTCTTTTTTGCGTCCTCTTCATCCATCAAAATCTGATGATATCCCGCATAACAGTCCACAAAGGATCCAATTTCGCGTCCGGCGCAATTATCAATCAGGATATGGATATTGGGAAGCGGGAAATTGTCCTTAGGACTCGCCTTGTTGAGATTGCGATAGTCCACGCATACTCTGATCTTTCCGTCTTTCTTTGGCACCGGTACTACGTTAGCCAACCATTCAGGGTATCGAGTGACACGAATGACTTTCGCCTGCAACTGCTTGGTTACTTCCTCCTTAATCTTCACACTCATCTCCGTCTTGAATTTCCGCAGCTTCTGCTTGACGGGAGGATATGCCGGATCAGTGGGTAATTTATGAACCACTAGATCAGTGCTGAGTCTCGGCATGTCGTCGTACGACCATGCGAAAATGTCTTTAAACTCCATGAGTGTTTTGATCAACTCTTCCCTCAGATTGGGTTCAATATGGACACTTATTCGGGTTTCTTTGACGTCATCCGCATTCCCTAGATTAACGGCCTCAGTATCATTTAAATTCGGTTTGGGTTTTTCCTCGAAGTGACTTAATTCTTCATCGATTTCTTCTACGGCTTCATCATCGCCGTACTCTGACTCACTCTCGTCACTTCTTATTTCATGCGTTATTATTTCCAAACCCGATTGACTTTCTAGACTGGGTTGATTAATCTTTAAGCACGCCATATCATTAAGATCAGTTGAAAGAAGGCTGTTCATAAAAGTAAAAAGAAGGAAAAATAAACAAAATTAGACACGAAGGGAATCAAATTTCATTAAATGGGAACTGTACAAGGGAAAACAAACCGCAAACTTAAATCAAGAAATGAACTAAAAAACAACTGGATTTTACTCCGGGGACAAACCCCCAACACAAAATTTCGAAAGAAAAACAATCCAAGACAAACTACCAAGACTCCTTCCGAACAGGGAGAGGAGTAGCCTTCCAGTTATTCAGTTTTGCCTTTGGTCCCACAAACTGTATCTCGGCGTGACTGGATCCTTCACCATCCTCGAGCATACATACATCTGTGAATAGGTCCTCGAACTTCCTGAAGAACTCTTCATCTGGCTTGATCGTAGGACCGGGAATCTTTGTCGTTGGATATCCTCTTGCTCCGGACTTGACAAAAGATTGGGAAAGGCGTGGAACAGGCTTTGGGAGCACCCATGTCTTCTGCTTACTCCTCTTTGCTCGCCGGATGTCCTCTGATGTTGGCTGGAATCCCAAGCCGAAGGTTCCCAAGTTTTCGACCACCGATACCGGTTGTATGATTCCTTGCAGAGATGCACCTAGACCTTTACCGGGTATGAAACCATGTCGCAACATTTCATGAGCCACCATGACATCCGCAGTAATTGTTCTGTCATCGGGAATGCATTCCCCTTCTGGAACTCGGTTGGCGGACACCACATCGCAGACCTGATATACCCACGGCCCAACATCTTCTTCTGTTTCAACAAAGGGAATGATGGTGCCTGATTGTGGATCGTTCTCTCCATGGACGACGATCTCCTGTTGGTCCCACTCAAACTTGACGAGTTGGTGTAAGCTGGATGGAACTGCTCTTGCGGCACGGATCCATGGTCGCCCTATTAGGAGGTTATATGACACCACCATGTCCAGCACCTGGAATTCCATGGTGAACTCCACTGGCCCAATCGTCAAGATTAATACTATGTCACCAACCGACGCTTTGCCTCCCCCATCGAACCCCCGAACACATATGTTGTTCTTGCGTACCCTGCCGATGTCTACTTTCAATTTGTCCAGTGTAGAGAGAGGACAAATGTTAGCACTGGACCCATTATCGACAAGGACTTTGGTAACCACCGCCTCCTCACACTTCACCGTAAGATATAAAGCCTTGTTGTGCTCGGTGCCTTCCTCAGGCAACTCATCATCGGTGAAGGTGATCCGATTTGCTTCGAAGATCCTATTGGTGATCTTCTCCAAATGGCTCACCGAGATTTTATCCGGTACATGTGCCTCATTCAGGACTTTCATCAATGCTTGCCGATGTTCTTCGGAATGTATCAGCAAGGATAGCAATGATATTTGCGCCGGAGTCTTCTTCAACTGCTCTAAGACAGAGTAGTCATGCAGCTTCATCTTTTTCAAGAATTCTTCCGCCTCTTCATCAGTTACCGGCTTTTTCAATGCTGCCGGAGTGGTCTTCCTCAATTCCGCAAGGGCAAAACATCTCCCCGAGCGGGTCAACCCTTGGGCTTCACAAACTTCCTCTTTCACTTCCTTTCCTTTGTAGGTCGTTGTAATCCGAGCATAATTCCATGGAACAGCCCGGCTATCGGTTATTGGCAACTGTGTTGCTGGCTGGATGATGAAAGGATCCATTCGAACGCCTGCTACTGTCAAGATGGGCTTGATTGCTGCCCCTGGTACAACTATCTTGGCCGGCTTCACCGGTACTTCGTTCACACTTCCCTTTCCTGCTTCCGACTCTCCTGGTATGTCCTTCTTGCAACTGGGTGACTCATCAAGGCTTGGCCCTTTTCTCGTTCCTACCCCGCTAGACTTAATCATCATTACAGTCCGAGAGGCTTTCTCCTTTCCTTCCTCCGCTCGTACCAACTCGATCATATTGGTCTCATGATGAGTCGGAAGCGGGTTTTGGTTGATGTTGGGCTCGCTGGAGTCCGGACCTCAATCCCGCGAGTGTCAATGAGCTCCCGGATGGCCGTCTTCAACCTCCAACACTTTTCTCGTATCGTGTCCCGGACATCCCGAGCGGTAGGCACAATTTACTGAATGGTCCAGGTTCTTCGGAAGAGGTTTGGCAGCTTAGCTTCAACCGGATTCAAGCAACCCTACTTGCTTTAACCGGTGGAACAGACCGGTGTAAGATTCCCCAACGGAGTGAAATTCTTCGGCCTTGGCGCCCTGTCGCCCCCGAATGCCCGGTTTGGACGAAAACTCGCGCCCGAGGGGTTTCTGTAAGCTCTTGGGGGTGGATGATTGTTCTCGCGGGTTTGGTGCACGCCACGGTGCACGGACGGGAGGTGCGGGATAGGACCGTGCGTGGTGGACATAAAATGGGGATCAGGTGCGGATAGTAATGTTGCGGGCGGTTATACGGGTTATGGGAGTAATTTTGGTGGTGAGGTCGGGGTGGGCTATATTGGGGTGCGGGGCCTCTATCCGAACCATGCCCCGGACTCGACGGCCGCAACTTCCTCTCTCCTCTTTTTCCCAGTACTCCTCCAGTACCACTTTGGATAGCCTGAGTGGTGGCTTTCAGTGCCGAGTAACTCATGATCTTGTTGGCCTTCAAACCTTCCTCGATCATACCCCCATTTTTATCACCTCAGTGAATGATTTGCCTACGGACGTTACCAGATGTCCGAAATAGGTTGGCTCTAATGTCTGCAAGAAGTAATCCACCATCTCGCTTTCTCTCATCGGCGGATCTACCCTGGCTGCCTATTCCCTCCAACGGAAACCAAATTCCCTGAAGCTTTCAGCGGGCTTCTTCTCTAATTTTAGCAAAGATAGGCGGTCGGGGATTATTTCAAGATTGTACTGGAACTGGCCGATAAAAGCTTGAGCCAAATCATCCCAGGTAAACCATCTACTGGGATCCTGTCTAGTGTACCACTCCAGCGCAGATCCTCCCAGACTCTGACCGAAGTAAGCTATCAGAAGCTCGTCCCGTCCTCCGGCCCCTCTCATTTTACTGCAGAACCCTCGGAGGTGGGCTACTGGGTCACCATGCCCCTCGTATAGGTCGAATTTGGGCATTTTAAACCCTGCTGGCAACTGGACGTCCGAAAATGGACACAGATCCTTATAGGCGACGCTGACCTGGTTGCCCAAACCGTGCATGTTCCTGAAGGACTGCTCCAGGCTTTTAACTTTTCTGACAACTTCCTCGTGTTCCGAACTTTGGAAGTGCTTTTCCGGCTCTGCCGGATTATCCCAGTGAGGTGTATGTGATTGTGGTTCAGGAGCCCTGAAAGTAGGCTCCGGAGGATAGTAAGAGTTGTCATGGATCTGAACATATGGCTCGCTGGCCGGCCTTTGCAGAGGAGCAGGTGGAGGTGCCACAAAAACAGGGGTGGCTGGAGGAGGATTTGGTTTGGCCGGTGGAATGTGGGTGGCATATGGGTTTTCCCCCTGAAAGTATGGATAGATCGGGGCGCTTGTCGAAGGATCGACGGGCGGATGTTCCGGAGCTGAGGCGAGAGTAGGGCGATTTGGTGAAGACTGTTCCATGGCCCAGGCCAGGTGCATCTCTGTTATCTGTTGTTTTAACCGGTCTACCTCTTCTTTCATGATTTGTAGCTCTGATTTTTCTTCCTCGAGACTCTTGCCAGAACTAGACATGCTTACTGTAACCGGTCCTTTGGATCTAGTACGGTAGCGATGGCTGGCCAGTATATTCTGTCAAACCAACTGCTAAACTTTCTGGAAATGCAACAAACTTGTTAGTTCACCGAGTTTGACAGATATGTTATAGCACGTCGGATGCAATGCACCTAACCAAATAACCCTTTCTACATGTACTCTTAACATGCGTCATTCCGGCCCTTTTTCTTTTTCTTTTTCTTTTTCTTCTTTTTTTTTCTTTTTCGACTATCTTTGCAAGCCTTATTGTTATTTAACCTATGGATTCTTTTCCTTTCTTTTTAGTGGTGGTCGAATCTTATGTGGATTGCCTACGTATCACGACCCCGCGTGAATCAGACCGAGCGTAGTTCTGGTAACAAGATTGTGGCAAAATTCAGTAACTTTTATATCAAATAAAACCGTGTAGTTACAAAACACGTCTTACAACAATCGGCAAAAACAAAAGAAATGATTGACTTGGGAAAGTAAAGATAAAAATGCCAACTAGCTTGACTCAACATTTCAAAATACATTTTCAATCAAAAATCTAATGCTCTAAAACTCCTGGGGGCCCGCGAGGCATCATTCGGCCTTGCCGCGGGCCTTGGTGTGAGGTCCTTGTGCAGTTTCCCTCAACTCTTCCATGATCCGATGAACATAACCCATAATTGAAGCGAAAAGGTCGGCACGGGGCATTCGTTCACAAGCTAGGCACTTCATGGTGACATAGTGCCCGATTTCTCCAATTCTATCCTTGATCATGTCCCTTTCTCCGAGTAGCCGCTCTATTTGCTGGTTTTTCGCCCCCAATCTTCGAGCATTGTTGGTGACTTGGTCTAGGAGCCTATCCACTTGTCCTTGCAGTCGGGCCATCAAATTGTGGCAGCGGTCGAGGTCTGCTCTGGCATCTTGGGCTTGCTTGAAAACCCGCTCCCTAAGGACAACATTTGCTTCCCTCATGCTAGTGATGATCTCAGTGTAATCTTCTTCCACCCGCTTTAGGTGAAGTGCATGTTGATGTGCCTCCTTTTTCCAGCTAGCACGGATCCTCATTGTTTGGGCTTTCGACTCGTCCAATTCTCTTTGGATGTCGGTGACTTGGCTTCTCAAACCCCTTATCAATTTTTCGTCGGCCCGACTCCTCAACTGTCTGTCAGCATCTCTTTTCATTTGCTGGATTTGAGCTCTCAAGAAGTCATTTTCTTGTGCCAACTTCTTTTTGTCTCCTTCGTCGGTGGCAGCTTGCATGTTCTTCTCGAACTGAAGGTCCCGGACCTGCTGTTCTATCCTGCCAATCTTCGTCCTGTACCCCTCCTCCTTTGCTAGCCAATTCCATTGTTCCTGTGAATCTTCCGTGAACTGTTGGACATGGGCTCTTTTAGAACATTTCCGACGAATCCGAAATCTTTTCCCGAACCACACGTTGTACTTTGGGTCCACCTCTCCCTTAGCTAGTTCCCGGACCATGGTTTTAGGCTCAAGGAACCGACATTCGTGCCACAGCCTTCTAATCTTCTCTTCGGGGAATACGACTCCCGGGCTCAACTCAGTGGCGTATTTCCTCAGGTCTTGATCGGTAGGAATAACTTGAAACCTTCCTAGTTGACGTAATACACGGTGAGGGACATATGGTTGGACACCTGCGGATCCCCATCAGAAGGATATAACACTCCTCGGCTGCCATATATATTACTTCAGTATCGGGTAACCACCCGAACGCCCATTCAATCTGATCGGCTTCTATTGAGCTCAGTCGTGCAAGCCATGCCTCGACGCCTTCAGGGAATACAACACCTATCATCCGTTCTTCGAAACCCCTGATACAGTTTTTTCCGGTCAACCCATGGTTCATGTATTGTGTTCGGTGATGGAGGTGTTCTTGCATCCATAATTAGAGTAACAGATTGCATCCTTGGAAGAAATTGCCCCCTTCTCGGCATACAGTCAAGGCTCGATAGATTTCGGACAAAACCAAAGGGACCACCGTGCTGGTAGCCTTTTTGATTGCAACATCGGCTATTCCTACCAGACTTATCTCTATTTTCTTATCTTCGCGCGGACAAATCACAATCCCCAAGAATGTCGTTATGAATGCTAGAATTCGTCTGGCCTCCCACTTGGTTCTATTCCCTGCGTGAGTTAGTCCAAGGTTTGACTCTTCAAAACCCCGAGGAGTGCCGTACCGTTGATATAAGAATTGGAGATCGCAACATCCTTTCAACAGATCATCATTTTTCACCTTCCGACTAATGTCAGCAAATCCAGAAACCCATGTGGAGATACCGGTCTTGGTGAGAGCAGGTATTGCCCTCTTAATTTCCCATTTAGTCCTGCATAGCCCGCAATTTCCTCTAATGTGGGCGTTAATTCAAAGTCAACAAAACGGAACACATTGCGGGTCGGATCCCAGAAAGATACCAGTGCCTTGATGATGTCCTCCCTTGGCTCGATATTCAACAGATCAACCAAACCTCCCAAGATTCTCCCTACAACCTTTTTGCTACTGTCTTCCAAATCGTTCCACCATATACGGAGCTGCTGAGGGACCTCACTAAAGATTGAAAATGATTTATTCTGATTCGTGCTCATCCCGCACATTTATTAAGGTGATTTAAATAAGAAAAACAACTTTGTTTTGCTAAAAATAAATAAAAAAAATCAGTTTTCAATCACGGCCTTTCAACGTCTCGGGGACGAAGGCTTTTAAGGCTGTTGGGTAAATTGATCGAAATCAAAATTGACCCAAAGGTGGCCGTTTATACGAAATTAGCCTTCCGGCGTCCCTTTCGGGAACATTCGGCTATTTTTTGAAAACAGCGTCACCGACTTATTTAGTACAAAAGTTAGTTTTGATATTTCGGCCATTTTTCAAAAGGTGAAGTTGGACCCGATGGAGGTTGCCTACGTATCTCACATCCAATGAGAATCAAACCCACGTAGTTCGGTTTTGACGAAACAAACGACATTATTTATTTATTCATTTTACTAAAGGAAAACAAATAAGCTATTTCTATCTTAAGAACAAAACACATAAAGCCGGTCAGCATGCAAGTCTATAACAGATAAATGCGCAAGACAAACAAGATGTAGCAGGATAGTCTGTTCATTTCAGGTCACCTGTCCTAGACGGACCCAACCCCCGTGTTGAGTCCCCTAAGCCAAATGCGACATGATGCAAATAAACGTTTCCTACTAGGGATCCGGCATGAAGCTTTGTTATTCTAGGTTTAAAAACCTGGGTTTATCTGTTCTAGACTTGGCTTACCCGAGCGGACAGCTCGAGCCGAGGAGGAGGCAGCAATCCGGGAATACAGAAGCTTCACCGGTTTTGCAACTTATCCAAACCTCGTTCTAAAATGGGAATTAGACACTATACGGAAAAGAAGTCACACGAAGTGCACCCTTCTTCATGATTTAGAAGACTCAGAGAGGAGATTGGTTCCGGCACAATTTATATGTACAGTTCACAAAATATCAAAGCAGTAAAAACAACATTTTGCACATTGATGCCAACATGTAAAAGAATCAGATAATAAATATGCCAAACACAACAATTATTCCGAGCTCGAATTCTAAAGATGTCCCCAGTGGAGTCGCCAGAGCTGTCACACCTCCTTTTTCCGCTGACCCGCAAGGGCGCAAAATATAAAAGAGAGTTTTTCCAATTAAAGGACAACCAAAACGGGATTCATTTATTTAGAGATTCGGAGTCGCCACTTGGGAGATTTATGGTGTCCCAAGTCACCGGTTTGAAACCCGAATTGAGGAAAGGTTTGACTCTATTTAACGGTCCGCGAACCAAAAATCCGGATAAGGAATTCTGTTAACCCGGGAGAAGGTGTTAGGCATTCCCGAATTCCGTGGTTCTAGCACGGTCGCTTAACCGTCATATTTGGCTTATTTATCTGATTTTTACAGTTATATATTTAATGCAAATTAATATCCCTTTACCACTTTTATTATTATTATTTACGAAAGAGAATGTTGCCTAAAAAATATGTTTCGGATCACGTCACATGAAATGCACCCGGATCCTCGACACATTCTTATTCAACATTTTGGGATTTGGATTTGGGCCGCATGAAATGCACACCCGTATTTAAGAAGGTAAAATTATTAAAATACGCGCATAGAGCGATTACTTATTTACATTTTTGAGAATGCCGTGAAATTCGCTAAGAAACGGCACATCTCGAAATCTAAGTATTTTATATATACATTTATGAGGGCTTTGCGATTAGTGTTGGGCGAGGCGCACCTTTAATTCAAATCTAAAGCGAACTACATCCCACTGTATTTTACTTAGGAGTTGATTCCAAATTATTTAAAACTTGCTACGAACCACACCACATGAAATGCGCCTGTGGTTCCTGACACGCTTTATTTGCTCTTGCCCGAAATTGGGGTCGGGTCACATGAAATGCACCCCGACTCCTTTAATCTAATTACGTCATTCGGTTGAATAATAACTCACTAATTCCTACAATGTGACCAAATCCTACTCAACTACAACCCGATTCGAGCAAACACACGATTGGTTAGTTAAGTGAGTAGGTTTGAGTCTATGGTGGACAATTATAGGGAAAGAACTCCTTTGAATTCAAATAATCCTCAAAGAGCTAATGTCCTATATTTTTCGCAAGTTCAAGATATCATTATTCACGGGTGTTCGAATCCTCTTAGGCTTCTTCTTAACCAGATGATTAATCTCAGTTTCAACACAAGATTGGGTACTAACAGTTTTGGAAATCTTACGTCATGGGATTTATTTCATAAACTGAACCTAGAAATGAATCAATGAAGTGAACCCATCCATTTTAAACAGGCTAATACATTCTAATGCTTGTAATAGGACTAAATTAACAGCATCGAATTAATTCTTTATTTCAGATTTAATTTCCATGTCAAGCAAGCCACAATTAAACATTTTTGTTCTAGTAAAAAACTAAAAGAGTGTTCATATGACTATAACAATCCGACAATCCCTGATTACAGCTCGAACATTCCTTAATTAACAACAACTGAAGGTGGTTCTGTCAACAATAAAATGTGCTAAGGGAGATCACTCAGATGAATCAAACAGTACTCTATTTACTGCCAGTTTGAGGGGTGCACTGAGATGAGCTAGAACTGTGTACCTGGAAAATTTTCGAGACAACGAAGATAGAATAGGATCAGCAATGTCAACAATATGAACAACAGCAACAACAACAGGCCAGCAGCAGCAACAATAAACACAGCAGTAGCTCAGCACAGCAGCAACAATCAAACAGACCAACAGCAACCAATAGACACAACAGCAATAACAACCAGTGGCAGTTACAGCCACAGTAGCACAGCAACAATAACAACACAAGAACCACAGCAACCAAACGACCACTGTAACCAACAGCAAAGCACAACCACAGCAGTGGCAAAAGAAAGACCACAACTGCAGCAACCACAACAAATGACAGTAACCAGTGGCAGCAAACACAGGAGCAGCAGTGGCAAACCAACACTAAACAACCTTAACAACACACAACAGCACGCCAACAATCTCTCCGACAACTGAACAGCAACAGTAACAGACCATTCAATGTAACAGTGACCAATGTGTGTGTGTGTATTTTTGAATCCTTCCTCTGAGTTCACTGTCACTGTGTATATGTTTCAGAATACTTTCTCTGCATCTATCTCTCTATGTGTTAAAGTATCCTCTCTTCCTATTTTGTTTCAGAATGTTCTCCCAAAATCTTTCTAATGTTCGACTGTCTAATCCCTTCAACCCTATACTTATAGCTCAAACTTTCAAACCTGGATGGCCAGCAGACTAGACTAAGGCCTTGCCCATCCCCACTCTGCCTTTTTTCCACTCAGCTTAGTCTAATTATGGGTTTTTATTTAACTAAACTATTGGTCTGCCACACCTAGTGGGAATACCCTGCTGTAGCAGGTTCCACTAGCCCTTTTATGGGCAAGGGTACTTTAAAAATCCAAAATAGGCTAACACTAATTAACTTGCTATCAGCTATATCCAAATGCCCTATGTAACAGTGATTCTGGGCATTCTTGCCCTGTCATTCCAAACGGGTTTAACAACTAATCGACGAGGTCGTCTATGACTGATTACAACATATTTGAATCGTTTAAGCACCTTATGATGACCCACAGATTCGACCATTACTGATTCGTCCCCAGAAATATAATGAACAATAGGAGGAGAAGAGATAGAACCATTTAGAGGAAATTGACAATCCAATTAATCTAAACAAACTAAACAAAATCACATAGACACAGAAAATGGGAAGGTCTTACCCCAGAGAAACTCAAAATGTAGGCGGCTCGGCTTCGAACTTGACTTGTCGAAGCCAAATGGGCTTTAATCGAGGTGTTCTCGATTGGGAACACCTAGACTAAAGTCCCTTGGACTTCGATTGAAGACTAATCCGACTTGAATTGGCTTTTTTGAAAACTAGGGTTCTTGAGGTTCGAATTTAGGGCTTTTACGATTCGGGCAAGATTTGAACTAAACTAGGGTTGGTAGGGGTGTGAGGGAGGTGTGAGGAGCTCTTGGGATGAATTTGGGGCGGTTTGGGATGACCGTCAGATTCCGGCGACCTTCGAATTGATATTCGAAGCGTTCGAGTAACATTCGAAGATAACTAACGCCGGATTCGTAATGGGGGAGGTGAGGGGAGCATTTGGTGTTAAGATGGGGGTGATTGGCCTACCGGAACCGCCGTGAGGCGATTTCCGGCAGGCGGCGCAACGGTGGTAGACGGCGGAGCTAGGTCCGGTCTCTGAAGACCTTTGGGAGATGAAGAGAGATGGGGGGGTTTGGCTTGGGGGGGCGGGGTGCGTTTATGAGATTATATACGAATTAAGAGGTTAAATCCTGATCGTTGGATCAAACTTGATCAACGACCGGGATCTCTTCTCATAACCAAACGGCGTCGTTTGTGTTTATGCGGGACTGGGTCGGTCCGGACATGGATCGGGTTACCTGGAACGGGTGAGGATGAATTGATCTTCACCGTTGGATCAAGGTGGATCTACGGTTAAGATTAAAACATTAAAACAAAGGGGTGAGGCCGGGTGAGCTGGGGCGTGTGGGCTGGGGCGTGTGGGCTGGGCGGATGAGGGGTTTGGGCCAGGTTTTTGGACTAAATCATGGCCCAAGTCTGCTCTTCATATTACATTCCATGATGTATTATATGTATATGTATATATATATATATATATATATATATATATATATATATATATATATATGCACTAACCTATAACACAACTATATTTTTTCTACAATTATCCCACATAATTACATATCACTTAAATGTAAACCACATGATCTCGATATAAAAAATGCAAAACATAATATATATTTTTTTGTATTTTGCTAATTTAAATGAATAAACACGCACACAAAAATGCAAATTTAAGATAAAAATAACACAAAAATCACAAAAATCATACCCAACACGAAAATATTTTATTTTGAATTTTCTGGGAGTACTTCTCAGGTAAGGCAAAAATCACGTGCTCACAACTATCAAATATTTATGATTAATCTTACCATTGACAAGATTGCTTTGCAGGGAAAAAGAGTAAACAATACATGCATTGTAGATTTGTATACACTTTCAGAAAATGAACTCACTTGCGTAAGTGTGTTGGACAATGATCCCTCCTTTGGCATAAGATGGACATGCAAGTCTGATTCAACTCAATAAATTAGTCTCTAAGGATCTGGTGATAGGGCAGCTTGACATCAAGTTCAAGGAAGACAAAGTTTGTAAGGCTTGTGCAAGGGGAAGTAGGTAAGATCCTCTTTTAAATGCAAGAAAGTGGTAAGCCCACCAGAATGATGAAACTGGTCCATATGGATATCTGTGGTCTACTGAAAACATTAAGTAGAGGTGGTAAAAGATATGTGATGGTGCTTATTGATGATTACTCTAGGTTTACTTGGACATTATTTTTAACATCTAAAGATGAAGCATCTGACATGTTTACTTCTTTTGTTAGAAAAACTCAGAAACACTAGGTAATCAATTTGCATCAATTAGGCCTACCATGGAACCGAATTTGAAAATGCTAAGTTTGCTGAATTTTTGCATGCTACATCATAAATAGTTGCATGGCTAGATCTCATATTAAGAAGATTCCCTATGAGTCACTCAAAGGGGAAAGCTAAATATATCCCATCTCAGGGCATTTATATGCAAGTGCTTTATGCACAATAATGGCATAGACTCCCTAGGTAAGTATAATCCCAGAAATGATGAGGGAGTATTCTTGTGATATTCTTCACATAGTAAAGCTTATAAGATATAAAGTAAAAGAACTATGTGTGAAAAAAAAAGTTGTGTATATTATTTAAAACTAACATTCTTTTTGAGAAGTAGGAACAAGATAATGAAGATATTGGGATGATAACGAATTCAAATGATGTAACCATGGTCCAGCATGAAGAGGCATCATAGGAAGAAACGGGTGATGGAACAGGTCTTTCCACCCATGGCAATATAACAGGGGGAACTGACTAGAGAGGAACTGATTCTCAAACCTCGAGGGAACCTGTCCACGAACATAGTACTCAGTAATAAAACTTGGAAGAAACATTTAAAGAAATTGACACTCCTATTGCAACATCCAAGAAATTGAATATATATGAACCTGGTTCATTTGTTGATAAGAAGTTATATAGGGGCAAATCCAAAAGAGTCTCACTTGACTGCTGTCAAGGGGATACTCGGATATCTGAAAGGAAGCATTGATCTGTGCCTTTGGTATCCTAAAGGTAGTAATTTTCATCAAGTAGGATATGTTGATGCTGATTATGCAGGTTTCCTAGTGGATAGGAAGAGTATCTCAGGTATGGCACACTTCCTTGATTCATGTCTTGTGTCATGGGCTACCAAAAAGCAAAATTCAATGGTCTTATCTACTGCTGGAGCTGAGTATGTTGTTGTTGCTTCATGTTGTGCTCAATTATTGTGAATAAAACAACCATTATTGAACTTTGGAATTTGTCGCACCTCCTTTTTACCTACCTCACCCCGCGAAGGGCGTGGTAAAGGGAGTTTTTCCAATTAAAGGACAATAGAAACGGAATTTATTTATTTAATTCAGAGTCGCCACTTGGGAGATTTATGGTGTCCCAAGTTATCGGTTGAATCCCGAATCGAGGAAAGGTTTGACTCTATTTAACAACCTGTGAACCAAAAATCTGGATAAGGAATTCTTTTAACCCGAATAAGGTGTTAGGCATTCCCGAGTTTCGTGGTTGTAGCACGGTCATTCAATTGTCATATTAGGCTAAATTATCTGATTTTTTAACATGCTTTAACTTATGTGCAAATTTTCCTTTTAACCGCTTATGATTATTATTATTTTATAAGAATTGCAACGTCATGAAAACACATCTTAAACCACGTCACATCAATGTACCCATGATTATTGACATTTTCGACTCCGTCGAGATTTGGATTTGGGTCACAAAAATGTGTACCCGAGTTTAAAAAGGAAAAAATTATTAAAATACGCGACTAAAGAAACTAACGCGTTGTTATTTTGGAGAAGACCATGAAATTTTCTAAACAGCCCATCCCAAAGTCTAATTAATTATTATAACCATTTATTGAGAGCCCCGCAATTTTGCATTATATTTGGAAAGACTCGTCTCATTTCCTCATTTAAAAGAAAAACCTAAAGCAACTACTAACTTTTCTATTTAATATTGTCTCTAAATGTCCCTAATTAATTAATACCTCAAAATTCCAAACAACAGGGTAAGACTTCTGTCACGCCCAAAAACGAGGGACATGACCGGCGCCTGACCGGGTAGCCCCAGTCAAGCGGACCTGGGTGCCTTTCTATCCCACGAGTTACCCCTGTGTCGTTTATTTCTTAGAAACCAAGGACTTTACCACTTTATAATAAGGAATCATACCTTTAACAACATAACACACACATTACTTCATAACAAGTTTACAAATTTTTTTTATAATGCCCGACATATATATATATATGCCATAATCGCACAGTTTGCTGTCTACGGAGCCTCTAGGATTACGAAGGAGGGTACAATACTTGCCGATAACAAGGCTCCGGCTATACCTTACAAAATTAAAATAAAGTCTAAAATAGAAGTGGCATGAGCCACGCAGGGCCCCGAGGAAGAAAGGGGCTCACCAAAACGGGCAGTGGAAGATGAAGGATGCTACTGTCGATAAGCTGAAGTACCTGCTACTGATTCACCTACAATCATAACACGAATGTAGCGTCCCCGGCAAAAGGGACGTCAGTACACTGGAATTGTACTGGTATGTATAGACAAGCTTTGTCCCAAGTAAACTTAAGCCATTAAACAAGTAAATTATGATGATAAGACAACCAATGAATTACACAAAGAATTAACAAAGCCAGCCAACCATGTTTCCACATTTACCTCGTTTCAACTAGTTCTCAGCCCAAAGCACAATTAAAGATCAACAAGGAAGGCAACAACCAAACAATCACGTAAAACAAAATCAAGTAAAACAAAGGGGCAATTAGTGCCCCACAAGTTGCAAACTCTCCTGCTGTCTCCTTTCACAATTTCACATTTATGATTTCAAATCAATTTCAATGGCGATTTCGATCGCTTTCCATCCTTATTACCTCGGCCACCCTTATTACCTCGGCCACCCTTATCACCCCAACCCACACCTTATTACTTCGTGTTGCGACGCGTAACCCGATCCCACCGTACAGTTTCAATCACATCAATCACAACAATCACAAACAACAAGCAAGGCACTACACAAGATCACAACAAGTGCAAATAAGCAACTTACAAATTGGTTCATGTTCTCAAATACTTTTCAAACTAATATCACAACCAAGTTACAATGTTTCCATATTCAAGAGTACCCATACAAGTATGTTCAACAATTTACCACAATTCAAGTGTTTCATCTCTTTCCACAAGAAACCATGTATGCCATCACAACAATTGTTCTGAGTTCTTTACAATTCTAATTTCCTTTTTATATTTCGATTCATATTCCATACCACACCACACATAGTTCAACATCAATTGAATACCCAACAACAAAATCAAAGAATTACACACAATCTCTCAAAATAACACATACCAAACGAATTGCACACATAAAGGCGATTTTACAAGAATCAAAGTTAGCCATACATACCTGGAGTCGAATTTACTTCTTTCAATCTCTTACTTAAGCTCACCCAATTTATCCTAAGTTGCCAAATTTCGTTTTTGCAGACTCTTACTTCTACCCACTTCTTTTTACTAAAATTCAAGTTCAAATAACATGCATGAGTGTTAAATTCTATTTTCAAAAGCTATTGTATGCAAATCTTTCTTTACCTTTGAAAACTAAAAAATTAGAGGAAAATAGTTAGGGTTTTTACCTCTTAGAGATTTGGGGAAGATGAATTTTGCCTTAGGATCTTCCGGAATAAACGATTTGAACAATCTTTGAAGATAGTTATACTTCTCTCTCTAGAACCTCTCTTCCCTCTCTCTAGTTTTGGTAAGAAAATGTGAGAAAAATGAAGGTTGAAGGTGTTTTATTAAAGAAGGGGTCGGGTCAAAATTTATAAAAATCTGGGTCGGGTCAAAATTTATAAAAATCTGGGCCGAGTCAATTCTGCGGTCGCATCTGCGATCGCAGAATCAATATCAGGTCTGCATAATGGACCGCAGAATTGCCTAAAAATTTTCACATGTTCTATTACAGTGCGACCAGAATGCGGTCCGCATTCGTGTTCTGCGATCGCATAATGCACCGCAAATTTTACACTCAAAAATTCTCGAGTGATTATGTGATAGATCTGCGGTCCGCATTTCCATTTTGCGATCGCATATCTGACCGCATTTTCAACACCATTTTTGGAAAACATGCTGTTAAGCTCTGCGGTAAGAATGCGGTCTGTATAGCAGATCTGCGATCGCATTCCTGACAACAGAATCGACATTTTCTGGAAAATTGATTCTTTCGGTTTTTGAAACTTAAATCACTACCAAGGGTTCGAACTGTGGCGAGCTTAGAATTCTATGCATTACTAACACCTTATTCAGACCATGACACCACAGCTACTAGGTTTCAAGAATAAATTTTTACGGGGCCTTACAACTTCTCAGTTCGGATTCACTACCTAACTTGAAGGTCCAAATTCACATTTATAAAATTGAAACAAAATTTATAAAAGAAATTGGGCTATAAGCCTTTTGGGCCTCATGGACACAACCTAGCGATGGACCTCAGCCTTTCGGATAGAGCTACCCTATTTTGGACCACAAACGGAATTGGGCCTAGGTCTGCTTGGGTAGGGGCGGACAAGTTTGGCTCCTAATAGAGCCTAGATCTCCTGTTGATTGTACAATGGCCTATTGTCGAAAAGATCAGGCCTAGGAGATATGTCATGTCAATTTCAGCTATGAAGTTGATCAAAAAAATCGCCAGGTTCCTGCGTTTGGGCCTAGGAACACAATTCAAGTTGAAACAAAGATAACGCTAGTTACGAGCCAAGGTTGAATTCAAAATTCACAATATTACAGCCTTTCCTAATCGTTTTGTTAACATGCTTAGTGTCACTTTCTAGATTCCATTTTTATTAAAATATAATTTTTTGCCTTAGTAAGTCCATACACTGAAGTCTGTATCTAAACTAACCAGTTCAACATACTAGAGCTAACCCTAATAATTTCATATGTTGCAACATTTTTCAACTAGCAAATTGAACTAACACATGAGACTAAACTACGTTCGCTAAGGCTAAACCCAATAACAGCAACAGCTTAGGAAGCTCAAATAGTCCATTCATTCAGTCCCATTATACAGTCCACTTAAACAATTCACAATATTAATAACCTGAATTCTAACAATCACACAATAAGCTAATTACGAAATGAAATACATCCAGCTATAAGCAACAGAATAGCTGTAGTAGATTAACTGAGCGTGAGACGGCCTTCATTTCACTTTCAAATGGTGCTACTCAGCAAAATAGAAGCAGAATAAGTACCTAGAATACAATGAAAAGAGGAGAAACAGGAGATCAGCATTAGTAGCAAGCAGAATTCGAACAATTAGTCCAGAAATATGTTCAATAACCTAGGAGAAGTTCGAAACCAAACAACATCAAAATCGCACAATGCTACTCGAATAAGCTCAAAACTCTTGAAATTGAATCAAGGATCTCTAGAAAGCCAAGCACACAACAGAAATAACTCAAACAATGCCAATCAATATTCAGTAGTATGAATACCAATAGCAAATGATCAAAAAGCAAACCAGAAAATGCTTGAATTCAACTAGAATGACCAGATCAACTAAAAACCAACTCCAATGACCCCAAAATCACTTGAAAACCAACCAATACCTCAAAAGCTCCGGTAAGCAAATAATGAACTAGAGATTGCAACTCAGTAGCTAGAACTCTGAATTTCTTCAATGGAACAGTGGAACCAAATGTATGTATCCATATTTCTGTATGTTCTCAAACTCTCAACTAGCTCTTTATATGAATTCCTATTATTTTCAAACAGTTTAAGACTCTAAAAAATGCTCAGAGAAGTCTCAGAGATCTCTCTTGGACTTTTAAGTTCTCAACAATGCCCTCTAAGAACTAAAATCCTAGGAAAGCTTTTAAAACTGATTAAACTCTATCTTTACTTTTTCAACTCACCAAGAAGAGACCCCTGAATACCACTAATCTCTTTCTTATATGTATATGCATGGCAGGCTCTCTATCCTCTTTCTTTTTTCAGAAAAAATGTCCCATTTTTATCCGTAAACTTTTCCCCTTGTTCTTCTAATCCAATGAGTAGTCAAAACTTTAAAAGTGATCTTTCACTATCAATTATCTATTACTATTCAATCCTACTTAAATTTATCCCCCCCCCCGACTAATCCACTAGTGCTTTACTCATTACCTAGTGGCCCCCTTAATCATTAAAGATTCAAATTTCAAATTAACCCCTGTTAATTACCCCTTAACCACCTTTTATCCTTACTCCCCATGTTATCTACTTTCTAGCCTTAAAAGGTACAAAGCCAACCAACCAATCCCTTTTTAGCTTGTACAAAAACCCCAATCAACTATAACCAATTCAAGCCTAACAATTGACTAATTAAACACATGAAATTAATTTCCAATCAACAACATTATGACAAAACAACATGGTTAGATTCACATCAAAAACAAACTTAACAGAACAAACATGTAGACAACTCCAACTCAATTAAACGGGATTTAGCCAAATTTGCAACAGAGAAACTACTCGACCATATTGAGTCAGACACGACAGAGGATCAATCAAATGATTCAATGAATTCCCAAGAAATTAGATATTCGACTCACCTAAGTTCGTAGATGTTTTCAACTAACAACAACTACTTGCACGTAATCCTAATCAAAGCAAACAGATGACACTGTACGACCTTATAGGGAGAACAGATTCAAACAATACAATAATGACAAACTCGAACTCGATCTTCATGCTTGAGATCATTAAACTCAACCTTGGACAAATAAAGCATGACAGGACACCAATTCTGCCATTACTATAAAAAAACATGGAATTGTGCATCGAACTAGAGAATCAAAACTTTTTTTAAAGTAAGGAGACCTACAGATACAAGCATCAAATCATTAGCATTAACTAACGATTACGAGATATGACTAACTGGTGCTAGAACAGAGCAGAATGGGGGCAAGATTGATGCTCAAATATACACAGAAATCTCAATACGACCTCAAACATTCAAACCAATTTAACATCAAAGTAGCTACTGAACTCCAATTCTTATCCTGACGAATCAACATCAAAACTAACTAGAGAATCGACATCGAAATTATAGATAGCATAAGAAGATGAAACTGAAGACTAGCCTTAATTCGAACAAAATTTCCAGTAAATTCCACGAGTGATGAACCAACTGGTATGGAGTTGGTGATCGTTCTGTGGTTATGAATATGGAGCGGCAACGAAAATGGAGGCGGGTGGCGGATATGGATGTTGGGTGATGGTTGACGGAAGAGGGCTGTTGGTGGACGTGAAGGCTATTTGGTGGCGTCGCTGGTCCTTGATTGGTTCGTGAAGAAGACGAAAAGGGGGGCAGCGGGTCCGGCCTAGAGCTGTCTCGCGTCGGGGGAGTGTGGTTGCTTTGGGGTGGCGGCCTTGCGTTTTGGGGAGATAGGGTTTTGGAATTTTAGGAAATGAAGTGAAAATCAGAGAGGGGGGGTTATTTGGGCTTTGGGGCGAACCGAGTATGGGTCGACCCGGCGGATTATGGCAGATTGGCTAGTTTTGGGGGTGGGTTGGATTGAGCATGGGATTTAATTAGAGGATTTGGGCCCAATCCGAGTTTCTCTTTTCTTTCTTTTTTTCCAATTGTTTTCTTTTGTTTTCTTCTTAAATTACTTTCCAAGATTAAAATAAAAAATTGTAAAACCTAATTAGCTTAATAAATCTAAACAACAATTATCACAAACACTTAAATATCAAATCAAAAGAAAATCACGCAATTTGACATTAAAGGCTAAAAATGCAAAGTAGATTATTTTTGTGATTTTTTTTATTTTATAAAATAAACTTAATTACTGCTAATTGTAGAATTAAATCCTAAATGCAAAATGCAACATATTTTTGTATTATTTTTTTTTATTAATTTAATAAATAAACATGTACTTACAAATGCAAATTATTATCCAAAAATGCCACGACAAATCTCAATATTGCACACAAAGGGAAATTATTTTATTCTGAATTTTTTGGGAGTGATTCGTGTGAGGCAAAAATCACGTGCTCACAAAATTGATGTTAGTTGCATCCCTATTTTTTGTATTAACACTAGTGCTATTAGTATGACAAAGAAACCAGTTCATCATAAGAGAACTAAGCACATAGATGTTAGGCACCATTTTTTAGGGACAACTATGAGAAAAGCTTGATTACTATGGAGTTTTGTACTACTAATAAGCAAATTACTGACATCTTCACAAAAACCTTAAATAGAGATCACTTTGAGAGGAACAAGTTAGAATTTGGGATGATTAAAATCACCTAAAAGGACCAGTTCAAGGTTAAACGGATATGAAGGGAAAAAAATTGGGTTAGAAATTCTGTAAATTGTGTATAATTAGATTAAATCTTGCTCAGTCTCATAATTTACATAGTATACTCTTGTACCATGTATTAAAATGACTCATTAATCACTAATGATATTTTCTCTATTTTGATAAATTTAGACTCATACAAGAGGAGTTCATCAAGGTAACAGGGTATATTTTCTGCACTCTGCATAATTTGAAATAACTATATTTGGATCATGAGCATAGTCCTACCAAATACCAAACTCCTTTTGGACTTATCCGTTACAAGTGAACCAGTCCCGTTCAAAATAATCCCAACCGAATGGAAGTACCTAGATTTTAGGGATACACTCCAACGTCAATTCAAAATTGAATTTCAGTCTGATTAAACTTCTAAGAGTCTGAAAAGCTGTAGTTACCCCATCAATTATTCCTATGTATATTGATCAGCTTTAGTGTATTTCTTACTTCATCTCACTCAAGTCGTTAAAAACTCTTATTCTTCTTTCATCTCCCATACACAATCTAATTCTCTTCTCTTCCATACCCTAGCCCAGATATGTTGAACACTTCTGAAAATCCTTCATCACCACCACAGGAAACCAGTTCTACACCTTCTACAAGACCAATCTCTAAGAAAAGTAGAGTAAAGATGATAGCTCATAAGATTGTCGCTGAAGGAGAGAATATCAAGAAAATAAACAAGCAATCGAAAGCATGTAGGGAAGAAGAATCCTAGAAATCTGAAGATTCATTTAAGTCCGCTACTAAGGTGGAAGAAAGTAGGTCTTTCGAAACTGAACAGGTATCTTTTTATTCTAAAGTTTCTCCTGAGATAATTTCTAAAGTTGCTGCAAATTTGGAGAATAGATTTGTAGGACATATAGCAGGTGTTGAGACTACATCATCTGGATCTTTACCCACTCTTGTCGGTATAATAAAAACTGGTGCAATGATTGTTTGGGGAGAGGAATTTACTAAAATAGAAGAGAGTGTGAGTAAAACAGGGGGAACTAGGTCTAGCGAAGCTTCTGAGGGGTTGGTTCAACTTGGCAAAAAAAATATATATAGATGAACTTGTTCCATATGAACAGAAAAGCCTTGCGGACCTACTGATAGAGTTATCAATGGCACCAAAACTCATGCCATTCACTATGGTTTCATTCTTACAACTGTACTTGCACATTTCAAGGTACCTATGAAGAAGTGAGGTTAATACTCTGCTTGCTTGCGATTATGAAGTCAATGCCGTTCCCGATGAACCTGGTTCATCTAAAAGGATACCTATCAATAGCAAGGTCAGAGCTCTATTACACGAGAGTGAGGAAAAGGATATTGAGATAGCAAGGTTGAAGATACGATTGGTTGAGGTAGAATCTGAGAGACATGTTCTCAAAACTAAACTTGCAAGGGAAAATGAGAAGAATGATGGAATTCTTCAAGACATGCTGAAACTTCTCCAAGTAAATAACTCAGCCCCTACCTCTTCCAAGCCTTAAGAATCCTAACCTAGTGTAGATCAATCAGTGATCCAGTTCAGGATGATTTGTTTCTTTTTCTCATATTTTCAGTATTTTTATTTCTTCTTATGCTTTGTGGTAGATTCTTATCAATCATCAATAAAATTCACTATTTTTGCTCTAACTGTTTGTTTATATTTCTTTGATGGTTGAAATTCTTAGTTTGATATATGATAATTAACCCATATTTGCATTTGAAGTAGCCCTAGCGGCCATGAGCAAGCTTTAAAATCTGGTTATCTCACATTTTTTATGCAATTTTTCGATGATGCCAAATGGGGGAAAAAGATTGTGCTTTGAATAAGTGATGTTTATAACCTAATGTACCTGATTCTTGATGATAAGTGATAAAAAGGAAAAAGATAATTTGTGGCACAACTTCAAAGTTACGGTGTCAATTTCCTTGCTTAATGAAAACGCACCCAAAGTAAATGGGTATATATAAACGCAAAGGGCGCCCTTCTTAGGGAAGGTTACTCGCTTCACCAGTTCGGGAGCAATGATGTTTAGACCATGTCAATCACAATCCTCCTTCACATCAGGAGTGCCAGGAGGACTGATGGAAGAAGTGTATACACCAACAACCCATGTACGAGAACATGTATTCTTGGAAAAAGAAGCCATAATCAGCAGAAGGTAATAAGGGTTCTTCGAAGAAGAAGATTAAAGAAGAGTAAAAGCAAGAAAGAGTTTAATGCAAAGAAGTTGAGAGAGTTTGTAGAACTATGAAGTATAAAAGAAGAAGAATAAGACGTTTAAGCAAAGAAATATGCGGCTAAAATTGCGGCCATAATTACCTCGAGAACCGACAAAAATATTACTGAATCATGGAGTGAAGCGTGTTCGGGATATTAAATGCGAAGATACGCGTGTCTATTCAAGCATCAGAAACTTTTCAGAAAGGAACATAAACTTTTCCGCTAAGAAAGGAATCTTCACCAACTTTCTGGTGACCAAAGATGTGCCACCGGAAAGCAGAGGGACTACCCATATAGGATAAAATCAGTTCATATTAAATATTTGAATAATAAAGTAAGACGTGGAACTAGAGACAGATGGAAGTCGAAGCAAGTGAGAATGAATACCGGTGATAAGAGCTTCGGTTGGTACCAGACAGACCCCGAAAGGAACATTGCTAACGAGGATAAACGAATATTTTCCACCTAACAACGTTCAATGAAGAATATTTCTCAGTACTAAATACACAATCCGTTACAATGAATTTTGGCATTCATAGCATGCCGTTATACATTCATCAATGACCCCCATAATTGTCATTTAAGAGATGTTTGATCCTAGGACTTTTTTCCTAGGTGTAGCTATAAATAGTGAGTTCAACAACTATTGTAAGACACGATTATTATGACAAACTTATGCCATACATTATTCTAAGTTCAACAATACTTTATTTTTTGTCTATCAATATTCTTATTGTTGTCTTCGGAAGCTTTGCTCCCTGAACCAAGTTGTTTGTTGTCTTATCTCTATTTTAATGCTAAGTTTTATATTTTATTTAATTTATTTATCATTTTGGGAAAAAATTGATTCGTTGGTTTATAAATCACATTGTAAATTTAACTGTATCATTTTACGGGTAAACAAGTACTATATAATGAGCTTTTTTTTGTTGTATAAATTGTAAAGATCCTTTGAATAAATAAAAAAGGATGAATTAGTGAAGTTTTGTTTTGGAAAGGTTATTAGGATGATTACATAAAATATTAGAAATAAATACCAAAATGCTTCATCAAACCATAAGAATTTATATATTGAGAAGTTCTACTAAAAGTTTGGGGAGCGAAAATCATTTTCCCTCCTGAAGTTTACCTTAAAAATTAATATCCCCCCCTAACTTTCAACATTAGGCATCTTCCCCCCTTACATCAATATCCGGCAATTGACCGGAAGCTCTAAAATATTTGACCACTCTCCATAGGGGCAAATGGTAATTTCACTTTTTATTTTATTTAATAGGATACTCTAATTAATTATATACCTTTTTCAACTCTGTTAATTGCCTCGTAAGGAACCAAACGTTTTCGCTGCAACTGGTGAGCTTCCAAAGCACGGTAAGTTTTGCTTTTTGACTCACTATTAATATGCTTTATTTAATTGTTCCCCATGTTTCTTTGTCTTGTTTCCTCATATTATCATGATTTTATGTTTTTGTTTAAAAATCAAGGAAAGCTTTAATTTTCCAAATAGGATTAAGTCCATGAACCCTAGAGTAGTGACAGTATCAGATATTTGTGGATACTTTGGATTATTATTACAATGTTGTATATAACTAAGTTGTCTTTTTTATGCTAGACATTGCTGTTCAATTTTCTTAAAGTTTTAACTAAGTTAATCAATTGTTATTATTTCAGGAATGTTTTTCACCTTAACAATACATTGTATTGGTAATTACTATCAAGTCTTTAATGTGGATGACAATCATTATGGATTACTAGATTTGTTGGAAGATGCTCACAATGTTGTAATAGGAGGTCCGTCTATTTGGTTGGGGAAAACTACTTCCATAGAAGCTATTCATCCGATTAGTGGTGTTACAATAAAATTGATTGATAATAATGATTTAACGACATTGTTTAATATGTACAAGGATTTGGTTAAGAGAATGGTTAATGTAAATTTAAATATAATAGATGAAAAACTTGATGATGTTGAGGGTGAAAATTTCTCGTGGATTGATGACGACGACGAGGAAAATATTGTTGAGAATACACAAGTTCACTTAGATCAGGAACAAAATATTGATGATGGTTTATCTGATTATGAATCTAATGATAATAGGTAATTTGATGGTGTTAGTGATGATGATAAAGCAATTGGTCACCCAATGGAAAAAGTAAGTGACAAAATGCAGGGCGATATTTTGAAATATACATATGATGAGAAATTGAAGAAAGAAATTGTCGTGCTTAAAGAGGGGCAAATATTTAATGATGTGCATCATTTTAGAAAAGTTATAGAAGAATTTGTTGGTCAAGAAGGTTTTGCTATTGACAAAAAGAAGAATGAGAAGAGAAGATTTATCGCTTTTTGTAAAGGTAATGGATGTGGATGGAATATTTTTGCTTCCCGTTATGGTGATGGAATTACTTACAAGATTAAAAGATTGGGTGGTCCACACACATGCCTTCAAGATATTAAAGGTCATGGAGCAACTTCAAGATGGATTGCTAAACAATTTGAGTCAGAATTTAGAGGTGACTATGATTTATCTGCGGATAAGCTTTATATTTCTTTGAAGGAAAAATATGGCATTGATGTTAGTCGTCAAAAGCTAATAATGGCCATAAAGATAGGAAAAAAATAGTTGATGGAGATCATGAAAAGAGTTATGCCAAAATACCACAATACATAGCAGTTCTAGAAGAGACTAATCAAGGTGTTACAAAAGTTAAAGTGCATTGGTTTAGATCTACTGAATCCCAGATGCAATTCAATACTTGAAAATTTTTACATTAGCTTTGAGGCACAGAGTTATGGTTTTGTTAACGGTTGTAGACACTTTATTGGTAGTGATGCTTGTTTTTTGAAAGGTCCATTTAAGGGGCAATTACTTGTTGTTGTTTCACTTTATGCAAATTCAGGTATCTTTCCTCTAGCAGTCATGATCGCTAATAAGGAGGATGGGCCGACATGGGAGTATTTTCTTGATTGTTTGTCTAACTCTATTGGAGATATTAGAGGCATCACATTTATGAGTGATAGACAGAAAGGGCTTTAAAATGCTGTTAAAAAGATTTTTCCTATGGCCAATTATAGATTTTGTGCAAGACACTTTTATAACAACTTTAAAGTGAAACATCCTGGTCCAAAGCTAAGACAGATTTTTTGGTCAGCAGTTAAGGCTTACAATGAGCAAGACTTTTGGCAAGTTATGGATGAAATGAAAGAAATAAGCAAACCTACTTATAATTGCTTATTGTATGACTGCAAAAAATTACTAGGGAGTTGGGCGAGTCATAAATTTGATGAGCATGTAAAAAATGATCATGTTACAAATAATACGACGGAGTCTTTTAGTGCTTATGTGGTAAAGGTCAGAGAAAAACCTTGCTCAGTCTCATAATTTACATAGTATACTCTTGTACCATGTATTAAAATGACTCATTAATCGCTAATGATATTTTCTCTATTTTGGTAAATTTAGACTCATACAAGAGGATTGTCAGTGAAGAACCTGGTTCATCAAGGTAACACGGTATGTTTTCTGCACTCTGCATAATTTGAAATAACTATATTCGGATCATGAGCATAGTCCTACCAAATACCAAACTCCTTTTGGACTTATCCGTTACAAGTGAACCAGTCATGTTCAAAAGAGTCCCAATCGAATGGAAGTACCTAGATTTTAGGGATACACTTCAACGTCAATTCAAAATTGAATTTCAGTTTGATTAAACTTCTAAGAGTCTGAAAAGTTATAGTTACCCCATCAATTATTCCTATGTATATTGATCAGCTTTAGTGTATTTCTTACTTTATCTCTCTCAAGTCGATAAAAACTCTCATTCTTCTTTCATCTCCCATACACAATCTAATTATCTTCTCTTCCATACCCTAGCCCAGATATGTTGAACACTTCTGGAAATCCTTCATCGCCACCACAGGAAACCACTTCTACACCTTCTACAAGACCAATCTTTAAGAAAAGTAGAGTAAAGATGATAGCTCGTAAGATTGTCGCTGAAGGAGAGAATATCAAGAAAATAAACAAGCAATTGAAAGCAGGTAGGGAAGACGAATCCTAGAAATCTGAATATTCATTTAAGTCTACTACTAAGGGGGAAGAATGTAGGTCTTCGAAACTGAACAGGTATCTTCTGATTCTAAAGTTTCTTCTGAGACAATTTCTAAAGTTGCTGCAAATTTGGAGAATAGATTTGTACGGCATATAGCAGGTGTTGAGACCATCATCTGGATAAGTGGTGGTAAAAATTTTAAAAAAAAAAAAAAACAAGGGCGGTAGGAGTACTGTGAGGCAAAATGGGATAAGAGTGGCTGATTCTTCACCCACTCTTGTTGGTATAATAAAAACTGGTGCAATGATTGTTTGGGTAGAGGAATTTACTGAAATAGAAGAGAGTGTGAGCAAAATAGGGGGAACTAGGTCTGGCGAAGCTGCTGAGGGGTTGGTTCAACTTGGCAAAAAAATATATAGATGAACTTGTTCCATATGAACAGAAAACCCTCGCGGACCTACTGATAGAGTTATCAATGGCACCAAAACTTATGACATTCACTATGGTTTCATTCTTACAACTGTGCTTGCACATTTCAAGGTACCTATGAAGAAGTGAGGTTAATACTCTGCTTGCTTGCGATTATGAAGTCAATGCCATTCCAGATGAACCTGGTTCATCTAAAAGGACACCTTTCAATAGCAAGGTCAGGGCTCTATTACATGAGAGTGAGGAAAAGGATATTGAGATAGCAAGATTGAAGACACGATTGGTTGAGGTAGAATCCGACATACATGTTCTCAAAATTAAACTTGCAAGGGAAAATGAGAAGAATGATGGAATTCTTAAAGACATGCTGAAACTTCTGCAAGTAAATAACTCAGTCCCCACCTCTTCCAAGCCTTAAGAATCCTAACCTAGTGTAGATCAATCAGTGATCCAGTTCAGGATGATTTGTTTCTTTTTCTCATATTTTCAGTATTTTTATTTCTTTTTATGCTTTGTGGTAGATTCTTATCAATCATCAATGAAATTCACTATTTTTGCTCTAACTGTTTGTTTATATTTCTTTGATGGTTGAAATTCTTAGTTTGATCTATGATGATTAATCCATATTTGCATTTGATGTAGCCCCAGTGGCCATGAGCAAGCTTTAAAATCTGGTTATCTCATATTTTTTATGCAATTTTTTGATGATGCCAAAATGGGGAAAAGATTGTGCTTTGAATAAGTGATGTTTATAACATAATGTACCTGGTTCTTGATGATAAGTGATAAAAAGGAAAAATATAATTTGTGGCACAACTCCAAAGTTACGGTGTCAATTTCCTTGCTCAATGAAAACGCAAAGTAAATGGGTATATATAAACGCATATGACGCCATTCTTAGGGAAGGTTACTCGCTTCACTAGTTCGGGAGCGATGATGTTTAGACCATGTCAATCACAATCCTCCTTCACATCAGGAGTGCCAGAAGGACTGAGGGAAGAAGTGTATACACCAACAACCCATGTACGAGAACATGTGTTCTTGGAAAAAGAAGCCATAATCAGCAGAAGGTAATAAAGGTTCTTCGAAGAAGAAGATTAAAGAAGAGTAAAAGCAAGAAAGAGTTTAATGCAAAGAAGTTGAGAGAGTTTATAGAACTATGAAGTATAAAAGAAGAAGAATAAGGCGTTTAAGCAAAGAAATAGGCGCCTAAAATTGCGGCCATAATTACCTCGAGAACCGGCAAAAATTTTACTGAATCACAGAGTGTAGCGTGTTTGGAATATTAAATGCGAAGAGACGTGTGTCTATTCAAGTGTCAGAAACTTTTTAGAAAGGAACATAACTTTTCCGCTAAGAAAGGAATCTTCACCAACTTTCTGGTGACCAAAGATGTGCCACCGGAAATCAGAGGGACTACCCGTATAGGGTAAAATCGGTTCATATTAAATATTTGAATAATAAAGTAACACGTGGAACTAGAGACATATGGAAGTCGAAGCAAGTGAGAAAGAATACCGAGAATAAGAGCTTCGGTTGGCACCAGATAGACCCCGAAGGGAACATTTCTAACGAGGATAAACGAATATTTTCCACCTAACAATGTTCAATGAAGAATATTTCTCAGTACTAAATACACAATCCGTTATAGTAAATTTTGGCATTTATAGCATGTCGTTATACATTCATCAATGGCCCCCATAATTGTCATTTAAGAGATGCTTGATCCTAGGACTTTTTCCCTAGGTGTAGCTATAATTAGTGAGTTCAACAACCATTGTAAGACACGATTTTTCTAACAAACTTATGCCATACATTATTCTAAGCTCAATAATATTTTATTTTTTGTCTATCAATATTCTTATTGTTGTCTTCTGAAGCTTTGCTCCCGGAACCAAGTTGTTTGTTGTCTTATCTCGATTTTAATGCTAAGTTTTATATTTTATTTAATTTATTCGTTATTTTGGGATAAAATTGATTCGTTAGTTTGTAAACCACATTATAAATTTAACTGTATCATTTTACGAGTAAACAAGTACTATATAATGAGCTTTATTGTTGTATAAATTGTAAAGATCCTTTGAATAAATAAAAAAAGATGGATTAGTGAAGTTTTGTTTTGGAAAGGTTATTAGGACGATTACACAAAATATTAGAAATAAATACCAAAAAGCTTCATCAAACCATAAGAATTTATATATTGAGAAGTTCTACTAAAAATTTATCCTGAAGTTTACCTTAAAAAATTATTTTCCCTCCTGAAGTTTTCCTTAAAAATCAACCTCCCCCCTAACTTTCAACATTAGGCATCTTCCCCCCCCCCCCCCCCCCCCCCCCCTTTTTTTTTTAACCCCTCCCAAATTAGGAGGATCTATAGTGTTTTCACACTTCCCCTCCACGGTGACTCGAACCCAGAACCTAACGATCGTAGGTGGAGGTGCTTACCAACTGAGCAAGCCTCACTTGTTCCCCCCTACATTAATATTCGGCAATTGACCGGTAGCTCTAAAATATTTGACCACTCTCCATAGGGGCAAATGGTAATTTCACTTTTTATTTTATTTAATAGGATACTCTAATTAATTATATACTTTTTTCAACTCTGTTAGTTGCCTCGTAAAGAACCAAACGTTTTCCCTGCAACTGGTGAGCTTCCAATGCACGGTAAATTTTGCTTTTTGACTCACTATTAATATGCTTTATTTAATTGTTCTCCCATATTTCTTCGTCTTGTTTCCTCATATTATCATGATTTTTTGTTTTTGTTTAAAAATCAAGAAAAGCTTTAATTTTCCAAATAGGATTAAGTCCATGAACCCTAAAGTAGTGACATTATCAGATATTTGTGGATGCTTTGGATTATTATGTTGCAATGTTGTATATAACTAAGTTGTCTTTTTTATGCTAGACATTGCTGTTCAATTTTCTTAAAGATTTAACTAAGTTAATCAATTATTATTATTTCAGGAATGTTTTTCACCTTAACAATACATTGTATTGGTAATTACTATCAAGTCTTTAATGTGGATGACAATCATTATGGATTACTAGATTTGTTGGAAGATGCTCACAATGTTGTAATAGGAGGTCCGTCTATTTGGTTGGGGAAAACTACTTCCATAGAAGCTATTCATCCGATTAGTGGTGTTACAATAAAATTGGTTGATGATAATGATTTAACGACATTGTTTAATATGTACAAGGATTTGGTTAAGAGAGGTTAATGTAAATTTAAATATAATAGATGAAAAACTTGATGATGTTGAGGGTGAAAATTTCCCGTGGACTGATGACGAGGAGGAGGAAAATATTGTTGAGAATACACAAGTTCACTTAGATCAGGAACAAAATATTGATGATGGTTTATCTGATTATGAATCTAATGATAATAGGTTATTTGATGGTGTTAGTGATGATGATAAAGCAATTGATCACCCAATGGCAAAAGTAAGTGACAAAATGCACGGCGATATTTTGAAATATACATATGATGATAAATTGAAGAAAGAAATTGTCGTGCTTAAAGAGGGGCAAATATTTAATGATATGCATCATTTTAGAAAAGTTATAGAAGAATTTGTTCGTCAAGAAGGTTTTCTTATTGGAAAAAAAAAAAGAATGAGAAGAGAAGGTTTATCGCTTTTTGTAAAGGTAATGGATGTGGATGGAATATTTTTGCTTCCCCTTATGGTGATGGAATTACTTACAAGATTAAAAGATTGGGTGGTCCACACACATGCCTTCAAGATATTAAAGATCATGGAGCAACTTCAAGATGGATTGCTAAACAATTTGAGTCAGAATTCAGAGGTGACTATGATTTATCTGCGGATAAGCTTTATATTTCTTTGAAGGAAAAATATGGCATTGATGTTAGTCGTCAAAAGCTAATAATGGCCATAAAGATAGGAAAAAAATAGTTGATGGAGATCATGAAAAGAGTTATGCCAAAATACCACAATACATAGCAGTTCTAGAAGAGACTAATCAAGGTGTTATAAAGTTAAAGTGCATTGGTTTAGATCTACTGAATCCCAGATGCAATCCAATACTTGAAAATTTTTACATTAGCTTTGAGGCACAGAGTTATGGTTTTGTTAACGGTTGTAGACACTTTATTGGTAGTGATGCTTGTTTTTTGAAAGGTCCATTTAAGGGGCAATTACTTGTTGTTGTTTCACTTGATGCAAATTCAGGTATCTTTCCTCTAGCAGTCATGATCGCTAATAAGGAGGATGGGCCGACATGGGAGTATTTTCTTGATTGCTTGTCTAACTCTAATGGAGATATTAGACGCATCACATTTATGAATGATAGACAGAAAGGGCTTTAAAATGCTGTTAAAAAGATTTTTCCTATGGCCAATTATAGATTTTGTGCAAGACACTTTCATAACAACTTTAAAGTGAAACATCCTGGTCCAAAGCTAAGACAGCTTTTTTGGTCAGCAGTCAAGGCTTACAATGAGCAAGACTTTTGGCAAGTTATGGATGAAATGAAAGAAATAAGCAAACCTACTTATAATTGGTTATTGTATGACTGTAAAAAATTACTAGGGAGTTGGGCAAGGCATAAATTTGATGAGCATGTAAAAAATGATCATGTTACAAATAATACGACGGAGTCTTATAATGCTTATGTGGTAAAGGTCAGAGAAAAACCAATTCTTACTTTGTTGGAATGGATCAGAAGAAAAACTATGACTAGATTTCAACAGAGGTATGAAAAAGTGCTTGCTATGGAAACTCAAATTCCACCAAAAGTGAGAGAAAAGATTAATCAAAATCAGAAAAATGGGAGAAAGTTGCTTTGTTTCAGGGGTAGTGAATACTTATTTGAAGTACATGACTTGAAAACTTATGTGGTGGATATAAAGGTAATGTCTTGTCAGTGTAGAGAATGGCAAATCACTGGAGTTCCGTGCAAACATGCACTATGTTGCATGACTCATATTAGAGATGATCCTACCAGATTTGTTCATCCTCTACTCACTACATGTTTTTATGTGAAGACTTATACTAAAAAGATCAATCCAGTACCAGATGAGAGCAAATGGCCAGTTGTAGATCACCCTATTGTACACCCTCCTGAAGAAAAAGAGAAGAAGAGAGGTAGAAAATCAAAGAAAAGGAGAAGAGAATTAGATGAACAACCGGCGAAAAAGAGTTCGGTTCATTGCACCTGCAGTGTATGTCATCAAATTGGGCATAACAGTAGATCGTGTGGAAAGAAAATATCAAGTACAAACGAGGGAGAACTTCATTAGTAAGTTCGTTACTTTTTCAATTTTCAAATTCAAAATTCGTAAAGTAGAAAATAGTTTCTTTTTCGTGTTTTTAATTTTTGTTTGCAAAAGTCTTTTTTTATTTTAGCGTGGCAAGGAAGTGACGAAACTTTTCATTCAAATAAGTACTAAATATTTTAATGTTCCTAAATTTGCAGGTTTCATTCTGTTCTTGGATATGTGAAGTGAAACATATATTTGCTGGGATAATGCATGACTAGCTTATTGATTAAACAGAAGACTTCATCACCTTTTTTTGAAATTTCTTCCCAGTCATTTGAACTTAATTTTAAGTATCTTGTTCCTTTAAGTGAGTATGAAAAAATTATTTGGAACTTAAATCTTGTTGTTTGATTGGTTGATAGTATAAACCATGTGTCTTCTCTAGTTTGCAAGCTCAATATTAAGTATCTTGTTACAATCTAGATGCATAATAATATTCAGCTTAAAAATTGTGTGTCTTTGTTAAAAGTTCGGCCATGTTGCATGATATACTTTGCTGTATCAGAGTCGAATCTGAGATTGAGATTCTGTGGGTTCAGGTTTTAAGATTTTTAACATTGGACTGTATTTTTAAAGTTATGGGTTCAGACCTACTATTTGTTGAGATTTTAATAATTTTTTATATATAACTTTATGCTATGCATCAAAAATACTGGATTGAAATGAACCCGGCGATCAAACTCTACATCCGTCTCTATTGAAGAGATCAGAATAAATAATAATAATAATAATAATGAAGATTATTGTAAGAAAATTTCAACTATTCCGTTAGCTTTATAAAACAGACAGAAATGGAGGTAAAAAAAAAAAAAAAATGAACAATGTTTGAAGTATCAGAAATGGCTGAGAATTCTATTGATAACAAAAGGTATATAGTTAATTAGAGTATTCTATTAAATAAAATAAGTAGTGAAATTACCATTTGCCCCTATGGAGAGTGGTCAAATATTTTAGAGCTACTGGTCAATGGCCGGATATTGATGTAAGGGGGGAAGATGCCTAATGTTAAAAGTTAGGGGGAGGTTGATTTTTAAAGTAAACTTCAAGTGGGAAAATGATTTTCACCCAAAGTTTGGGGTAACTAAAAATTTGGTTTATAAGGGAAAAGAGCTTTTAGCCAAACACTTTTTTGTGCCTGACAAAAGAAACAAGGAACAAAAATACTGTGTTCACAACAGAAACAAAGGAAATCGAGGGAGAGCAGAGAGGGCGAGATTACCATAGAAAGAAAAGGAATTCTATAGCAGAGAGAAAAAGGAAAAAGCCTTAGAGAGTAAAGGCAGATAGACACAAAGAGAGATGAGAGGGGTCTCATCATTTCCCTTTCTTCTCTTCTTCCTTTCCTTTTCTCATAATTTCATCGCAGGTTTGAATTCTCCCCAGATCTTTACATTACCAACAATCAGATTCATTCAATTATAGTTTAGTTATGTCGATTTTAATGGGTTATATCACAATTATATTGGCAAATATTTCTCTAGATCCGCCCTGTCGAGTATTTGAATATGTACAATAAGTGTGATTAAAGAAAACATTAAAAAAGAGAAATAGAAATTTAGGATCTAGGAAGCTAAAATTGGGCTGTAATGGTCCGATGTTATGCAAAATTCGTAATTTATTTTCGATTTTACTGTCGTATTGGGATAAGGGTTGTGTGTAAAAAGGTTGTCGTTGGCTAATTATTATCGGTGCAATTTTATTTATCTGGGTATCACCATTATTTTAAGCAGGTATGTTGAACTAGGGATGAGAAAACTTTGAAAGTGGGGTCTTTGACAACTTCAAGGAAATGATAAAGATCTTGTTTTGATGTAACATAAACTCAATTACAGCTTCAGATTTTATTTTTTTATTTTTTCCAAATGTTGTTGTTTTTGTTGTTCCAAATGTATGACTATGGTTTGTTACAAGAGATATTCTAACACCAATTCGATGCAGTTTACTACATGCAATTATTAGATTGGTGTTAGTATTATTGAATTGCATGACCACTTCATTAAAAGTTTAAGTTGTAAAAGAGGACATGTTTATTATTTCTATTAGGTTTTGCAACCCCCCCCCCCCCCAAACTACACATGCACACACTCAAGCCAGACTCGTTTTTTAAGTTGAGCCAAGCACGCGAAAATTCTTTCTGATAATAAATGACAATGAGACTTGAACTCGTGATTTCTGTTCTGGCTATGTTGAACTATATGACTATCTTATCTTAACTTTTAAGTTGTCGGAGAGGAGATATGCTTATCTATCTATTTTAGGTACACAACAAGTACTCTTAGGGTTGTTTGGTTGGGAAATCAATTATCTCATGATTAATTATCTTGGGATTAGTTATTCCATAGTCTCAAAGGGATAAAGAAACATTGCAATCGCGGGATAACTAATCCCGGGATTAATTATACCATAATTTTATCCCAACCAAATGTGGGATAAACTCATCTCAAATTTAATCCCGGGAATAATTATCCCTTATCCCTCGTACCAAACGAGCCATTTACCTTTAAAGTTAGCCAAATATCTGTGAGTAAGAATGGTTTTGGGTTTATTTCCATCTATCTGGTTTTGCATGGTTGAATAAACCTTGACAGGGAGTCATTGTGCTTTGAAAAGCTCGCTTCCCATAAGCATTTCTATCATTTGATGTTTTTTGTCCTTGTTCAAAGATACCAGGAACAGACTCCATCAAAACTGTTTATGGTTACATTTTCATGAACTAGCTTTTGTGTATTTGAGTTTGGTCTCATTTTGTCAGTTTGATTGCATTATATGTGTGTTTTCACTTTCAGGCTTTTCAGATGATTCTTCAAATCCCAAAAATGGGACAAAAACTGATACTCATGCTGCATCCAGCAGTCACACTGGGTCAACGATACTCATTATATGCCTTGCCCTTGTGGCGATAATGCTTCTATCATTTTTCCTTTTCAAGTTTTGGCAAAAGAAGAAGCGTGAAGAACAGTATGCTCGTCTGCTAAAGTTGTTTGAAGAAGATGATGAGCTAGAGCTGGAGCTCGGTCTTCGGGATTAAATTTGTGCCAGATGTTGACAATCAATTTATTGAGGTGAGGCTCCTTATTGTGCTTGCTCTTTTTCTTAGTAATCTAAAAGGAAAAAAGCAATGTTGGTCTGCTTTCTGCTCCTAGCTCTTAGTGGAATCATGGAATTATTGATTGGTGGTGAGCATAATGCTGTTGGCACAACTGTTTTAAGAAGACATTAGCTTTTCTGGGTGTCTCAAAATGTTCAGCACACTAACACTGATCAACTGCATGGAACAATCATAGTTTAAACTTTAAACTATGTAGTTCTGGTGTCTTTATTGTAAACATATACAGAAACTTCAGGGCCGTGGGTCGATTGGAAACAGCCTCTCTGCCCTCTCGGGTAGAGGTAAGGCCTGTCTACATATTACCCTCCCCAGACCCCACTTTGTGGGAATATACTGGGTTGTTGTTGTTGTTGTTGTTGTAAACTTCAGCATGATATGAAAAAATGCTTCTACCACTATCAGTGTCATACCTGAGCAAAGTAACTCTTTCAGAGTTTCAGCCAGACTTTGTCGTATAAAAATGGGAAGGAAGGAGCAAATATTACTCAATGTGCACCTTGCTATGTTTATCACCTTGTATATTTGTGTGGGTAGTCTTAGAGTCATCTTTTGATAAAGATTGTTAATTTGCTTTAGTATTTTCCAAAGAAAATGTCAATTAACTATCGACATTTTCTGTAGTATGCTTTTATATTTCATACAGTCTTCTTTTATTTCCTTTGTTAGTAAGTTGCAACCAATCGAGCATGTCTACTCTTTGTTATTATACTTTTTAAAAAAACATGGTTCGCCTTAGCTATTTCAATATTGTATCAAGCTAATATGGTTTGTACAACTTCTTTTGTCAAATATGAAGCTGCAACACAATTTTACTTTTCTCCTTTGCCGAATATTTTAACCCGATACTCTGAAATTCTGTGTAACATTGGGATGTGGAACTTATCATATTGATAAGCATGATCTTATAAATTTTAATGGCTTACAGAAATGCCGTAATAGTTTTTCTTAAATATTTTAAGGTCAGTGCTTGTATGCTCTATGGAGATCAAGATTCGATTCTGTGAAATACATACTTTTCTATGGTGAATGTGATGGCATGTAACCCATTTCTTAGAATTCTCTGATTCGGCCTTGATACCTAGGGTTTCTCCGGGAGGGCTAGGACTATTGTTGGATGTGCGTGTGGTATGTCCTACATAGTTTCTTGTGATCGTTTATAACTTGGCAGTTATTTATCCTTTGTTTAGGCTTTGAGTGTCATTGCTTAGTGCATGAACTAATCATGCTGATGAGGAAGTGTCATTTTTTGTCCTTTCCAAATGCTGATATGTTTTAATTTTTGTATCCGATATCTGCTCAAACTGTAATTCTATGTGATGCTGTCAACTATCTATATTGACTAGTCTAGTTTTTTTTGCATCTGACTTTTGCTTTGAATTACTATTTGCCCTGCGTGCAGATGCAAGTAATATCTTATAATCAGATTCTTGATTCTGAGATCACAATGGGTTGGATGATTCCAGAATCTTGGCTTAATCAAGAGAATCTTTATTTCACAGTTGTAGAAATATGTATCAGTATTAGCAGAATCAAAATTATCATGCATTCTTTTTTTTGGAGACAGATTGACGGATGACAAATATTGCCAAAGGTCACCCTTCCAAGTCAGCAATGTAATTCATCCTTCACATATTCACTCTGTAATAGTTGTGTAGGAGGTATTTGCAGATTGTTAGATGGCTTTCAAGCATGAGGTGTATTTTTTCACAAAAGCTCAAATGAGCTAACTGTATCTAAGTGTACACATTTACTTTTGTACCCTCAGATGTAATGTTCGGCCTTCTCTTTTTGTGCGAGTGGAAGATGACATCTCTTCCATTAATAAGAAGTCCATCCTTGTGACATACTACTAGTTAAGCATTAAACCTCCATGAAGTTTCTTAATGTTCGGTCAAAAACATAACTATCCCTTGGTTCTGGACAGAACTTTCTTCATATCTATTTTGAGATTGCTGTTGTCCTCCCGTCCATTGATTTTCTGGTTCTTAGGATGCTGGTATTTTGTTCTTAGGTCCATTGATTTTCAGTTGTGGGATTAAACTGGGTGGTTATTGTTTTGCTCTTGTCCTCTTCTCCTTTTTTAATGGTGGTACTGCTTACTTTGTTTTCCCTTATTCCTTGCCACTCAACCTGTGCCAATCTTCAACCTCCATTTGTCCAAGACTACAATTCATCATTCTCAAAAGAAAGGAGATGAAAAAGAAACTTGATAATTGTCTAAAAAATGTGAACTTATATATTAAGGAAGCAGTTTAATGGAGTGTTACAGTGCCCTTTCTTTCCTTATTCTGTTATTTTGCGATAACAAGGCTGGAAGGAGAATATTGGACTTTTACTCACATGGTGCATCCTTTCTTTTCTTTTAAGTTCCTGATAATGACTAGTCAGCACTCATCAGTAAGAACTGACCCAAAGCTCAAATGGAAGTATTTCTATTGTTTTACAAAGGAACTACAAATAGGACTAGTGAAAGAACAAGGAGTCCCCATTGACCAAATAATCCATCAAAGTTCTTAGGCTCTATATTAGAGTTAGAACTAACTTCAGCGTGAAGTTACAGTTTAACAGCAAGGAACTAAAGCATAGGTACAACTTAAGGTGAGATATTCAGCATACTCATATATCAAGCTTATGTTCTCAATATATTTATTCAGAAGTTAAAGCAGTTAGTCTGCATTAAATAATACATGAAACATCGTGAGTATTCAATAACAATGAAATTATTGTAATTGCTTTAACACATTGACCAATAAACCTAGATTAAGACTAAAGGTCAAAACCTCTAGGAAAGATAGAGTTACAGAAAAAAAGCCATATTAGACCTATCTAAAGAAGCTGCCTGCGGGATGCCTGCATTCTGTACCAGAAGCAGATTCGGAAGTCGTACTAATCAGGCGGATAAGCTATTTTCTGTGTCTATCACTAGACAGACAATCAGTATTCCAGAAATTAGGGGTCCCCTGACCAAGCATAGGTGTTATCTTCCCGTCTTTGCTCGTTTCATTCCTGTATTACTAAATGGAGACATGCTAGGGCTCATTCGAGGACTCATGCTTGGGCTTTCTTCCCTTAATGTACCATTTAGCATGGCCAATTCCCTTAGTTGTTGTTTCTTATAAACATCCATAGATTCATCCTGATACATGCAAAGTGAGGGAGAAAAAAATCAAAAGGGCTAGATAAAAGTTGAAATCAAATGATGGCAAATGGCAGCAGCTATATCGTTTTAACTCGTACCACAGGCTTTAAGAGGTTCTCTAGGATTGAAACTGCATGATCAATACGGGCGTCAATGATGTCTTCCGGAAATTCAGCCTCCACCAGGAGATGTAGTGGCTCTTTGAGGTGCTCGTACCCAGGTTTATCTTTCAATTTCTCTTCCTACACAAGGGGGGAAAGAACAATGTGAAATTGCAAAAGAGAAAAACAATACACCTTGAGCAATTTAAAACTACTTGTAATTTAGACAACAAAAAGATTCAGGACATCACAACTACTCTGACAAAGACAAAAGGATGTGTGTGTGAGAGAGAGAGAGAGAGAGACTTCTCTTAGAGATGCATACTATGCCTTCACGAAGCAAGGCACAGTAAATGTTAATTTATTCAAGCTTACTCTTTTAACAATTATTGAGCAATAATAGTAAGAGGAACCAATACCTTGATAGAGTCCTTCACTGAGCCTTGACCTCGGATGTAGACTCTACATTCTGTAATGGCTTCAACCCTCTTTAGGGAATTCCCACGTGGTCCCAGAATTCGACCGACAAAATTAAACTGCATGATTTTAACTTGGTCAAGATCTGTTTCAAAATTTAGGAAGACAATGAGCAACATTAAACATCCCTCAAATAAGGTTTCACATACATTTGGGAACTTCTCTACAGGAACATCAAGTCTTATGACTTTCTTCACAACAGGAGTGGTTGCCGTTCCTGGCACAACATGCCAATCCAGAGGGGAAGGTTGAAATGGAGCCATTTTCTGGAGAAGTCTATTTTCCTGTAGTAAGTAAATAATATCAAGTGGTAAATCCTCCAACAATGTCCTCAAGCAGTTATTCAAACTCATTTAAGTTATGAAATTAGAATTAACAAATATATTACCCAAAGTGTCAGCTACTTACAGTATCAATACTGGGGACTAGGACTAACAACTCCTTCAATATCTGACTAACACCAGACAACAAGTGCTTTTCTTCCCTTCTAGTTATGGCTAACTAGGAGGTTATATTTTCATGAAAGTTATCCACATGGAAGGACAACAAGATAATTAATAGATAACATTTTCAGTGAACAGCAACAAGTCCGTAACATTTGAGTTGGCAATACCTTCATCAACAAAGGCACTATTATTGATAATGATGCATGAGAATCCCATCTACTTCACGTGCCATTTCTTTCTAACATTTGCGGAGAGGCATAGTGTCCTAAGGCTCAAGCTAAACAGATGTTGAAACTACCAATTGAGCTCAGTATTTCCGGAGCTTAAGAAACAACAACAACAACAACAACCCAGTATATTCCCACAAGGTGGGGTCTGGGGAGGGTAATATGTAGACAGGCCTTACCTCTACCCGAGAGGGCAGAGAGGTTGTTTCCAATCGACCCTCGGCGCATGGAAAAGAAAGGCAAACAAACAAAACAATGCAGTGCTTGAATTCCCACATTCAGTATCAGAACTGCTCAGATACAGAAGAAACATCACTTACAATGCTTGAATGGTGTGCTATAAGCCTCTGGTATCCAAGGAAACACATAAGTAATTCACTTCCAATTGATTTCTAAAATTAAAGGTATGCTACAAATAGAGCAACTACCTAGTTAAGTTCTATAAAAACACATAGTTTGAGAATCAAGAAAAATCATATTACTGAAATCAACCATGTTATAGTAACAACTCTTGCTCACACTCTTTAATTGAAGGGAACCAGTATGGAAGCGTATGACCACATTAAGAGCAATAGTCATGACATGATTACATACCATAGTATGACCCATAAAAGTGATACATACCTAAGATAATTTCCATGAAGAAAGAAACTTATCATACCTCAGTTTGCATTGCACTCCATGCCCCTACATTTATCTGACCTCCATTCATTTGTTGACTGAACGACCTATGTGGGCTCTCTTGTCCCATCCTTTCCTGATCTACAAACTGATTTGACAACAATGCCGATGCTCGCATGATTTCTGCAGAAGTAAGAAATCCAACATGTTATTCAGCCACTAAATAGGATGCTTCCGTCAATTACATTTCACAAGATTTCAGCTAAGGCTGTCAGTGGTGGATTCACCAAACCATCCATAAGACACCATTTTCGGCTTCATGCTCACCATATTCAATTTCATCCGTTTTAAACAAATTGTAATGCTACCCACATTTGAAGCTTGTAAAATAAGCATGCCAATAAGATGACTCAAATGAATCATTTTCCAAAGAACTATTGTCACAAGCCCTTGCCTCATCCACTGTTAAATGCACGAGCTAGAGAGCATGATATATTAAGCTACGGGGTCAAACTCGACATCAAATTTCGCATTGATACAAAAAGTCCATCATTCCAGGACTATAATGATACAGAAGACGAGCGAAAGAAAGTGAAACCACATTTTCTCGGTCATGCTTTCAACCAAGTTCTGATTTGTAGATTTTGTATCCGGAACAGCTACTCGGAGACTTCTGTTCGGTAACTTAGCATTAGGTAAATAAATCTTTTCCTATTACACTTAATGATTTTTCAGTTAGTTACTTAAAAGTGTTTGCATCTTATTTTACAATACTCCTGACCTCAAAAGTCAAACAATAGAAGTTGCTCTATTTTCCCGTATTAAAAACTTGTATAAAATAGGAAATAAGAAAGGTGAAAAAAATTGATGAATTCTTTGTACTCAATAAAGTTTGTAAATCAGAATTTATTTACTTTTCTTGTGAAGCTTTTCTAGCTAATTTGGTGCATAGAGGTTAATAAAGCTTTAACTTAGAGGAGTATTCCTACTCAATCTTCATTTCTCTTTGTAGAGCATTACTTGTAGCACCAACTAATCATGAGTTTTTGTTCTGTCATATTTGGTTACTGATCAAAGTCCCCCAAGTTTTCTGCATTTTTTCAACCAGCAATTAATACAAAACAGTCCTCAACTCTTTTTCTTTTCTGGATAAATAAATCAGCCCTAGCATCTTATGATTCCACAGTCCAATCATAGGCTTGCAAAACCTCAAACTACCGCTTCATCACCTTATCCAGTTATAAAAATGGATATGATACTTAAATTACCTTTAGCTGACTGATTACCAACTATGGTAGAGTCAGAATAATTGGATATCCAATAAGGTATCATGTGCAACGAGATCAGATTACAGACATACAGCAAAAGGAAAGCTCGCATGATTTGACCTTAAGCCAAAGTGAAAACTCGTGTATAGGCACCACCGAACAAATACATGGGTCAACAATCTTATCTTTGGTGATACTTTAAAAAGTCAAGAGAAATTTCAGTTCTATCAGAGCGGTTGAATTAGAAAGTCCGACCCAAACAGTAAAATTTCCTAATAAAATAACATTCACAGATTTATGGGATGTCCTTTTAGAGGAAACAAATCAACAAAGAAAGTAGGTGCTGGAATTAATTGCACCATACCTTGACTATCAATGATATTACCATCAAATCCAGCTATTTTGGCATATTACGGAAACTTTCTTCACCAAATATTGTTGTATAATTATTGGTCATTGACAAAGATCCCGTTCCAAAAACACCAAAAGTTGCCATCTTCATCATCAAATTGTCAGACTCCAAATACTTCATTTTTCACGTTTTTTTGCATTTGGGAGGTCAAAAAGCACAGAGAGTGTAATCTATGCCATCAAACTATAAAATCTTAGCACACTTCAGTTGCACACGTGGGAGTCTTAGGCATGAGTTGACAAGGGACATCAAATATGATGTGTAGGAGTCCAACACTTACTGGATGCTAAACTTATCAGTGACGCCGAAGAAATGTAAAGGAGACCTTTACTTTTACTTTTTTTGGGTTATATATATTTCTTCTGCGTGTTGGGTTGGTGTGAAGGTTGGGGAGAAAAAAAATATTAACACTTAGACCCTATGTGACTTGGGATCTAGTATGACAGCAGATCAATTTTTTCAAGGGTGTTCTGAAGGTGGGGAAGAAAAAAAACTATTAACACTTAAGACTCTGTAGTAACTCAGGATCTTGTATCACAACACACCAATTTTCTCAAGGGTGTTCTGACCTATGAGAGCAAGCCTTGGCGCAACTGCAGAGCTGCTCCTTTGGTAACTTGTAGGTACAGGTTAAAAGGTGGAAACTGCCTCTTTGCAGATATGCTAAGGGAATGTTGCGTACAGTATGCGCCCAATCGCCCCTAACCTCGCACTAGCCCGAAGAACTTTGTACACAGGTTAAGCCCGTACTTAGTAGTGTTCGAACTATTTGGCCTTTTACTTACCAGGACTCAGTTATACATGAACAATTCAGGCTACCATCAATAAACAATTCAACGCTTTGTTCGGATCAAACAGTTAATAATACTTTCATCAGAAGAAAGAAACCTCACTCCAACACAAAGACACCCAGACTATCATAAAAAGTTCCTGTGGTTACATTTTACTACCTTGGTTTAGAAGCCTACTGCATATAGGCAGTATCTGCATGAATGGCCCCAATTTTTGCCTCTCTCCCAATAAATCGGCCAAATATCTGCCATTTCGTAAGCAGACAAATCAGAGGTTAGTAGCGAAAGATGCATCTAGAGCTATATTTATAAATGAGTGGCCAATTGAAATAAAGATTCGGACATAAATACTAATCGGGTGGCAGAGGTGGACTTGACAAGTGGTTAAACATACAACTATCTTATTAAAAAACACTACTTTACCGTGTAGGTTAAACATACAACTATCTCGAAGTAAATACATGTAGAAAGTTATTACAGTCATATATTTATATTACTGAAGTTTGAACCAATTATTACAAATAGTTGTAGGTTCAGTGGCATTTTGCGCCTATTTGCTTAAAATATTGGATCTGCCTATGCATCTGGAGAGACTTTGTACAACAGAAAGGGATCCTAAAGAGCCACCACATATAAGAACGACAAGAAGCTAATATTTTACGATTATATAATCAAGGTTTTGCATACTCAATCTGCCTATCAGAAGAAGACATACAAAACCTCAATAAATATGGAGTCAAACCCAGAAATAGGAATCACAAATAATGCACACAAAAACAGATCCAGACCCAACATACAAAACAAGCAGAAAAACATGAAAACTGAATCAAAACAAGAAAATAATAACTGAAAGAGAGTCAAGATTTGACCTTTCACGATCTGTAAGAGAAGAAGACCTCTGAAGTGGAGCATGGATTCCAGTAGGAGAGTACTGGAAGTAACTCCCAGGATGTATTCTATTCTCCATATTCATCATCTGGTAAAAACCCAACTTTTCCCCTACAATAATAAAGAAACAATCTCTTTTAGTCAACAAACTTTTCAATACAAACATATAACAAAAATAATGTTCTTACTACTGGGAACAGCTGTGTTGATGATTAAGGTGGGGGAAGAGAAGCTCCGCTTCCCCCTTTATTGGACCCTTGAGTTGTTGGTGTGGGGAGGGGGAAGAAAGAGACTGCTCAGTGAGAAAAACTCCTATAAATACTAATGGCTGCTACACTACCATTAGAAAAAGGGTGTGTGCAATTGTAGTAGAAACCTTTTTTAGCACCATCACATATATTTTCTTTTGTATTTAAAAATTTTAAGATAGAAATTTTAAATTCATACTAAATTTTTATTTCTAATAATACAAATTATATCGAAAAAATAAATTTTGAATTATAACCACCAACAACAATAATAGTAACGATCCAGTAAAATCTTATAAGTGGGTCCCGAAAGTATAGTATGTAGGCGAATCCTAACTCTACCCGGGTAGAACGGTTGTTTATGATAAATTTGTCCGAGATCTACATCTATGAATTGAAAGGTCCAAATGATCAACTCGCAATGAGTTGTTAGAATCAATAGGTCTTCAAATTGTTCATTTGAAAAAATTGACATATTTACTTACTTGAACATAATTTCTTTCCACGGAAAGAAAGGAGATGGTTTGTTCCATAAAATAAAAAGTTTTTTTTACGAGGTATAAATAAAAATTTCTCTTTATTTAATTTGTTACAAAATTGACCATAGATCAATTCCCTTTTTATTGGGAGTATTTACTACACCTAATTTTGAGCGACCAAAAGAGACTTGAATTATAACCATAGTAGTAAATTTTAAACTATAACATGTAAAACTAAAAGTAATTTTTTGATTGTTTAGTACTGACATCAAAATAAAAATTAAAATTAATGGATACTGCATGTAATAGTAAGTTTTTTCTTACTTCTAATGACAACTTTGTATGAATATTGAAATCAATACAACCACTTAATATCCACGTTTGGTATTATGTCCTTTTTTACTTTAATTTTGTCGCTATTATATTACTAATTTATATATGACCTGTTATAAACGCCTAAGATTCTACCAGGCGCGGATCTAGAGCAAAGTTTATGGGTATTCGTAAACCCAATAATTTTTACATAAAATTTGTATTTGTACTAAAAAGTTCATTAAAAGTATAAGAATATTTAGCTTGAAACTCAGTTCGTTGGTCCAGTTATTATGTAGATTAACTTGAAATTATTACAGGAACCCATAAACTTAAAATTCTGAATGCGCCTCTCCATCCTATTCTAGCACAAAAATAAAAATTCTGACATGTAAAATGATAACAATATCTAGGAGCATGCTGTCTTTTTGCCTCTTTCCCTATTTTGGCATTCCTTTTTCTTTTTTTCTTGCTGTTCTTTTATGTCATTTTATTCTTTTTTTGTCAAGTATCACTTACAATAATATTCCTTTGTATTTGGAATAAATGCTAAATATCTTTTCCAGTTGTTTCAATTTGGTTTTTATTTGCTTGTGCTTGCATGCGTGCTCTATATGAACAAATTGACATTTTTGTGTTTCAAATTCATAAACTATATAATCACTTTACTCTTTTCGTGAAAATAAAAAATTAATTGCATATCTGAAATTTATAGTTATGTCAGCATGGTCTAATTAAACGTGTTATAGAATCTATATCTATATCTATACTATATTAAAAGCACGGGCGAAATATCGTTCATCATTTTTAACCTTTAAATTAAGTTTTATGCTGGATAAAATAGTCATTTTAATCATCTCCCAAATATTTAGGAATAGCCATTTAATTAATTTCCTAATATTTAGGACTTCAAAATCAACTAGATTTTGTGTGCCAAAACTTTCTCTATTTAACATATGTGTAATATCATATCTTAATAAGGAAAAATAAACAGTTAAAAAGAAAAGAAAGAGTAAGATAATTTTCGACTGTTTTTGTTTCACATTTTGACTCTTTTTTTTAAAATGTTTTTATAGATAAAATTTTACTTCTTTTGTTCATTTTAAGCACGTCAAAAATAAAGGTTTATGCTTCTTCTTTTTTTGGTTAAGACTTAATACTTCTACTAAATATTTTTAATTATAGAACTTTTATTTTCCTAATACTTATAATTTATAATGTGAAAAATTATCAAACTGACATAGTAAGATGAAAATTAAACACTTTGACTTTCGTTTTGAGAAGCTGATTGAAACGTACAATAGATAGTATTTCTATTTTGGTCTATTTAATCAATATAAATTCTTAAATCTGCAAAGTTTTTTATTTTTTTTTTATTTTGAACTATATCTATTTGAACTATTGTTCTAGAATATTAACTCAATATTATTCATTTTTAGATACTTTACATTCATCACTATCATGAGCTCATTTTAATTTTATTTATATCTCAAACATATTATTTAAAAACTGTTTATCTATTTTTTATAATCTCTCACTATTATAGGTTTCGCGCAATGCGCCTACTCTAATATTAGTTTAAAGAAAAATTTACGGATATTTCATAAGAGTGATTGGTCTATTTAATGACGGGTCAATTTAATATTATTATGCGGTGAGATATTTCTTTTAATTCAAATATGGTCAAGAAAAGACTTTGAACAACTACGAAAAAGCATGGGCAATTCTTCTATCCATATCTTATAGTATTAATATACATACACAACTCCACGTATTGCATTAGTGATCCACAAATCAATAGTATGCAATTTTCGTTTAATAATAATTGCTGCCCAAAATCGCATTAACTCGTATTAGTTCTCTCAGAATATAGTGTGTATAGCTAACAAATTTATGATAGATTTTTTTTATTTGTAAGTAAAATAATGTTTAAGGAAAATTGCAAAATGCAAATGTCTACGTAAAAAAGAAGCGTCCACTAAAATGCATATGTGCATAGAGGGGCGAAGCTACATGCATTCAAGGATGATCAACTGACCACCCTTCGCCGGAAAATTATCTGTATAAGGTAAAATATTTACTTGTTATTGAGTAATAATAGACTTTGAACACTCTTATATAGTCTAATAGCAAATGTCTGAACACCCTTATTAAAATTTTTCGCTTCGCCACTGTGTGCATATATGACTATTGTTGACATACTATGTAGCTTCAAACAAGGAAATTTTATCTCTTATAATAAATGTTAACACTTTATTTATTTTCAATAAATATTATTTTAAAAAATTATATTCTATAGATACCCTTTAATATTTATAACAAAATATCTAATTTTGATTACCTTCTACCCTAAGACACTAAGTACTTTATTCAGTTATACTATTTTCTTCGATAGAATCGATTAAAAAAAATTTCTCAAAGACGTTTCTGAATTCGTCATCCAACTCGCCATGTAACTCTGCCTTCCTTATTCCTCGGATGAATGGTCTGGATGTTGATGCTTGGCTTCCACCTTATTAGTAATTTTATTACCAGAAAAAAATTAAAGTTTAACCAAGTCAAAACACCATACTCGTGCCTTGGATTATCTTCTCCATGAGACGATATTTTATTGTCTCTCTTCGGCTTTCGATGTCTACGCGCGCTCGGTTTCCTTTGATTTCCAAGAGCCGGCGTTAGTGTTAGAGTTAGAGATTTGGGGTTTTATATCGCCCGTGGAATGGCCGACGGCGTTCGACCCTGTTTGTATAATTTTGATGCGTGGGAACAATGAGATTTAAGATTTTTGCTCGATGGTGGATTCACCGAAAATTAGTGTTTCTTCTTGAACAAAGACGACGAAGTTTGGGCTGAGCAACTTATGCCATGAATGTATCATATATTTTTGGCGAAATACATAAACGGCCCCTTCAAGTTGTCCTCAACGGTCAATCAGACACCTCAACTAAACCCTTTTCCATTTAGACACTTATTCTCCACTAAAGTGCGACCTCGCAAACCCTTCAAGCTGACATGGCAAAGTGTCTGCTTTACACTTCATTCTAAGCGCGTGAAACCCTCAAAATTAAGGTTTTTTTTAATTTAACTTTATTTTATGTGGGTCTCATTATATTTTATTTTCCACACATTAATTTTACTTCTTCCCAAATTTTTGTATTGCAACCCCATGGAGATGGCACCAGCTGCAATTTTGCCGGCAGTGAAATGCATCGGAACAACAGCATCAATTTCGCCGATGATTATATCCAGGACAATTTCGCCGGCAGTGAACAACTTCTCCTTGTGTTGATCCAATAAAGATTTCTCAGATTCATGAGTCATGTTGATGTTGGTTTTTTTTTACTTACTAAATTCTACTAAAATGAAGTAATTTTCTACTGTTCGTATACATATAGAGGAAAAGAAAAGGAAGTAATTTTCCAGCGAAGATTTACTCGGAGAGTAATTTTTGGGCGAGAGATGGGTGCGATGGTTTGAAGGAATAGGAAGAAGATGAAGGGGGTGGGGTAGCGTTGGTTTTGGGTGGAAGAAAAGATGATAAGAGGGGGGAGGAGGGGGTGGGGTGGCATTGGTTTTTGGTGGGGTGAAGAAGATGAAATTGGTTTGGGCGGGGGGGGGGGGGAGTGATAAGGGTTTATGTTTTTTGGATAAAAAGTTAGGAAAATGAATTTTTAATTTGTTAAATACATTTTCATTTTATGTTTATTATATGTGTCAAGTTTATATTTAAAAATTACACGTGTCATTCATTAATTGGATAATTTGACACTTCAATAGCGAGTGTATTTCACGTGTATAATCTGTTGCACTTGGGTGTTTACTTGATCTGGTTGATGAACACTTGAAGTGTCTAAATGGAAAAGAGTTTAGTTGAGGTGTCTGACTGACCGTTGAGGACAACTTGAATGGGTCGTTTATGTATTTCGCCTATATTTTTTTGTATTAATATAATATATGTATTCAGATGTATTATATAATTTCTTCGAATATCACAATATTTTTGGGGTATTTTTCGGTTGAGAATCTTTTTTATAACTGGAAATACAAAATTTGTGTGTTATAATTAATTTTGTTGAGTTATTAGGAGTCTATTATGTTAATTGATTCACTTTCCATTAAAAACAGTGTAATCACATATTTCACGCCGTGAATACAGTCGAATACAATAATTTATCCACCGGTAATCCCATATTTCACGCCATGAATATAGTCGAATACACTCGAATACAATAACTGATTAGCTCGACTTCCCTAATTCACGCCTATTTTTGCTATTGTATTCATGAATACAGTAACTTAAATACATCTAATATACATCTTATAACAAAAGAAGACGTATCTACAATTCATAATATATCAAATGGTATCTATAGATAGCTAATTACCACTAAAAGATATTGCTTTATAAAAATTTCAAAAAAATTGTGACATTTGGGCCGCCACCTCCCCCCTCACCAAAAGGTTGAACCCTTCCAATTAGCAAAAATTACACCGGACGTCCTATTTGGTCGCCCTCATTTAACTTATACCCATTTTTTAAATTTTTTTTAAATTATACCCGCTTTATAAATAACTTCGGTCTCCTTTCTCCTTCTCATACTCCTCCTTCATTTTCTTCTTTTCTTCTTTCTTCTTCTGTTGTTGTTGATGCTAGTACGGAACTTCATTTCCATTATCTTGAACTGCACATACTGTGAAGCCAATGGTTTGGAATATGCTTCCTTCAGTAGTTAAGTTTCCGAGGTTCTGTGACGACCCAAAGGGTCATCACTTGTTTTATTAATCATTCTGAGCTTTTGAGGTCTTGAAAACCTCATTTATAGTTGCCTCGATTTGCGTGCACAGTCCGGGCACAAAACTGGAAGATATTTATGTTGAAATATGTGAAATATGTGAAAAAGTTGAAGAATTTTGATATTAATATTAATATGGTTGACTTTGGTCAACATTTTTGGTAAACGGACCGGATCCGTGATTTGACTGTTTCAGAAAATCCGTAGAAAAATATGGAACTTGGGCATATGCCCGGAATTGAAATCCGAGGTCTAGAACCCCGGTAAAAGAATTTTTCTGTTAAATTGTTTTCTGAAAATGTTTAAGGAAAATGAAACTGAAATTTGATTAAAAAGTACTGGTATCGGGCTCGTATTTTGGTTCCGACGCCCGGTACAGGTCATATATATTGGTTAAGCGCTTCCCGTAAAGTTTGGTTGAAAACGGACGTCGTTTGACGTGTTTCGGCCTTAAATTGGAAAGTTTGGAAATTATGAAATTTTAAAGAATTCTTGAATTTTAAGGCTCAATACATTGATTTTGATGTTATTTTAGCGATTTGATCGCGCGAGCAAGTTCGTATGATATTTTTGAGTTAGTGTGCATATTTGGTTTGGAGCCCGGGAGGGCTCGGGAGTGTTTCGGAGGTGGTTCGGGGTGTTTTTGGACTTAGGAAACTGGCAGATTTTCTGCAATTTTTACAGAGACATTTTACTCTACGCGATCGCGGCCTTGTACACGCGATCGCACTGCCTTGTCAAATTACTCAACGCGATCGCAGCCGTCTGCACGCGATCGTGAAGCTTTCTGTCCTTCTTCAACGCGATCGCAGCCGTCTGCACGCGATCGCGTAGCCTTCCGTTCTTCTTCAACGCGATCGCGACCCTGTTCACGCGATCGCGTAGTACAAATGAGCCACCCAGCGAAATTCTTCTACGCGATCGCAGCATTGTCCACGCGATCGCGTAGTGTTGAATATTTGCCTTCTGCGATCGCGACCCAGTTCACGCGATCGCGTAGAACAAATTCGCTGCCTAGTGAATTTAATCCCAAAACAGAACAGAAACGGGATAAAAATCCCATTTCTGTTCAACTCTCTTCTCCACAGCTCCTTGGATGATTTTTGAGCGATTCTTCATCGAACTTCTTGGGTAAGTGATTCTTAACTCGTTTTCTTCATTTTTCATCAATATTATTTGAATTCCTAAGCCTAATTAGGTGTAAATGGGTAGAAAAATTGAGAATTTAGTATAATAAGGGTTTTCAAAGAAATTGCGATCTAGAACTCGTTTTGGAGTCGAACTTAAGAACAAATTGTATATTTGAACTCATGGAAGATTGGGTGAACTTATTTTGGTTCGAAATTTGAGTTTCGATTATGTGGGCCCGGGGTCGATTTTTACTATTCCGGGCAGAATGTTGTAAAAACCATATTTAGCAATATGAACTAGTTTGTTAAGTAGAATTGATGATATTAAATCAATTGTGTATAGATACGATTGGATTGGAGTCAAATTCAAAAGGAAAAGGCATTGCTACGGATTGAATCGTTCGTAGACTTTCGAGGTAAGTGTTTGTTTTATCCTAGTTTGTAGGAATATGAATTTAGTTATGAATAAATTGTTGAATAGGAGTTATTGGTGTTATATCCGGTAATGAAGATAAATTATTGAAATTATTATCAATTATTGGTTTAAAACCGGTAATTATAAATATTGTTGATATAGAGATTATTGGTTAATTGCCGCTAATATATATATATTATTGAATTGGGATCGTGTGGTACGCCGACCACAAAATGACTTAAATCTTGGCATTGGCCATAGTTGCCGGTAGCTTATTGATATATTTGGGAGCGGGTGGTACGCCTACCACGAGATATAATTATTGATATATTTGGGAGCGGGTGATACGCCTACCACGAGATATAATTATTGATGATAATTGGGAGCGGGTGGTACGCCTACCACAAGATATAATTACTGCGATAGTTGGGAGCGGGTGGTACGCCTACCACGAGACATGAAATGAGAGAGGAATTGAGACATGAAACTAAGATTTATTCTGTTGATTAGATTATTCTGGATATCGTGAGTTATTATTTGTTATTTCGGGCGAGTATTTCCTTATAAATGTATTGTATATATATATATATATCTATATTGCAGATTGTATAGGTTTAGGTGGGTGACTTGCCTTGGCACTTGTCGCTAGTTCGCTAAGGATAGGCGGGGCAACACACAACAACGTAGGGGTCGGTTGTCTTTGATACTTACTTCTGCTGTCTCTTTTCAGCAGAGATACGAGGTTACGGACGGCGGCCGGCGGTAGTAGCGGCTTGTGGATTTTTCGACTATCGAGACTACGAGGATAGCGCTTGCGAGCGTCCGCGAGGTCTGTTGTCTCTTCATCTATCTTTTCATTACGTTATCTCATGTAATCGAGATAAACAACTTGTATTTTCTTTCGGACAATTATGTGTATTATTCTTAGAAGTTCGTGAGTATTGTGACACCAGTCTTGGGTAGTGTATCATGTTTGGGTTTTCTTTATCATATTTGACTAAGTCTTCCGCTAATTTTGATTATTCCGCTGTAATTTCATGTTGGTAAATTGACAACAAGATGGTTTGCTTATGAAAATGGTGAGTAATGTTGGCTTGCCTAGCTACCACGAGTAGGCGCCATCACGACCCCGATGGTAGGAAATCCGGGTCGTGAGAAGTTGGTATCGAAGCACTAGGTTACATGGGTCTCACAACTCACGAACAAACTTAGTAGAGTCTGAGGGGTAGGTACAGAGATGTTTGTACTTGTTCCTTAGAGTCTATTGAGTTAGGAAAAATCTCTCATTTGTTCCTTCTAGTCATGCGATTTGGTTTCTCAAATGCTGATTGAATTTCCACTCTGTTCTTTCGCAGTTGGCGAGAATACGTGCTTCCTTATCTGCTGATCAGCAGTCCGAGCCTCAGGCAACTCCCGCGAGAGGTAGAGGCTGAGGTCGTGCCTGAGGCCATGGTAGGGGCAGAGCTTAGCCCCAGGTAGTAGTTACAGAGGTGGAGCCTCATGTTGAAAATGGTGAGGAGGTTCCAGCCCCAGCAGCTCTAGTGGGCCCAGCTCAGGTCCCAGGAGGGGTTATGTTCACCCAATATTTTTAGGATGCTCTAGTCCGGATAGCGGGCTTTATGGACAGTGTCACCAGAGCAGGTTTGTTGCCAGTTGCACAAGCCACTTTTTAGGCTAGAGTAGGGGTTCAAACTCCTGTTATGCGTACTCTGAAGCTAGTAGCTCCCCAGGCTCAGGCCCTAGTGGTTCAGCTCGCAGTGGTAGCTCAAACAGGCACTACAACTCAGGCCGGAGATGGAGCGGCCATGACTTCTGATGCTCTATGGAAACTTGATCGGTTCTCCAAGCTTTTTATCACCACCTTCAGCGGTGCTTCATCGGAGTATCCCCAGGACTTCCTATTCAGTTGCCACAAGATTCTTAGGACTATAGGAATAGTGGAATCCAACGCGGTTGATTTTTGGACTTTCAAGCTTGCAAGATCTGCCAAGACTTGGTGGAGAGATTTCTGATTATCTCGACCAGTAGGGTCCCCAGCTTTGAACTGGGATCAGTTTGCGGAATTATTCTTGGAAAATTTTCTCGCTTTTACTCAACGGGATGCACTTCAGAGGCAGTTTGAGCGCCTCCAGCAGGGATTCATGACCGTTATTCAATATGAGACTCAATTTGTGGATTTGGCAAGGCATGCGATTGTGATACTCCTTTCAGAGCGGGAGAGGGTGTGCAAGTTCATTGATGGGTTGATTCAAACGATCCGAATTCAGATGGCTATGGGAGTTGGTAGTAACATATCCTTTCAGGAGGCGGCTAACTCGACCCGTAGAGTTGAGATGGCCTTTACTCGGGGAGGTGGTCATGCTTCACACAAGAGGCCTCGTCATTCTGACAAATTAAGTGGTGCCTCATTTGGAGGCAGGGATTCTTATGACAGGGGCCAGTCCTCCAGGCCTTTTCAGTCAGCTCTCCAGGTTTCACAGGGTGGTTCAGGTGAACGTGGTTTTCGTGAGCAGTATTCAGATCAGCAACCTATTAGTGCTCAGCCTCTTCAGAGTATTCGTGGAGGTCATTTGTGTTGTCAGGGTCAGCAGTAGCAGCAGCCGAGGTCTTGTTATGGTTGTGGTGACCCCGGTCACCTTGTCAAGTTTTGCCCTCGAGCATCAAGCGATTCTCAGCAGCAGGGTCCTCACCCCATGATTCAGGCCCCAGCTGACCTACAGCCTGCCCAGCTAGCCAGGGGCGAGGGTAGGGATCATAGAGGTACGGACCCGACGGCGGGCGATCGTCACTGGAGTGCTTGCTCGGGGTGGTGGGGCACGGCCCAGGTGTTATGCCTGCCGCCGGACCGGAGGTCGAGTCGTTGATGCGCGTCGTTACGGGTATTATTTTTGGTTTGTGATAGAAAGGCATCGGCATTATTTGACCCTGGATCTACGTATTCGTATGTGTCTTCCTATTTTGCACCATACTTGATTCGGCCCAGTGATCCATTGAGTGTTCCTGTTCATGTGTCTACACTAGTAGGCGACTCTATTGTGGTTGATCGAGTTCATCGATCATGTATTATAGTAATTGAGGGTCTCGAGACCCGTGCTGATTTATTACTCCTACATATGGTGGACTTTGATATTATACTAGGCATGGACTGGCTATCTCCGTATCATGCTATTTTAGATTGCCATGCCAAGAGTGTGACTTTAGCTCTGCCGAATTCGCCTCGTATAGAGTGGAAAGGGATTTCAGGTCATACTAGCGGTAATGTTATTTCTTATGTTAAAGCTCGGCGTATGGTTGGAAAGGGATGCTGGCTTATTTGGCACTATGTCACGTGATTCTAGTGCTTGAGGTTCCTTGATTGACTCGCGTACTGTGGTTCGCGAATTTTCGAAGTATTTCGCCTGGACTTGCCGGAGTATGCTTGCTTGGAGTAGGGACATTGATTTTTGCGTTGACTTGGCTCGGAGCACTCGGCCCGTTTCCGTTCCTCCCTATCGCATGGCACCGCAGAGTTAAAAGAATTGAAAGAACAGTTGCGGGATTTACTTGAAAAGGGTTTCATTAGGCCCGGTGTTTCGCCGTGGGGCCTGTATTATTTGTAAAGAAGAAAGATGGTTGGATGAGAATGTGCATTGACTACCGACAGTTAAACAAGGTGACTATCAAAAATAAATATCCACTTCCGCGAATTGATGATTTATTTGACCAGCTTCGGGGTGCCAAGGTATTTTCAAAGATAGATTTGAGATCTGGCTAT
>JASVEL010007177.1:0-42535 GCA_032618575.1 Nicotiana noctiflora
TGTTTGTTATTTCAGAGCAGAGTATTTTCTTATAAATGTATTGTATATATATATATATCTATATTGCAACCTGTATAGGTTTAGGTGGGTGACTTGCCTTGGCCTTGTCACTAGTTCGGTGAGGATAGGCCGGGCAACTTACCAGACACGTGGGGTCGGTTGTCGTCGATACTTACACTCTGCGCTCTTTTTGCGCGATACAGGTTATGGACGCAGCAGCGGCGGCAGTAGCGGCTTGTGGATTTTTCGACTACGAGACTACGAGGTAGCACTTGCGAGCGTCCGCGGGCTCAGTTGTCTCTTCATCTATGCTTTTCATTACGTTATCTCATGTAATCGAGATAAACAACTTGTATTTTCTTTCGGACAATTATGTGTATTATTCTTAGAAGTTCGTGAGTATTGTGACACCGATCTTGGGTAGTGTATCATGTTTGGGTTTTCTTTATCATATTTGACTAAGTCTTCGCTAATTTTGATTATTCCGCTGTAATTTATATATTTTAATAAGAATTTGGTAATTAATGGAGATGTAATTAATATTTGGCTTGCCTAGCTTCCATTTAGTAGGCGCCATCATGACCCCGATGGTGGGAAATCCGGGTCGTGACAAGTTGGTATCAAAGCACTAGGTTGCACAGGTCTCACAACTCACGAACAACCTTAGTAGAGTCTGAAGGATCGGTACGGAGACGTCTGTATTTATCCTCCAGAGGCTACGGAGTTAGGAAAATATTCCCTTTATTCTTTCCGGTCGTGCGACTTGATCTTTTAAATGTTAATTGAACTTCTACTCTGTTCTTCCGCAGATGGTAAGGACACGTGCATCCTCATCTACCGACCAGCAGCCCGAGGTCCCAGCAGTGGCAGCTCCTGCTAGGGGTAGAGGCCAAGGTCGAGGTCGTCCTAGAGGACAAGGTAGGGGCAGAGCTCAGCCCCGAGCAGCAGCACGAGTGGCAGAACCTCAGGTTCATATCGAGGAGGAAGTTCCAGCCCCAGCAGCTCCGGTAGGCCCAGCTCAGGTCCCAGGAGGAGCTGTGTTTTCACCGGATCTACAGGATGCTTTGGTCCGTATAGCGGGTTTTATGGATCATATCACCAGAGCAGGTTTATTACCGGTAGCACCAGCCACTTCTCAGGCTGGAGGAGGTAATCAGACTCCTGCTACGCGCACTCCGGAGCCAGTAATTCCCCAGGCGCAAGATCCTGTGATTCAGCCAGTTGAGGCAGCTCGACCTATTATTACGACTCCGTCTAATGATGGTGCAGCCATGTCTGCTGACGCGTTGTGGAGATTGGACAGGTTTACCAAGCTGTTCACTACCACATTCAGTGGCACTCCTTCGGAGGATCCACAGGATTTCCTATACAGCTGCCACGAAGTTCTCCATACTATGGGTATTGTGGAGACTAATGGTGTGGATTTTGCTACTTTTCGGTTATCCGGTTCCGCCAAGACTTGGTGGAGAGATTATTGTCTATCCAGGCCAGCGGGATCGTCATCTTTGACTTGGGAGTAGTTTGTAGAATTATTCTTGGAAAAGTTCCTTCCAGCAACTCAGCGGGAGGTTATGCGCAGACAATTTGAGCGTCTTCATCAGGGTTCTATGTCTGTCACACAGTACGAGACTAGGTTCGTAGACCTGGCTCGTCATGCTATTATCATACTTCCCACAGATCGGGAGAGAGTGAGGAGGTTTATTGATGGCTTGAATCAGCCAATTCGGCTACAGATGGCTATGGGGGCAGGAACTGAAATCACTTTTCAGGAGGCGGCTAATACAGCCCGCCGGATCGAGATGGCTCTGTCACGGGGAGCGAGACATGGATCGGATAAGAGATCTCATAATTCGGGTAGATTCAGTGGTACCTCGTCTGGAGATAGAGATTTTTATGATAGAGGCTATCCTCCTAGGCCGTATCAGTCAGCCCTTCAGGTTTCTCATGATGCCACGCTACTCTGATCAGCAGCATATCAGTGCACCACCACTTCGCTATTTTCAGCAGCCGAGGGCTTGTTTTACGTGCGGTGATCTTAGGCATATTGCAAAGTATTTCCCTCGAGCTTCTGACAGATCTCACCAGCAGGGTTCTCGTGCCATGATTCAGGCCCCAGTTCCCTCACAGCCTGCCCAGCCGGCTAGAGGCGGAGGTAGAGGACATAGAGGTGGAGGTAGAGGTCATAGAGGTGGAGCTCGGACCGATAGAGGTAGAGACCAGCCAGCAGCTGATCGTCCTAGAGATACTGCTCAGGGTGGTGGGGCACAGCCCCGATGTTATGCACTTCCCGCCAGACCAGAGGCTGAGTCTTCTGATGCCGTCATTACAGGTATTATTTTGGTTTGTGATAGAAAGGCATCAACATTATTTGACCCTGGATCTACATATTCGTATGTGTCTTCCTATTTTGCACCATACTTGATTCAGCCCAGTGATCCATTGAGTGTTCCTGTTCATGTGTCTACACCAGTAGGCGACTCTATTGTGGTTGATCGAGTTCATCGGTCATGTATTATAGTAATTGAGGGTCTCGAGACCCGTGCTGATTTATTACTCCTAAATATGGTGGACTTTGATATTATACTAGGCATGGATTGGCTATCTCCGTATCATGCTATTTTAGATTGCCATGCCAAGACTGTGACTTTAGCCCTGCCGAATTCGCCTCGTATAGAGTGGAAAGGGATTTCAGGTCATACTAGCCGTAATGTTATTTCTTATGTTAAAGCTCGGCGTATGGTTGGAAAGGGATGCTTGGCTTATTTGGCCTATGTCCGTGATTCTAGTGCTGAGGTTCCTTCTATTGACTCTGTGCCTGTGGTTCACGAATTTCCTGAAGTATTTCCTTCAGACTTGCCAGGTATGCCGCCCGATAGGGACATTGATTTTTGCATTGACTTGGCTCGAGGCACTCAGCCCATTTCCATTCCCCCATACCGTATGGCTCCGCCAGAGTTAAAAGAATTGAAGGAACAGTTGCAGGATTTACTTGAAAAGGGTTTCATTAGGCCCAGTGTTTCGCCGTGGGGTGCACCTGTATTATTTGTAAAGAAGAAAGATGGTTCGATGAGAATGTGCATTGACTATCGACAGTTAAACAAGGTGACTATCAAAAATAAATATCCACTTCCGCGAATTGATGATTTATTTGACCAGCTTCAGGGTGCCAAGGTATTTTCGAAGATAGATTTGAGGTCTGGCTATCACCAGCTGAAGATTAGGGCATCTGATGTCCCTAAGACAGCATTCCGCACTCGGTACGGACATTATGAATTTTTGGTCATGTCTTTTGGGTTGACAAATGCCCCAGCAGCTTTTATGGAATTGATGAATCGGGTGTTCCGCCTTATTTAGACTTGTTTGTAATAGTCTTCATTGATGACATATTAATATATTCCCGTAGTCAGGAGGAGCATGCGCAACATCTCAGAGTGGCCTTACAGACTCTGAAAGATAGCCAGCTATATGCAAAATTTTCAAAGTGTGAATTTTGGCTAAGTTCGGTTGCATTCCTGGGTCATATTGTGACGGCAGCAGGTATTCAGGTTGATCCGAAGAAAATTGAGGCAGTCAAGAGCTGGCCTAGACCGACATCAGCCACAGATATTCGGAGTTTCTTGGGGTTAGCGGGTTATTATCGCCGATTCGTAGAAGGATTTTCTTCTATTGCAACCCCACTGACCAGATTGACCCAGAAGGGTGTTCAATTTGAATGGTCCGATGAATGTGAGACGAGCTTTCAAAAGCTCAAGACAACCTTGACCACGGCACCGGTATTGGTTTTACCCACAGGTACGGGACCTTATACTGTTTATTGTGATGCTTCCCGTATTGGGCTTGGTGCAGTGTTAATGCGGGATGGCAAGGTTATTGCCTATGCTTCGAGGCAGTTGAAGATTCATGAGAAGAACTATCCAGTGCATGATCTAGAATTGGCGGCGATTATTCACGCATTGAAGATCCGGAGGCATTATTTATATGGTGTAGCATGTGAAGTATACACCGATCATAAGAGTCTTCAGTATTTGTTTAAGCAGAAAGAGTTGAATATGAGGCAGAGAAGGTGGTTGGAGTTGCCAAAAGACTATGATGTTACTATTTTATATCACCCAGGTAAGGCCAATGTGGTGGCCGATGCATTGAGTAGAAAGTCTGCCGGCATGGGTAGTCTTGCATATATTCCGGTCAGTCAGAGACCATTTGCTCTAGATGTCCGGGCATTAGCCAACCGGTTCGTGAGATTGGACATTTCTGAGCCTAGCAGGGTGTTAGCCTGCACGGTCGCTCGTTCTTTTTTGTTAGAGCGTATTCGTGAGAGGCAATTTGATGATCCTCATTTGTGTGAGTTGAGAGATACAGTACAGCGGGGAGGTGCCACACAGGTAAATCTAGATGATGATGGGGTATTGAAATTGTAGGGTCGAGTTTGTGTGCCCGATGTCGAAGGGATTCGAGAGTTAATCTTAGCAGAGGCCCACAGTTCGCGATATTCTATTCACCCAGGTGCCGCGAAGATGTATCAGGACTTACGTTAGCACTATTGGTGGCGCAGAATGAAGAAAGATATCGTTGCGTATGTTGCTCGGTGTCTAAATTGTCAGCAGGTGAAATATGAGCACCAGAGACCTGGTGGTGTATTCCAGAGGATTGAAATTCCCGAGTGGAAATGGGAGCGGATCACTATGGACTTTGTTATTGGACTTCCTTTGACTCGGAGGAAATTTGATGCTATTTGGGTCATTGTTGATAGGCTGACCAAGTCGGCACACTTTATTCCAGTATCTGTCTCCTACTCGTCGGAGAGGTTAGCGGAGGTTTACATTAGGGAGATTGTTCGTCTCCATGGAGTGCCAGTATCTATTATCTCTGATCGGGGAACGCAGTTTACCTCGCGGTTCTGGAAAGCGGTCCAGCAGGAGTTAGGCACCCAGGTTCAGTTGAGTACGGCATTTCATCCTCGGACGGATGGCCAGTCCGAGAGGACTATTCAGATTCTTGAGGACATGCTTCGAGCCTGTGTTATTGATTTCGGAGGCTTGTGGGACCAGTTTCTGCCATTAGCAGAGTTTGCCTACAATAACAGTTACCAGTCTAGCATCCAGATGGCTCCGTATGAGGCGTTGTATGGTAGGCGATGTCGATCACCAGTTGGATGGTTTGAACCGGGAGAGGCTCGGTTGTTGGGTACAGACTTAGTTCAGGAGGCCTTACATAAGGTCAAGACTATTTAGGAGAGATTGCGTTCAGCTCAGTCCAGGCAGAAGACTTATGCGGATCGTAAAGTTTGAGATGTGCATTTCATGATTGGTGAACGAGTATTGCTCCGAGTGTCGCCTATGAAGGGCGTGATGAGGTTCGGGAAGAAGGGCAAGCTCGGCCCTAGGTATATTGGTCCATTTGAGATTCTAGACAGAGTGGGAGGGGTGGCTTACAGATTAGCTTTGCCGCCTAGCTTATCAGCCGTGCATCTAGTTTTTCATGTATCTATGCTTCGGAGATACCACGGCGATCCCACACATGTGTTAGACTTCGATACTGTCCAATTGGACAATGATCTATCTTACGAGGAGGAGCCGGTGGCCATTCTAGACCGGCAGGTTCGACAATTGAGGTCGAAGAGTTATCCTTCTGTGCGTGTTCAGTGGAGAGGTCAGCCTCCTGAGGCATCGACCTGGGAGTCCGAGTCTGATATGCGGAGCCGCTACCCACATTTGTTTCCCGACTCAGGTACTTCTTTCTTTTGTCCGTTCGAGGACGAACGGTTGTTTTAGAGGTGGAGATTGTGACGACCCAAAGGGTCATCACTTGTTTTATTAATCATTCCGAGCTTTTTAGGTCTTGAAAACCTCATTTATAGTTGCCTCGATTTGCGTGCACAGTCCGGGCACAAAGTTGGAAGATATTTATGTTGAAATATGTGAAATATGTGAAAAAGTTGAAGAATTTTGATATTAATATTGATATGGTTGACTTTGGTCAACATTTTTGGTAAACGGACCGGATCCGTGATTTGACTGTCTCAGAAAATCCGTAGAAAAATATGGAACTTGGGCATATGTCCGGAATTGAAATCCGAGGTCTAGAACCCCGGTAAAAGAATTTTTCTGTTAAATTGTTTTCTGAAAATGTTTAAGGAAAATGAAACTGAATATTGATTAAAAAGTACTGGTATCGGGCTCGTATTTTGGTTCCGACGCCCGGTACAGGTCATATATATTGGTTAAGCGCTTCCCGTAAAGTTTGGTTGAAAACGGACGTCGTTTGACGTGTTTCGGCCTTAAATTGGAAAGTTTGGAAATTATGAAATTTTAAAGAATTCTTGAGTTTTAAGGCTCAATTCATTGATTTTGATGTTATTTTAGCGATTTGATCGCGCGAGCAAGTTCGTATGATATTTTTGAGTTAGTGTGCATATTTGGTTTGGAGCCCCGAGGGCTCGGGAGTGTTTCGGAGGTGGTTCGGGGTGTTTTTGGACTTAGGAAACTGGCAGATTTTCTGCAATTTTTACACGGACATTTTACTCTACGCGATCGCGGCCTTGTACACGCGATCGCACTGCCTTGTCAAATTACTCAACGCGATCGCAGCTGTCTGCACGCGATCGCGAAGTTATCTGTCCTTCTTCAACGCGATCGCAGCCGTCTGCACGCGATCGCGTAGCCTTCCGTTCTCCTTCAACGCGATCGCGACCCTTTTCACGCGATCGCGTAGTACAAATGAGCCACCCAGCGAAATTCTTCTACGCGATCGCGGCATTGTCCACGCGATCGCGTAGTGTTGAACCATTGCCTTCCGCGATCGCGACCCAATTCACGCGATCGCGTAGAACAAAAATTTCGCCCAGTGAATTTAATCCCAAAACAGAACAGAAACGGGATAAAAATCCCATTTCTGTTCAACTCTCTTCTCCACAGCTCCTTGGATGATTTTTGAGCGATTCTTCATCAAACTCTTGGGTAAGTGATTCTTAACTGGTTTTCTTCATTTTCCATCAATATTATTTGAATTCCTAAGCCTAATTAGGTGTAAATGGGTAGAAAAATTGAGAATTTAGTATAATAAGGGTTTTCAAAGAATTTGCGATCTAGAACTCGTTTTGGAGTCGAACTTAAGAACAAATTGTATATTTGAACTCATGGAAGATTGGGTGAACTTATTTTGGTTCGAAACTTGAGTTTCGATTATGTGGGCCTGGGGTCGATTTTTACTATTCCGGACAGAATGTTGTAAAAACCATATTTAGCAATATGAACTAGTTTGTTAAGTAGAATTGATGATATTAAATCAATTGTGTATAGATACGATTGGATTGGAGTCAAATTCAAAAGGAAAAGGCATTGCTACGGATTGAATCGTTCGTAGACTTTCGAGGTAAGTGTTTGTTCTATCCTAGTTTGTGGGAATAGGAATTCAGTTATGAATAAATTGTTGATTAAGAGTTATTGGTGTTATGCCGGTAATGAAGATAAATTATTGAAATTATTATCAATTATTGGTTTTAAACCGGTAATTATAAATATTGTTGATATAGAGATTATTGGTTAATTGCCGGTAATATATATATATTATTGAATTGGGATCGTGTGGTACGCCGACCACAAAGTGACTTAAATCTTGGCATTGGCCATAGTTGCCGGTAGCCTATTGATATATTTGGGAGCGGGTGGTACGCCTACCACAAGATATAATTATTGATATATTTGGGAGCGGGTGGTACGCCTACCACGAGATATGAAATGAGTATGATAATTGGGAGCGGGTGGTACGCCTACCACAAGATATAATTACGTGATAGTTGGGAGCGGGTGGTACGCCTACCACGAGACATGAAATGAGAGAGGAATTGAGACATGAAAGTAAGATTTATTCTGTTGATTAGATTATTCTGGATATCGTGAGTTATTGACTGTTATTTCAGAGCAGAGTATTTCCTTATAAATGTATTGTATATATATATATATCTATATTGCAACTGTACAGGTTTAGGTGGGTGACTGGCCTTGGCCTTGTCACTAGTTCGCTGGGATAGGCCAGTCACTTACCAGCACATGGGGTCGGTTGTGCTGATACTACACTCTGCGCTCTTTTTGCGCAGATACAGGTTACGGACAACAGCAACGGTAGTAGCGACTTGTGGATTTTTCGACTACCGAGACTACGAGGTAGCCTTGCAGGCGTCCGCAGGACCCGTTGTCTCTTCTATCTATGCTTTTCATTCTGTTATCTCATGTAATCGAGATAAACAGCTTGTATTTTCTTTCAGACAATTATGTGTATTATTCTTAGAAGTTCGTGAGTATTGTGACACCAGTCTTGGGTAGTGTATCATGTTTGGGTTTTCTTTATCATATTTGACTAAGTCTTCCGCTAATTTTGATTATTCCGCTGTAATTTATATGTTTTAAATAAGAAATTGGTAATTAATGGAGATGTAATTAATATTTGGCTTGCCTAGCTTCCATTTAGTAGGCGCCATCATGACCCCGATGGTGGGAAATCCGGGTCGTGACAGGTTCATTGTATTCCAGTCTAGTCGTCTTTTTTCGGGTGAAAGCTCTAGATCATTTAAGCAAATACATGATATATTATATGCCAAAGGAAAGATACCTCAGATATAATGACATAATGTTTCCAATTAAACAGGTTAATTAAGGGAAAGACGAAACCTCATAAGATTATCGTGAAAACCCTACCAACTAAGATACTGTATGCCACAATTGGAATCGCAAGTCATATTTTCCATTTGCGAGCATCCGGAAATGTTTGGGAACACAAATGATTAGCTTCAACTCTTGTCGTATGGGTCATAATTTGATCATACGTCAATCAATCAGGTTAACCATTCCTCTCGACCAACACGAATATAACTCACGCATGATTGCCTCAACCCAGAAGATTGTCCGTACCAGCCCAAAGCCTTGGTCGGGATCGACACTCCTCGGATATGTCCGAAATAACCCCCAATATGGGCCCAATCTCCAAGAGAGTCAATTCGTACAACAAACGTCTATAAATACAAGGGCAGACATCAGAAAAAGGGTTTCACTCTTTCCTCACGGGGACTCTAAAAATACAGAGTAAAACACAGAGTGAGAACCCAAAAAACAAACAAGAGACCAACGGTAGATCCGACAAAACATGGTTGTAAAGATCTCAACCTCTTCATGGAGAGGCGGATCAATCCATTAACATGAATAAAAGATCACCAATATTCTCCCTGTTGTCCATACAATTATTTTCATTATCTTTTCCTCGTTAGATTTCAAATATGTTACGACTTGCTATGATTGACCCTTCATTTTCATCGATTGTCTTGAATTCATAAATGTTTGCAAATATTTTGGGTCAAACAATTTGGCGTCGTCTTTGGGGGTTTCATAGCAAGATCGCGTAGCCTTTCCTGAAGTCAGAAGCAAAGGGAAAACGATGAACGAAGAGTTAGAAACCCAATCAGAGCAAGCCTCATTCATCTCGTCTATACTCGGGCTACGAGCTCTCGACTCAAAAGAATCAACAAAGTTCAACCACGGTTGAACTGGACTCAGGCCATGAGCCTTCGCCATATTAATCCAACCTCAGTTGAAGTAATACTCGGACTACGAGCCCTCGACTCAAAAGAATCAACAAAGTTCAACTACGGCTGAACTGGGACTCAGGCCATGAGCCTTCGCCATATTAATCCAACCTCGATTGAATTAATACTCGGGCTACGAGCCCTCAACTCAAAAGAATCAACAAAGTTCAACTACAGTCAAACTAGGACTCAATCCATGAGCCTTCACCATATTAATCCAACCTCGGTTGAATTAACACTCGGGCTACGAGCCCTCGACTCAAAAGAATCAACAAAGTTCAACTACGGTTGAACTGGGACTCAGGCCATGAGCCTTCGCCATATTAATCCAACCTCGGTTGAATTAATACTCGGGCTACGAGCCATCGACTCAAAAGAATCAACAAAGTTCAACTACGGCTGAACTAGGACTCAGGCCATGAGCATTCGCCATATTCCAAGCCCCCGACTCAAAAGAATCAACAAAGTTCAACTACGATTGAACTGGGACTCAGGCCATGAGCCTTGGCCATATTAATCCAACCTCAGTTGAATTAATACTCGGGCTACGAGCCCTCGACTCAAAAGAATCAACAAAGTTCAACTACGGCTGAACCGGGACTCAGGCCATGAGCATTCGCCATATTAATCCAACCTCAGTTGAATTAATACCCGGGATACGAGCCTCTACTTAAAAGAATCAACAAAGTTTAACTACGGTTGAACTGGGACTCAGGCCACGAGCCTTCGCCATATTAATCCAACCTCAGTTGAATTAACACTCGGGCTACGAGCCCTCGACTCAAAAAAATTAATAAAGTTCAACTACAATTGAACTGGGACTCAGGCCACGAGCCTTCGCCATATTAATCCAACCTCAGTTGAATTAATACACGGACTACGAGCCTTCGACTCAAAAGAATCAACAAAGTTCAATTACGGTTAAACTGGGACTCAAGCCACGAGCCTTCGCCATATTAATCCAACCTCGGTTGAATTAATACCCGGGCTACGAGCCCTCGACTCAAAAGAATCAACAAAGTTCAACCACGGTTGAACTAGGACTCAAGCCATGAGCCTTCGCCATATTAATCCAACCTCGGTTGAATTAATACTCGGGCTACGAGCCCTCGACTCAAAAGAATCAACAAAGCTCAACTACAGTCAAATTGGGACTCAGGCCATGAGCCTTCACCATATTAATCCAACCTTAGTTGAATTAATACTCGGGCTACGAGCCCTCGACTCAAAAGAATCAACAAAGTTCAACTACGATTGAACTGAGACTCAGGCCACGAGTCTTCGCCATATTAATCCAACCGCAGTTGAATTAACATTCGGGCTACGAGCCTTTGAGTCGAGAACACTCTATCTATGTGTAACGACAAGTCAAGTTGGGGCCTTAATCACGAGCCCCCGCCAAATTGATTCAACCATAGATGGTTCTGTATTCGGGCTATGAGCCCTTGACCCAGGATAATCAACGGCCGAACTAAGGGAAACATAAATGGAGCAAGCAATAAAGAAGCAACACGAAAAGGGAAATCCCCCCTTAATTCAAAGAGACGGATGCGGTCCACGCCCGTCCATCCCAGTTCAAACCTTGTCCGAAAATAAACAACAATAAAGTAAAAAAAGGAGAGAAAAATAACAATGCACGGCAACAACCGTGAAGAAATTCATCAACCAATCATCTTTCACTTAGGACCATTGGTACCACCGCCCGCGCTAGTCGCACCGTCACCTGCCCTCGCTGCCTCACCACTTGTTCCGCCCTCGCCATCGCCCGCAGCGCCCATGTCGTTACAACCTCCAGCCAAACTCTCACCGGTGCCGTCATCAATGTCGGGCGTCGCATCATCAAAACCGCACTCCTCGCGAGCCTCCCACGCCCTCTGGCGCGCCCCTTCAAAGATTGCTTCGGAAATGATACCAGCCTCGAACAGGTGCTTGTATATATCCTGTTGGGCCTCGGTGTCACACCTCCTTTTAGCGCACCCGCGAGAGCGCGAGGGAGTTTTTCCAATTAAAGGACAATCGAAACGGGATTTATTTAATTAATTCAGAGTCGCCACTTGGGAGATTTATGGTGTCCCAAGTCACCGATTAAATCCCGAATCGAGGAAAAGATTGACTCTGTATTACAGTCCGCGAACCAAAAATCCTAAGTAAGGAATTCTGTTAACCCGGGAGAAGGTGTTAGGCATTCCCGGGTTCCGTGGTTCTAGCACGGTCGCTCAACTGTTGTATTTGATTTTATCTGATTTCAAAAATACGTTTTAATTAGGTGCTACTAATGTTCCGCTTTTCAATTTTTAGAAGAATTACGACGTCACGAAAACACATTTCGAGCCACACCGCAACCAGTACGCCTGTGACTTTTAATGTATTTCGGTTTCGCCGAGAGTAAGATTTGGGTCACATAAATGCGCACCCGTGATTAGGAAGGTATTATTATTAACTAACGCGCGTAAAGTAATTTCGCGTTTGTGCTTTGCGAGGGCCATGAAATTTGCTAAATGGCACGCCTCGATTCTAATTCCAAAGGATTGTTCTCAATCAAAGCAAACCGGGGATGTTCTTAGGGGCGTTGATGATCTAATAGTCATGGAAGTCGTTCATGGAATAAACAAATGGTTCATGATTTAATAAGCTGCCAACGAGATTCATAACTGAATGCTCGTGACAAAATTACCCATCACTGAAAGCCTTACTCATGTTCTAAGATTTAACAAAAAAAACTAATCTCTTTCCTTGTTTCTGATAGCATCCCGGTTAATTAGAAGTCTAACTAATTAAAAGTGGCAACAATAATATTAAACTGGAACAATATAACGTCATGGAATTCAGCGAGAATATGAATCACACCATACAAATCTCGATTTTGGCTTAACAAGATAGTACTCAGTACTATTTTATTCTCAAATTTAAAGGACTCTTTACACCTTCTAGAATCAACAGGTAAAAGTACCACACCCAAGCCAACATCCCATTAACATCACACTAGACAACTAAAATTTCAGAACCTGCCTCGGCTAATTCCATAAAAACGAGAAAAGACAAAGAAAGAAAAAGAAAATCCAAAATAAATAAATCAAACAAGTGAGGCAGTTTACTTATACAATAGGTAATGCAATTGTAGATAAAAACGCAACAGCAATAAAACACAATGAAATAATTGTAATTTGATCAAATGCAATATAGAGATAGCCGAGCAAGACTTCATTTATCAGAAAGCACTTGAAAATACAATTAGGTACCTGGAATAGAAAGAAAAATTGAGGTCAGCTTTGAGCAACAACCATGACAGCAGCAATTGCAACAGCAGATCAGTGATATATTCAGTAGTGAATAGAACCCAGGAATGGCATTTTTATAGCAGAAACAAATCAAAAACAGCCTTGATCTTCAAATCCCAGAACTTCAAATTATTTCCGAAACCAGATTTCACATTCAAATAACAGTTTCCTATTGATTTGTGACAGATTCTACTATTTTTTTTTATTTTTTGATATGAATTGAAGGTAAAAATAGAAGAAAATGAATCTGAAATGTTAATTTCAGATTTGAACATTAGCTAGTATTTTTTTTGGGATTTTCTAAGGTTCCTATGGCTCAAAATATCCTCAGCCCCCTTTTTCTCCTTAAGCTCTCTGTATCTTTTTTTTCAGTCCAGTTCCTAACTCTCTCTTCTGTTTTTATAGACAAATAAGAACTCTTTTCCCTTCAATAGTTCACTTTCCAGCCTATTTATTCCCTCTCATGTGCACCTTTTGCTTTTCATTATTTTCCCACATGTTGTACACTTTCCAAATCTTAAAAGCATTAAGCCAAAGTCCCCTTTTTATTTTAAAACAATAGACTAGATTAGTGCTTTTTGTAATCCTACCATGTGCTAGCATCTTCTTAAGTGAATGAGATTCACTTTTTTTATTAAACAATTCTTAGGCAATCCTTAAAGACTTCCTAATTAATTTCAACCACAGTTGAGATATAAATTCTTCCAGACAACTATATATCACAAACTTTGTTCAACACCTTCTACACTCATCTTCTCAACAAAATGCAGACTTGAAACCAAAATTACACTCAGAATCAGAAGCTATTCTAGTCTATGCTTAATCGAAAACCTTCAATGCGATTACAAGCTGGCAAAGAATTTTCAACAAGAGCTTACGGAAGGCAGCAGTAACTAGTAACCAATTAAAAACTCAAACTTGCATATTGTTTAATTTAGCAGAGAGAGAGTTGTTCAATTTAAAAAGGACAGAATTTTAGGATTGGACAATGTTCTTCAAGATTCAATGATTAAAGAAACATGTACATCCTTCTTTGGCCCTCGAACCTTCGACAAAAATGCAACAGACATGTTCAAGCAAAATATACAGAATTCCTAAATATCCAGCTCTGGATTTTCAACAAAAATTCTCAATTCAAGAAATTAACTTAGTTTATACAATTTCAGAACAACAGTAAAAACTCCAAGTTGCTAATAGCTATTTATTGACCACAACAAACAACAACAACACGGAATTTTTACAACAAATAAGATCACATTCTCAACTAACAGTACATGATCAAATATAGAACTTAACCAAGTTATCAATGTGATTTTCAGTTAACACTTTGAAAGTCGACCAAAACTTCCAACAGAATTTATAAACCAGAACATCATACAATAGTTCAAACTAATAACAACCTTGACACAACTAACGAATTCTACTCAATCACTAATCAACAAAAAAGCTCGGGTCGGATTATGAACTCAAACTCAGCCAATTCCAAAACGGATGAAGTCTAGTGTTCATTCTAATAATCAACTTCAATTTCTTCACAAATTCAGAGAAAATTAATGGAGCATAGAAGTACCAAACCTGGGTGTGAAGATGAACTGAAGTTCGAGGCCACTAATTAATTGCAAATGAACCCTAGCAAATGAACAAGACAACTTCAATTGCTGTCGAACCTTATCTCACAGTTTTGATTCGATTCTTGCCCGAATCTTCACCAATGGAGCTGAAGTTTGGGTTACAAACTCCACTAAACAATCCGAGCAAACCCATGTGATGATTGCGGTATTTCAAATGTCGAATTCATACCCCATTTTCTTAATTTCTACGCGTGCGTGAGTATGTGTGTGTTTTATGGTTATGGAGACTGGGTTTCGTTGGTATATGGGAAATAGAGGGGCCGTTATTCTGGTGAGGGTGATGGCTGACGGTGAGTCAGCTGAAGAAACTGGTGATGGTGTGAAGGTTGTTTTCCGGCGGGTCTGGCGCTATTGGTGGAGGAACGAGCAGCGATTTTGGAGTGAGGAAATGGAGATGATGGAGGAAGTGGGCGGCTGTTCTCTAGGTTTGGAGGTGAGAGGAATATCGGTTGGGGTCTAGGGATTTTGGAAAATGGAGTATCAAGACTGAATGGGGGTCAGTTCGGTTATGGGCAGATCGGGTCGGGCGGAATTTTGGGATTGGACTGGGTAGTGTTTTGGGCTTTGCTTGATTTAATTGAATTTGGCCCAAAATTGATCTCCTTCTCTTTTTATTTAATTCTTCTCCTTGTATATTTATTTCCCAACTATTTTTCTCCTAATTTAAAGAAAAAAAAAACAAAATCCTAGATTAAATTAAAAACCAAAAGTATCTTACAAATACCAATCAATTCTTAATAATGACTATCGCACACAATTTAAAGTACACAAAATAAAATTACACAACTAGACATTAAATGCTAAAAATGCAAAGTACCTATTTTTATGATTTTTTTCCATTTTTGTAGAACAAACTTAATTACTCCTAAATGTGGAATTGAATCCCAAATGCACATGCAACCTATTTTAATTAATTGATTTAAACAATAAAATACGCACACACGGGTTTAAACAATAAAAGAAAAATAACACAAAATCCACAAAAATTATGCACAACAAAAAACTATTTTATTTTTTGAATTTTTGGGAGTAATTCTCATGTAGGGCAAATCACGTGCTCACACTCGGCATAAACCCAAGCCTCACGAGAGCTACCCATAAAAGCAGATGTTATTGAATATGCATGTTCTCCTCCTCCAGGAGTGCAATTTTCCCCGCTGCATCCTAAGCGTTCCGCTCCAGAACCCTAATCCGCTCTTCAAGGCCGCTCTCCCTGAAAGCGGCAGCAGCCCTCACTAACGACAATTATGAATCGTTGGCACGGATAACCCCTTGGAGATCGTCCGCCCGGGTAGAGGCTTTGGCCAGCCTATGCTTCAAAGTGGCTACTTCCCCCTCTAGCGCGGCAACCTTCCCGCTCCACTCCGAAGTAACCTTCGTCGCCTTGGTCAGACACAAGCGTTCGCTCTCCAGTGACGCCCTCCGCCCAGCCTCAAGTTCGTCGCTCATCTGACGCAACTGATCTTCCAAGGCCTCTACACGACCAAGCGCTTGACTTCTCTGCAACTCGTTCCTCGCCAGCTCTTCAACTAGTGCTCGATTACGGGGATCAGCCCTTATGCGTTCACTAAGCTCCCTACACCTGTTCTGATATCGACAACACCTATCAAGAACGCGTAGAAGCACCATGGACCGAACATTGGCCCGACGAAGGCTCTCTACCTGCAACAAAAACACCTGTAATACAAAACAAAAGAAATGAAGGGGTCAGATAAGGATACGAAAACTCATAAGAAAATGGGAATGAGATGCTCACGAGAAAATAGTTACCCTGGAATACGTACCATTATTCCCAACACCTCCACCTCGTTCATCAATACAACATCCATCACCCCCTTAGTGACTCATTCTCAACCGCAGAACACAAGTGACCAAGCTGCGGCACCAAATCAGAATCCCTCAGCAACAGATTCTCGTTCACAGGAATCTCGATCACACGCGGCCTCTCGTCCGGATGGACTATCGCATTCATGATCCCATCACAAAACATGCGGACATTCTTGAAATCCAAATCAGAGTCGGATGTGGATCCCTCCCCCGCCGCTGCCATTTCTGTCGAAGGACTACTCGAGCCGCCAATATCTACAACCACCCGAGAAGGCTCTCCAACCTCGAACACATGAGTAGAAGATTAAGCGGTAGGGGCAGCACTCCCCTCTCGATCCTCTCGAGCTTGAGCCTTATCTTCTCCTGGCCCGCTATCTGGGGAACGCGCCGCAAACACATTTTCCCTCGCCTCGGGGGGTGGGGGGGTGGGGGGGTGGGGGAGGAATCCATATTTATCACATTAATAGAAGTGGGTCGAGCCACCGACGGGGCCGAAGGGGAGACGGCCCTATGCCTAATTAAAGGCCTATCCTCCTCATCACAAGAAGGCGACTCCTCCCGCGGGCGAACAGTCCCCGATAGACCCCCGCCACTGATTAAAGGGTGCACGGGAGACGACGCCGCGGAAGGGAATCAGGTCAATGTAGTTCGGGAAGTTTTGGTAGCTGGGACTACCATGATCTTGCTGTTACTATTGTTGCTGCTGTTGCCTTTGCTTAACCGATCTCCTTATTACATCGTGCTAAACAAAAAATAAGAAGCTAGACTAGGTTACAGTATTGTGAAATCTTATCTATCTCGTCATCTTGATCTTGTCATGTTTCTTGCCGTCCTACTGGCTCTGATGTTCCTTCACATGCTTCTTCTCCTCTGACAATTGTTATTTCGGCCTATCTTTATTGCCGAACTCTGACCGTTGGTCTCTTCCTTGTGATTTTCGAACTATTTTCTTTCGAAGTCTGAATCTATCTTTTCTGATCCTTGTTGCCTTCCTTTCGATTACAAACTTGGATTTATGCCGGGGATTTCTGTTACACTCTGTAACTTTCCGATTCTTCACTATCCTTATCAAATCTTGGAAATTAAGATGCCGTTCTGCTTTTCCGGCGGGCTTCTGACTTTATCGACAAACTCTAATAAAAAAAATCGCCATTCCATTCTTCAGGCGGGCACCTGATTTCAACAACAACTTCAAAAATAATAACTCGCCACTCCGTTCTTCAAGCGGGCTCCCTGACTTCAATCATACCTTCAAAACTAAATCGCCACTCCATTCTTCAGGCGGGCTCCCTGACTTCAACTATAATTTCAAGATTAAATCGCCATTCCATTCTTCAGGCGGGCTCTCTGACTTCGACTACAACTTCAAAACTAAATCGCCACTCCATTCTTCAGGGAGGCTCCCTGACTTCCACTACAACTTCAAAATAAATCGCCACTCCATTCTTCAGGCGGGCTCCCTGACTTCAACTACAACTTCAGAACTAGATCGCCTTCCTTTGCTTCCTGCACCACTTTCTTCTTGCTGCATCGACTCTTGAACCATCATTTCTCCTAAATTTCCTTGTTTCGGAATTGCTTTCTTCCTGGGTCGTGTTGCTTTCCCTCCTGACTGCTGGGGATATCTTTAGAACTATTTACTTGCCGGCTGAGGATAATGATGCTGGGAATATTTTCCTTCGTTCCCTCATTTCCTTTGACTCATGCGCTTGAATTTGCGCTGGGATCTCTTGTTGTAACCCTATGCTTTATGGTGGGTTACTGGTTTCAAGACCTGCAATGTAAAGACTGAAGACTTGCCTTTTGTTATACAGGCGGGCGCCTGCTTTTAGTAGCAACTTTTTGAATTAAAAAAAAATGCATTATGGCAATAATTTATGAAATATGCAAAGGACAATGTAAAAATAAAATGAATGTAAAATATCCTATTCGAGGGCGGATAGTCCCATCGTATTCTATTCGAGGGCGAATACTCCCATTGTATCCTATTCGAGGGCGAATACTCCCATTATATCCTATTCGAGGGCGGATACTCCCATTGTATCCTATTCGAGGGCGAACACTCCCATCGTATCCTATTCGAGGGAGAATACTCCCATTGTATCCTATTCGAGGGCGAATACTCCCATTGTATCCTATTCGAGGGCGAACACTCCCATTGTATCCTATTCGAGGGCGAACACTCCCATCGTATCCTATTCGAGGGCGAATACTCCCATTGTATCCTATTCGAGGGCGAATACTCCCATTGTATCCTATTCGAGGGCGAACACTCCCATTGTATCCTATTCCGGGCGAATACTCCCATTGTATCCTATTCGAGGGCGAATACTCCCATTGTATCCTATTCGAGGGCGGATACTCCCATTGTATCCTATTCGAGGGCGAATACTCCCATTGTATCCTATTCGAGGGCGAACACTCCCATTGTATCCTATTCCAAGGCGAACACTCCCATTGTATCGTATTCGAGGGCGAATACTCCCATTGTATCCTATTCGAGGGCGGATACTCCCATTGTATCCTATTCGAGGGCGAACACTCCCATTGTATCCTATTCGAGGGCGAACACTCCCATTGTATCCTATTCGAGGGCGAATACTCCCATTGTATCCTATTCGAGGGCGAATACTCCCATTGTATCAATGTATGAAAGTGAACAAACCCGAGACATCCTGTTCGAAGGTGGACAAACCTGAAACATCCTATTTGATGGTGGACAAACCTGAAACATCCTATTTGAAGGTGGACAAACCTGAGACGTTCTGTTCCAACGGCAGAAAATTTTCTGCCCCAGTATTGGTGTTCTTCTTTGTGGCATGACTTTCTGCTATCAATAGCATTTTCTTTCCCTGTTTCAAATCAAAGAAAATTTGTTAGTTCAAAACATTGTGAGCGATTGTGCCGCTCATGTGGGGTGGTTTTTCCTTTTCTCCTTTCCCTCACTCGGGGTTCCAAAACTTGTTGGGGAATGATTTCATTTGCTGGAGACGATATTCCTGTTGGGGATGGGTTTTCTATTTATCCCTTCCCCGTTCTGTGTTTCTCAACTTGCTGAGGGTTATCTTGTTGAAGATGGGCTTTCCTTTCTTCCTTTACCACTCTGTGTTGTCCGACCACCTCGGAACTTGATGAAGATAACACTGCTGGTGGATTTTCATTTCCTCAAAATTGGTGTTTCACTCTTCCGAAGTCTGTTGGAGATGACATTGGTTTAAATATTGCTTCCCTTAAGGCTTTCCTTCTTCCCCAAGTGGGTATTGACTTCCAGAAAATTTTCAAACCTGAAAAGAAAATTTTCTGCCCCAGTTTAATAATCTTCTTTGCACCATACTTCTTTGCCGTCAATGGCATTTCCTTGCCTTGCATAATAATTGGAAAGTTGGTGGCAAGTTTTGAAGTCATTTCTCACTATGTTTTGACTAGACTGACTTTGATGGAGAATTTTGACAAAAGAAGAAAGATAAAAAGAAACAACAAATAGAAGACAAGGGAGGACTGACTCTCTAACCAGAAACAACTATAAAAACTTATCAAACGCGGATACCACTTCTACTGGTCATGACATGCACATATGGCCTATCCCCCGTCGTTAATTTCCTTTCACGATTTCTGTCTCGTGATTTCCATCTGATTATCACCTTTATTCGACTTGTAGTGCCCGAAGGGTTTTCACTTTCAAGCCTCTCTCATTTTGATTTTCTCTCACCTTTCATCGCCTTATGGTGCCTGTGAAGGTTTTCACCGGTAAGACTCTCTCATTTGTATCACTTTTAGCTGGGGATTGGGTGTCACTGCTAAGACTCTCTCGTGTTTCCTTTCTGCTGGGAATCAGAGTCTTTTCTGCTGAGAATCAGAGTGTTATATTCTGATAGGACTCTCGTGTTTGTTTGACTTGGCCTATTTTGAAGACTGATCGGAAGGTCTTTCTTTGGACCGTAATGTGGGATTCGGATAGGGCTAGAATGAAAGGGTATTAAAGGCTCAAACAAATCAATTTTGGGTTCAAAATTTACAACATTCGGACCTAACTTTATTTATAATAAATACAATTTTTCTTTGCCCCAGTTTCATATTTGGGGATTTTTATTTCTTTATTTACACTATGACCGAGCTGTGAAGCGCCTACGTATCCTCTTTGAGGAATCAGGTCAAACGTAGTTCCCAATTCCTCTTTTTCAAATTTCTTTTTTCACACATTTTTCTTTTTCTTTTCTTTTCTTTATCTCCTTTTGTTGTTTTCTTTTCTTCCCTTTTTCTCTTGTCTTTCAAACCCGTGTTTCTAGTCTTCGCAACTAACTCCGAAGGAGGGGTATGAAAGAATTTAAATTAAGGCTCAAAGGGTTGACGATGGATAAAGTGTTTGGATAGCAGAACAAAATGCCTTCGTCATTCCAATCTTCAAAACATGCCAAGTTCAAACAACATATTCACGACATCTCTGTTTGTGCCCTGATTGATAACCGTATCGTCCATTCGCCTTTCATCTATCATTTTAAAGTATTGCTGGACGACATTTTCATTTCAGTATCACGAGCGAACCCCGTCTTAGCATGGCCAATTTTCCTTTAAGGGTTTCTTTATCTTTTACCTGCCCCAGTCTCACATGATTCGGGCTCCAAATAATCCCAAATCATTTTTATTTCTTTTAAAATGCCCTGATTATCTTCCAATTGCTTCATGATTATCCCTTAATATTAGGCCAAAATTATATGCGATGCCATGTCATTAGAGTCGGCGTTCGAACAAATGACAAATTTAAAAATAGAAGAACTAAACAAAAGATGACTGGGGTAATAAAAGACAGAAAGTTTCATAAAACTAAATGGCGAAATGATTCAAATACAAATAAGCAAACCAAAACAACAAAACTGAAACGAAACTTGAAACGACTAAGCAAACTGCAATGACCATAATGGAAAGATAAGAAGGTTTCACTTCAAAACAAGATCCGGGTCACAACCCCGAAAACAACTCGGACAAAAGAAATGACAACAAAACAAACCACCGAAACTCCTCCCGATTACCAAGCATGACTTCTTATATGTTGGGTCTAATGGTGAGCTGGCAATGGATTCTGATTAATGTTGGGTGCCTCTGGTGTCTGAACCTCGATCTTATTGGTGTCAATAAGATTTTGAACTGCATGTTTCAGTTTCCAACATTTCTCGGTATCATGTCCGGGAGCTCCTGAACAATACTCACAGCTTACTGAGCGATCCACATTTGGGGGTAGGGGATTTGGCAATCTTGTCTCAATAGGACTCAACAAACCTATCTGCTTCAATTTGTGGAACGGAGCAGTATAAGTTTCTCCCAACTCAGTGAATGTTCTTTGTGTCTTTTCCTTTCTGAAGGCATGATTCCCTCGGAAACCTGGTCCTGGAGGGTTATTGTAAGCCCTTGGTGGTGGATATGTGTTTCGGGGAGGGTGATTAGGGTGATTTGGGTAGTAGGGTTTGGCTTGGTAATGGGGTGAAGGATCTTTCGATCTGGACCAAGTACCCACCTCTACCGTTGCGACTTCTTCCCTTCTCTTCTTCCCGAATGCAGCCCCTGTGCCATTCTGAATAGCTTGAGTTGTTGCTTTCAACGCGGAATAGCTTAAGATCTTATTGGACTTAAGTCCCTCTTCTATCATTCCGCCCATTTTGACCACCTCATTGAAAGATTTACCAACCGATGTCACCGGGTGACTAAAGTAAGTTGGCTCCAGTGTCTGCAAGAAGTAATCTACCATCTCGTTCTCTCTCATCGGGGGATCTACCCTTGCTGCCTGTTCCCTCCAGCGGAACCCAAATTCTCTGAAGCTTTCGGCGGGTTTCTTCTCTAGCTTTAGCAATGATAAGCGATCAGGGATTATTTCAAGATTATATTGAAACTGGCCGATGAATGCTTGGGCCAGGTCATCCCATGTAAACCATCTGCCGGGATCCTGCCTGGTGTACCATTCTAATGCAGACCCTCCCAAGCTCTGACCGAAGTAAGCTATCAGAATTTCATCTCGCCCTCCGGCTCCTCGCATTTTGTTGCAGAAACCTCGGAGATGGGCTACTGGGTCACCATGCCCCTCGTATAGATCAAACTTGGGCATTTTGAACCCAGCGGGCAACTGGACATCTGGAAATGGGCACAGATCTTTGTAAGCAACGCTGACTTGGTTGCCTAAATCATGCATATTCCTGAAGGATTGCTCCAGGCTTTTGACTTTCCGAATAACTTCCTCATGCTCCAAACTTTTGCAGTGCTTTTCCGGTTCTGCCGGGTTATCCCAGTGATGGGTGTGTGAATGCGGTTCAGGAGCCTTAAAGGTAGGCTCAGGATCATAACAATGATTGTCATGTATTTGAAAAAGCGGTTCACCGGACGGCTTCTGTAAAGTAGCAGGTGGGGGTGCCACGAAAACAGGGGTGACCGGAGGAAGGGTATTTTGTCTAGCTGGTGGAACCTGGGATGTATAAGGGTTTTCCCCTTGATAATATGGATAGATCGGTGCACTTGTCGAGGGATCAATAGGCGGACGCTCTGGAGCTGGTGTAAGAGTAGGAAGGTTTGGTGATGACTGTCCCCTAGCCCAGGCTAGGTGCATCTCTGTTATTTGCTGTCTCAACCGGTCCACCTCATCTTTCATTATCTGTATGACTGTATCTCTGTTTTCTCTCCATCGAGACTTTTGCCGGAACTAGACATGCTTGCTAGAATTGGCCCTTTTGATCTAGTACGGTAATGGTGACTGGCCAGTATATTCTGTCAAGTCAACTGCTAAACTTTTCTGGAAATTGCAACAAACTTGTTAGCTCACTGAATTTAACAGGCATGTTATCGCACGTTGGATGTAATGCACCTAATCAATTAACCATTTCTTCATGTATTCCTCGCATGCGTCATTCCAGCTTTTCTTTTTCTTCTTCTCTTATCCTTGAAAACTTTATTGTTATAAATCTTCCCATTTTTCTTTTTTCTTTTTTCTTTTTTTTATATATATATACATATACAGTTGTGATCGAATCTTATGGAGATTGCCTACGTATCATGACCCCGCATGAATCAGACCGAGCGTAGTTCTTGCAAATTAATGCAAGAAATAAAGAGATATTTATTTGATTTTTTTGTTTCTTTTTTGAAGCAAAATTATAAAAGCCGACTCCAACTACAAACTCTGATAAAAACTTTCACACCTTGTGCCAGAGATTTCTACAAGAATAAGAATATTTTTAGCGCCAATTATGACTGTTTCTACAAAATTAACCATGTAATGGCTTATTTGGCAAAATGGCTATTTTTGCAAAATTTATTTAAGAAAGATAAACTTGAAATTTTTTTTTATCCCGTGGCTCATGGGGCATCGTTCGGCATCACCATAAACCAACGCAAAACTATATTTTCATAAAATGGCCATGTAATGGCTTATTTAGACAAAGTGGCTATTTTTGCAAAATTTTATTTAAGAAGATGCAAATTCAAAATTTTTTTATCCTGGGGCCTATGGGGCATCGTTCAGCACTGACACAGGCCAACACAAGACTGAGGAAGTTAAAATGCAAAAATGTGGCTATTTTAGCAAAACTCCGGCCATGTAATGGCTTATTTGATAAAGTGGTTATTTTTGTAAAGTTGAGTGATGACTCAAAACTTGATTTTTTTTTAATCACACATTTTTTTTATTATTTTAACAACAAATGTTTTTTTTTTAAGTAAAAGAAAATAAACTATTTTGAAACTATTTTTTTTTCATTTTTTCCTCAATATTTAAAAAAAACCGGTTAGCCTGCAAGTCTGAAATAAATGCGTAAAGCAAACAGGATGCAGCAGGATGGTCTTTTCATTTCAGGTCACCTGTCCTAGACGGACTCAACCCCTGTGTTGAGTCCCCCTAAGTCAAATGCAACATGATGCAAATAAGCGTTCCTACTAGGGATCCGGCATGAAGTCACGTTATTCTAAGTTTAAAACCTGGGTATGTGTTCTAGACTGTGTACCCGAGCGGACAACTCGAGTCGAGGAAGGAGCTCCTTTCCGGGAACCAAAAGGCCAGCCGGCTTAGAAACTTTCCGAGCCTCTTTCTTATTTTGGGGTATGACACTAACAGAATAGGGAGTCTCAACCAGTGAGCACATCCCCGGGGGTGAGAAAAGAATGGTTTCGGCACAGTATATATATACAGTTCAAACAATATCAAAGCGATAAAAAATATCATTTTGCACATTTACACCCAAGATAATAAACCAAATACAACAATTATTCAAAGTCGAGTTCTAAAACCCTGATCCAGTGGTTCTAGGTTCATCATCTTGTTGGAAAATATGTCTAGACTGGCTTTTACCTGAGCGGACAACTCGAGCCGAAGAGTGTCAGTGCACCGGTAGCATGGCTTTCCGGCTTAATTGACAATGCTCCCCGCCTAAACATGTGTGACTACAAATCCTTCACCGAGTGCCAAGCACCACAGCTATCTTGAGAAAACGGGCTATGTCCAGCAAATGCCCGATATTATTTTAAAAAGACTCAGAATAAGAAAAATGGATATCGGCACAATTTATACACAATTCAAAAAAAATATCAAAAGAGTAAAACAATATTTAGCACATTAAATACAAACATATAATAAAATCAGATAATAAATAAGCCAAATACAACAATTATTCCAAGCTCGAATTCTTAAACCATGAACCAGTGGTTCTGGGTTTGTGTCCCCAGCAGAGTCGCCAGAGCTGTCACACCTCCTTTTAGCGCACCCGCGAGAGCGCGAGGGAGTTTTTCCAATTAAAGGACAATCGAAACGGGATTTATTTAATTAATTCAGAGTCGCCACTTGGGAGATTTATGGTGTCCCAAGTCACCGATTAAATCCCGAATCGAGGAAAAGATTGACTCTGTATTACAGTCCGCGAACCAAAAATCCTAAGTAAGGAATTTTGTTAACCCGGGAGAAGGTGTTAGGCATTCCCGGGTTCCGTGGTTCTAGCACGGTCGCTCAACTGTTGTATTTGATTTTATCTGATTTCAAAAATACGTTTTAATTAGGTGCTACTAATGTTCCGCTTTTCAATTTTTAGAAGAATTACGACGTCACGAAAACACATTTCGAGCCACACTGCAACCAGTACGCCTGTGACTTTTAATGTATTTCAGTTTCGCCGAGAGTAAGATTTGGGTCACATAAATGCGCACCCGTGATTAGGAAGGTATTATTATTAACTAACGCGCCTAAAGTAATTTCGCGTTTGTGCTTTGCGAGGGCCATGAAATTTGCTAAATGGCACGCCTCGATTCTAATTCCAAAGGATTGTTCTCAATCAAAGCAAACCGGGGATGTTCTTAGGGGCGTTGATGATCTAATAGTCATGGAAGTCGTTCATGGAATAAACAAATGGTTCATGATTTAATAAGCTGCCAACGAGATTCATAACTGAATGCTCGTGACAAAATTACCCATCACTGAAAGCCTTACTCATGTTCTAAGATTTAACAAAAAAAAACTAATCTCTTTCCTTGTTTCTGATAGCATCCCGGTTAATTAGAAGTCTAACTAATTAAAAGCGGCAACAATAATATTAAACTGGAACAATATAACGTCATGGAATTCAGCGAGAATATGAATCACACCATACAAATCTCGATTTTGGCTTAACAAGATAGTACTCAGTACTTATTTTATTCTCAAATTTAAAGGACTCTTTACACCTTCTAGAATCAACAGGTAAAAGTACCACACCCAAGCCAACATCCCATTAACATCACACTAGACAACTAAAATTTCAGAACCTGCCTCGGCTAATTCCATAAAAACGAGAAAAGACAAAGAAAGAAAAAGAAAAGCCAAAATAAATAAATCAAACAAGTGAGGCAGTTTACTTATACAATAGGTAATGCAATTGTAGATAAAAACGCAACAGCAATAAAACACAATGAAATAATTGTAATTTGATCAAATGCAATATAGAGATAGCCGAGCAAGACTTCATTTATCAGAAAGCACTTGAAAATACAATTAGGTACCTGGAATAGAAAGAAAAATTGAGGTCAGCTTTGAGCAACAACCATGACAGCAGCAATTGCAACAGCAGATCAGTGATATATTCAGTAGTGAATAGAACCCAGGAATGGCATTTTTATAGCAGAAACAAATCAAAAACAGCCTTGATCTTCAAATCCCAGAACTTCAAATTATTTCCGAAACCAGATTTCACATTCAAATAACAGTTTCCTATTGATTTGTGACAGATTCTACTATTTTTTTTTATTTTTTGATATGAATTGAAGGTAAAAATAGAAGAAAATGAATCTGAAATGTTAATTTCAGATTTGAACATTAGCTAGTATTTTTTTGGGATTTTCTAAGGTTCCTATGGCTCAAAATATCCTCAGCCCCCTTTTTCTCCTTAAGCTCTCTGTATCTTTTTTTTCAGTCCAGTTCCTAACTCTCTCTTCTGTTTTTATAGACAAATAAGAACTCTTTTCCCTTCAATAGTTCACTTTCCAGCCTATTTATTCCCTCTCATGTGCACCTTTTGCTTTTCATTATTTTCCCACATGTTGTACACTTTCCAAATCTTAAAAGCATTAAGCCAAAGTCCCCTTTTTATTTTAAAACAATAGACTAGATTAGTGCTTTTTGTAATCCTACCATGTGCTAGCATCTTCTTAAGTGAATGAGATTCACTTTTTTTATTAAAAAATTCTTAGGCAATCCTTAAAGACTTCCTAATTAATTTCAACCACAGTTGGGATATAAATTCTTCCAGACAACTATATATCACAAACTTTGTTCAACACCTTCTACACTCATCTTCTCAACAAAATGCAGACTTGAAACCAAAATTACACTCAGAATCAGAAGCTATTCTAGTCTATGCTTAATCGAAAACCTTCAATGCGATTACAAGCTGGCAAAGAATTTTCAACAAGAGCTTACGGAAGGCAGCAGTAACTAGTAACCAATTAAAAACTCAAACTTGCATATTGTTTAATTTAGCAGAGAGAGAGTTGTTCAATTTAAAAAGGACAGAATTTTAGGATTGGACAATGTTCTTCAAGATTCAATGATTAAAGAAACATGTACATCCTTCTTTGGCCCTCGAACCTTCGACAAAAATGCAACAGACATGTTCAAGCAAAATATACAGAATTCCTAAATATCCAGCTCTGGATTTTCAACAAAAATTCTCAATTCAAGAAATTAACTTAGTTTATACAATTTCAGAACAACAGTAAAAACTCCAAGTTGCTAATAGCTATTTATTGACAACAACAAACAACAACAACACGGAATTTTTACAACAAATAAGATCACATTCTCAACTAACAGTACATGATCAAATATAGAACTTAACCAAGTTATCAATGTGATTTTCAGTTAACACTTTGAAAGTCGACCAAAACTTCCAACAGAATTTATAAACCAGAACATCATACAATAGTTCAAACTAATAACAACCTTGACACAACTAACGAATTCTACTCAATCACTAATCAACAAAAAAGCTCGGGTCGGATTATGAACTCAAACTCAGCCAATTCCAAAACGGATGAAGTCTAGTGTTCATTCTAATAATCAACTTCAATTTCTTCACAAATTCAGAGAAAATTAATGGAGCATAGAAGTACCAAACCTGGGTGTGAAGATGAACTGAAGTTCGAGGCCACTAATTAATTGCAAATGAACCCTAGCAAATGAACAAGACAACTTCAATTGCTGTCGAACCTTATCTCACAGTTTTGATTCGATTCTTGCCCGAATCTTCACCAATGGAGCTGAAGTTTGGGTTACAAACTCCACTAAACAATCCGAGCAAACCCATGTGATGATTGCGGTATTTCGAATGTCGAATTCATACCCCATTTTCTTAATTTCTACGCGTGCGTGAGTATGTGTGTGTTTTATGGTTATGGAGACTGGGTTTCGTTGGTATAAGGGAAATAGAGGGGCCGTTATTCTGGTGAGGGTGATGGCTGGCGGTGAGTCAGCTGAAGAAACTGGTGATGGAGTGAAGGTTGTTTTCCGGCGGGTCTGGCGCTATTGGTGGAGGAACGAGCAGCGATTTTGGAGTGAGGAAATGGAGATGATGGAGGAAGTGGGCGGCTGTTCTCTAGGTTTGGAGGTGAGAGGAATATCGGTTGGGGTCTAGGGATTTTGGAAAATGGAGTATCAAGACTGAATGGGGGTCAGTTCGGTTATGGGCAGATCGGGTCGGGCGGAATTTTGGGATTGGACTGGGTAGTGTTTTGGGCTTTGCTTGATTTAATTGAATTTGGCCCAAAATTGATCTCCTTCTCTTTTTATTTAATTCTTCTCCTTGTATATTTATTTCCCAACTATTTTTCTCCTAATTTAAAGAAAAAAAAAACAAAATCCTATATTAAATTAAAAACCAAAAGTATCTTACAAATACCAATCAATTCTTAATAATGACTATCGCACACAATTTAAAGTACAAAAAATAAAATTACACAACTAGACATTAAATGCTAAAAATGCAAAGTACCTATTTTTATGATTTTTTTCCATTTTTGTAGAACAAACTTAATTACTCCTAAATGTGGAATTGAATCCCAAATGCACACGCAACCTATTTTAATTAATTGATTTAAACAATAAAATACGCACACACGGGTTTAAACAATAAAAGAAAAATAACACAAAATCCACAAAAATTATGCACAACAAAAAACTATTTTATTTTTTGAATTTTTGGGAGTAATTCTCATGTTGGGCAAAAATCACGTGCTCACACTCGGAATAAACCCAAGCCTCACGAGAGCTACCCATAAAAGCAGATGTTATTGAATATGCATGTTCTCCTCCTCCAGGAGTGCAATTTTCCCCGCTGCATCCTAAGCGTTCCGCTCCAGAACCCTAATCCGCTCTTCAAGGCCGCTCTCCCTGAAAGCGGCAGCAGCCCTCACTAACGACAATTATGAATCGTTGGCACGGATAACCCCTTGGAGATCGTCCGCCCGGGTAGAGGCTTTGGCCAGCCTACGCTTCAAAGTGGCTACTTCCCCCTCTAGCGCGGCAACCTTCCCGCTCCACTCCGAAGTAACCTTCGTCGCCTTGGTCAGACACAAGCGTTCGCTCTCCAGTGACGCCCTCCGCCCAGCCTCAAGTTCGTCGCTCATCTGACGCAACTGATCTTCCAAGGCCTCTACACGACCAAGCGCTTGACTTCTCTGCAACTCGTTCCTCGCCAGCTCTTCAACTAGTGCTCGATTATGGGGATCAGCCCTTATGCGTTCACTAAGCTCCCTACACCTGTTCTGATATCGACAACACCTATCAAGAACGCGTAGAAGCACCATGGACCGAACATTGGCCCAACGAAGGCTCTCTACCTGCAACAAAAACACCTGTAATACAAAACAAAAGAAATGAAGGGGTCAGATAAGGATACGAAAACTCATAAGAAAATGGGAATGAGATGCTCACGAGAAAATAGTTACCCTGGAATACGTACCATTATTCCCAACACCTCCACCTCGTTCATCAATACAACATCCATCACCCCCTTAGTGACTCATTCTCAACCGCAGAACACAAGTGACCAAGCTGCGGCACCAAAGTAGAATCCCTCAGCAACAGATTCTCGTTCACAGGAATCTCGATCACACGCGGCCTCTCGTCCGGATGGACTATCGCATTCATGATCCCATCACAAAACATGCGGACATTCTTGAAATCCAAATCAGAGTCGGATGTGGATCCCTCCCCCGCCGCTGCCATTTCTGTCGAAGGACTACTCGAGCGCCAATATCTACAACCACCCGAGAAGGCTCTCCAACCTCGAACACATGAGTAGAAGATTAAGCGGTAGGGGCAGCACTCCCCTCTCGATCCTCTCGAGCCTGAGCCTTATCTTCTCCTGGCCCGCTATCTGGGGAACGCGCCGCAAACACATTTTCCCTCACCTCGGGGGGGGGGGGGGGGGGAATCCATATTTATCACATTAATAGAAGTGGGTCGAGCCACCGACGGGGCCGAAGGGGAGACGACCCTATGCCTAATTAAAGGCCTATCCTCCTCGTCACAAGAAGGCGACTCCTCCCGCGGGCGAACAGTCCCCGATAGACCCCCGCCACTGATTAAAGGGTGCACGGGAGACGACGTCGTGGAAGATTCGACCGAGGCGGCTCTCGGCACCTGGGTCATCGTTGGCGAAACAAAGAATCTGGAAACCGCGCCAGGCCGCCTGAATACTAACTGGGGAGCCCTGTCGTGGTACACCCTCTCTGTAAATACAGAATTGGGTCAGTCCCAGGTCATGGAAACGATAAGAATAAAATACGCTCAAAGAGAGAAAACCTCCTACCACATCCGGCCCCCGGCCGTATCTCCTCCAGAAAGACGACCACGAACAGATCCCCTCAGTGTGTAGGAGGATAACCTCGAGCCATCCGTGCAGATCGGTGAATAAAGACGGGGGTGACCTGTCGGCTACATAAACAACAACAAAACAGTGACCATCCGAAAATAAAGAAAGTAAACAAAGTCGACCCTATCAAAGAAACGGAATATAACTCACGCCTATGATTTCAAGTCTCTGGAAATCTTGGAGAGGGCACCACCAAATGCCCAGTCCGAATATAGAAAAATTGTTCAAATTGACAAGGCTCGACCTCGTCATCTAGAGCAACTACCAAACCCTGCGACCCACGCGGAACCATCCGGATCATACTCCCCCGAACTCGCTGAGGGGCGTACAGAGCAAGCACGTGTGCAGCGTAACAGTCCGGCCAGCCAGCTCCGCAAATTTCAGCAACATCGCCAAAAGCTTGTACAGAGATAGGGTAAGTTGCCCCGGACACACGTTGTAATATCGACAAAAATCAACTACCAAGTTTGGAAGAGGGACCCTGAACCCCAGTCTGAGAGGATAATAATAAAATACATAGTACCCAGCATGATCGGTGCGGACCCTCTCCTCCGGCTGGGCTAGCACGATATCAACATGAGAAGGGATGAGCCCTTGCTCCCATAACTGGGTCATACTAACTTCCCTTATTAACGGGGCTTCATCCACCGAGTTATATCCCCCGTCAGTGGTGAAGTCCACCGCTAAGCTTCCAATTGCCGGGAGAATTTCATCTAATGTTGGGACTCTCTCAACCTCATTCTGACACCCATCCGCGAGCACCGAAGACAGGCATTTGATCACCGGAGGGCTAACCGGTACCAATGTCGGAAGACCATCACAAGAAGAAGAACCAGCCATTGATCAAAATCACTTGGAAGATAAGATAAGAGTAGTGGATTCAATTGAGAATGAATAATAACGTTTCACATAGAAAAGAGAATCTTTTGAGGTTCACCAGAAATGAGAGTTGCAAATAAACCAAAGAGTGTAGAGAATCAAGTATCTCAAACCTTCTTATAGTCAACTAAATCAAATCTCAGGAAATCGACATGCGCCATTAAATGCGTAACCCAGCCATTGAAAAACGGTTCAATTCCACCAAAATTGCCGCCATGACCAAAGAGTATGCGTCAAAGTCATGGTCACTACCTCGGATACCACGTAAACACGAATGCCTCATCAGTCGAGGCGAATAGACCCTGCATCCCCAAAATCCTTACGGATGAAACATCCTAACTCATGATTACGGCGTATCGGCCGTTTCCATTAGCCAGGAATATTCGCATACGAGATTGTACCCCTATCGTACGAAAGGGAGTAGTGGCAATACGTCATAAGCAATTATCATTCCCCCTCTCGTCTAGTAAGGGGGTCGTTCTTCGATCGGTAATATCCGCTTACCGGGGTCTACCTCGAGACGACCATGATAAGCGGAGGGACTAACTATATGGGTCATAATTTGATCCCACGTCAATCAATCAGGTTAACCATTCCTCTCGACCAACACGAACATAACTGGCGCAACATTGCCTCAACCCAGAAGATTGTCCGTACCCGCCCAAAGCCTTGGTCGGGGTCGACACTCCTCGAATATGTCTGAAACAACCCCCCAATATGGGCCCAATCTCCAAGAGAGTCAATTCGTACATCAAACATCTATAAATACAAGGGCAGACATCAGAAAAAGGATTTCACTCTTTTTCCATGGGGAATCTAAAAATACAGAGTAAAACACAGAGTGAGAACCCAAAAAAATAAACAAGAGACCAACGGTAGATCCCTCAAAACATGGTTGTAAAGATTTGAACCTCTTCATGGAGAGACACATCAATCCATTATCATGAATAAAAGATCACCAACATTCTCTGCTGTCCATACAATTATTTCCATTATCTTTTCCTCATTAGATTTCAGATATGTTACGACTTGTTATGATTGTCCCTTCATTTTCATCGATTGTCTTGAATTCATAAATGTTTGCAAACATTTTGGGTCAAACATGTATCAATTTATTAATTAATAGCTAAGGCGAAACAAAAATTTAAGCTTTAGAGTTGAAGTTCGCCAGTTACAAAACAAAAACTTCGCCAGTTATAAAAATAAAAACTTCAGCTCTAGAGTTGAAGTTCGCCAGCTACAAAACAAAAACTTCCACTCAAGAGCTGAAGTTCGCCAATTACAAAAACAAACACTTCAGCTTTAGAGCTAAAGTTAGCCGGTTACAAAAATAAAAACTTCAGCTCTAGAGCTGATGAACTTCGCCAGTTACAAAATAAAAACTTCAGGTCTGTCTACTAGAATGCTAAAATTTTGCATGATTGCCACTACTCTAGCCCCGTATGGTGGAGTTAGGTGAAAAAAACGGGTATACCTATAATTTGTTTTGTAAAGCGGGCACAAGTTATATCGTGATATAAAAAATAGGTATAGATGCAAATGTCCCCTCCAATTACCGGTCTGGACTGCCATTAGAGGTTGTGTCAGTCAAGGAAAATGGTTGTCTGGCCCGACCCCCTACCTGCTAATGAATTTTGGTTGGTCTAGTTAGGCGAAGCCAAATTAATTAATTTCTCTAAAATTTTATTTTATTCTTAAAATTAACATTCACACAGGTTATTTCGATATTTAAAGCTATTTTTTCATCATTTATTGAATGATTGACTATGGAAGTTTGTCCTCATATGTAATTACTAGTTTACTATCTTATGGAGTTATGATTTAAAACATTGAGTAAAATTAGGCTAAATTACTAATATTATATTATTAATCTAACAAAAAATACACGAAATACAAAGAATCATATTTATCGAATAAATGCGCGCAAAGTTATAGCAGTTTACTATTTTTCAATAATTTACAATCACATTTATTCCTATTGCTAGTTTGTTGTTCTATTGACTTATAATTTAATATTTTGAATAAGATTAGACTTAGTTGATAATAATTATTAATATAATATTTGTTACTGATTTATAAAATAATAAGTTAATTACCGACCAAGCCTGCTCCGAGTCGGCGCCTTGGTTGGTCGAATCCAGGCTATCTTCCCTCCGATACCCTTAGCCTAGCCCTAATCGGTCTCAATGTGGTTGTTTCGGCCCAAATTTTCCCATCTCAAAAATGGACCAACATGATACACAATTATAAAGGATTGGCTCAAGCAACTCAAGTATAGAACACAAAATTGTGCAAAGTCAAAAGTTAGTTAGAGGGAGGGTGAGTTAGTTAAAGTTAGTTTAGGTAGTTAGAGTAATAAAATTCAGTCAGAAGTAATATGTTGTAGCTTTAGCATTTTATATACAATGTAACGCGTATTGTAAGCTACAAATTTCATTTCACCAACCAATACATAAAGTTTTATCCTAATTTCTCTCTTCTCTTTTCATCATCTCTCTTTTTCTTTTGCAAATTCCTTATCTCTACTGCTTCTCTCGAGTAATTTATGAGGCACTGCTGCGATCCTCAAGTACAATTTGAATTCCTACAATCGCGTAACATAAACCTAATTGACGATCCTTGAATCAAAATGTCGTTCTTTTGGACTAAAAAATAAAAATGTGGGAAAAATTATAATAACCAAAATATGTATAAGGTCTTTTAAAAAGACACTATACGTTAATGGTCATTTGGCCAGTTAAGTATAGCATCTTTTTAAAAGACGCTATATTTGAATTAAAAAAAGCGAAAAGGTATAACGTCTTTTATTAAGACGATATAGGTATAACATCTTAATAAAAGACACTATACATATATAACTATCATGTTCCCTACAACAACAAAATAGAATTGTCAACCCCCTCCCCCCAACCCCATCTCACAAAAAGTAAAGATTTTTGGTCCCATGTCCCAGCTAAGACGTTAGTGGGTTGCTCGTTTCGGCTCCAAATCACAAAATCTTCAACTTTCTAAAAACCTTAAATCGAGGCATTCCGACTTAGTTTTTATTAAAACTTGTATTAAAATGCATATTACCTGTTTTTAATGTGCTCTATATTATTTTGTGATTGTTTTACGATTTAACTAATTTGTTATTTTTTTCGGACTAGAGTATTAGTGTGCTAAAAAAATGCAAAATAGAGAAATTATTAGTTGTTAAAAAAATACTAATTAGTTATTTTTTTTACTGTGGTATATGTATTTTTGTGATTGTTTGTGATTAATTTGATTTGTTGTTTTTTTCCGATTTAGATTATTTATTTGCTAAAAGACTAGTAAACTAGATAAACTGTTACTTTAGTTCCGTGTAGTGGTATCTTGTGGCCTAATGTAGTGCTCGTATTTGTAATGTAGTTCCCTTTTGGCATAGTAAAATGGCATACCCTTTAGTGTAGTATCATTGTAGTTATAGAAATTAATCATTTAAGTATCTCTTATTCCCAAAAATATGTCATAAGGCTAATAATTCAAATACAAACTATCTCCAATTATAATCAACAAACGTAAGAAAATAACACGAGGAGGCAATAATATTTGTCAAATTAAGTATTGTTATATGAATATTTAATAACTAAATCGTATATAATTATGAAAAATAATTATTTGATATTATTATAGTAAAACATAAGTCATTAAAAACAAACAAACAAATAAAATAATAAATTAACATATACAATAATAAACTAACATATAAAATAACAGATTTGTTGAGTGATAAATGGGTAAAAAAGATTTCAGCATGAACATAAAAATGCAGGATACATTGGTGCTACTGGACCTCAAATATTGTGTTTGAAACTAAAATATGAATATTTAATAATTAAATCCTATATTGTTATAAAAATTAATTATTTAATTTTATTATAGTGAAAATAGGTGAATAACAAACAAACATATAAAATAATAAAACTAACATATTAAATAAACATATAAAACATAAAATTATAGTATTAAAAATTTATCAACCTAATTAACAATATAGTAAAAATATCGAATAAAATTTAATATCAAAGGTATTGCAATATATTTATCAATGGAAAAGAAAAATAACGTAATTAATCTTATTCAACTTACAATTGTCGTCATGGAGGTTTTGCATTTGCATCCCGAACCTGCCTTGCTAGAGCTATTATTGCTACAAGCCGATCATATGTCTTCCTACATATGGGAGGGACAATTAAGTCTCATATTTATGTGTTAGAAGAATAGACTACGTGTGGGACTTTCTTAGGGCCCGCCATTTCCATCCATATATAGTCAGGCACCTCTAGCATACTGATTTTTATAGGATTGTTGATATTAGCCTGCTGCAGCTGCATTGGTCGTTGATCATGGCTTTGATAGAGCGGTGGCGACCAGAGACGCAAATATTCTATTTGCCCATTGGCGATGCCACTATCACGCTGCATGACATGGAGGTTCTGTATGGGTTGTCGATTAATGGACTTCATGTTGCTTTGTCGCATGCCATGAGAGAGTATACAATAGATCATTACCTGGAGACGTTGCAGCAGCTCACCGATTTCTGCCAGCGGATGAAAATGCATTGGTTGGGGCTAGTCGTCTTGCGTTAACGCACGTCCAACTGCATTTGGAGGCGATCCATGCTGACATTACAGATGATACACTGGATCTTTGTATTAGCAGGTACACGAGGTTGCTAATGTTGCTTATGTTTGGAGGGGTATTGTTCCCGAATACTTCGAAAAACCTAGTCATCTTAAGATTTCTTCATCATCTTGAGCGACTAGATGATTTACATGATTACAACTGGGTGCTGCTGTTATTGGTTAGTTGTACAAGCAGATATTAAAATGGTTTCGGTGACCAATAATGCTCAACACCCACTAGCTGCAACTGTCCACTATAGGTGTTTAAGTATGTAGCAACACTATATTACTTATCAATGTAGTTGGTTTTCTTGAAACTTGATGTTGAAAACACTTTATGGCACGTGAGCACGTCATGTAGTAGATGGACTATTGCCTATAATAACACACCTTCTGGCTTCATTTACGGTGTGTGTATTATTCCTCCAATTTTGATAGATAGCGTGCGTACTTCAAAAATATTTTGCTTGTTACAATACTGTAAAAATGAATGTCAATGTGCTTGTCTCATGTATTTCTCAAATATTTTAATTGGTATTGGCATAAATTCAACACCCCTCTCTATTAATGACGATGCACCTCTAGCTCTTTTAACAACCTCTCTACCATCTATTTTAATGGCATCCGTACCATAGCAGCGACATGCAATCACGTGCAGACTTCAATAAACCCATTAAAAGACTCTAACACATTTGTAGTCAGGGTTCCCCATTGTCTGCCACCATCCACATGCAATGTCCACTTGTTAAGATCATGTTGCATCAATCAGTGATAGGCTCTTAGTCTTCTTGCCTGATCGGTTCCATGCACCTCCTGAATTTTTACTCTTGGTGATTAGTTGCAGCCAACCACATTAAATAATACAAGTCCTTGTTGGGATGTGCCTTCTTGAAATTGGCCTTTAGGTACCTCACATAATAATGGTAGTATGCATATGGTTCCTGCTATGCAGGCAAATGCTGTACAAAACTTAAAATACCGCTATGCAGATCATATATTAGACAAATTCTAGGGCTTCAAAAATAACATCCACGTCTCTTGGCTTTCATTGGCACAAATAGCAAAAGTTAGGGGAAGTACACCTATATTACCATATAGTGCAGCGGCGATGAATAACTTAATATCATACTTTCCATAGACATGAGTGTCGTATGTGGATATTACCGATCAACAATGCACAAACCATCAATTGCATGTTTGAAGGCCTATATGACATATCTGAATATATGTTCTGGTATTCCAAGATTTCACTCAAGCCTCCATTCAACAATAGTACCGGGGTTAAACTATTGCAATGGAGCCATGTTGTTGGGTAGAGATGCAAATGACTTATCCCAGTCACCGCAAATAATTTCAAACGTACGTTTGCGCCCGAGAAATGTCTTTCTTTTGAAATGGTACACCCATATTCCTTGTGGACATATGTAATACACTATTTGATCTTGTACCTTATGAAGGCTTCAGTTTGTGGAATCAAGGCAAGAGAAATCAAGTCAATATCCAAGTTAAAGTGATTCCCACCAATATGTTCATTTCACAATTGTGGGTGCCAATGTATTTATCCACAACTCACATATTTGTTTTCTTCTTTCTCGCACGCAACATTCAATTATAACCCGTAAACCATATGCAACAAATAACCTTATATACATATGGAGATGACTCCCATACCATAATCTCACGACACTCTTTTACATTGTACATATTCATCGTCCTGCTTAGATGCGCTTTAAAAGGAAAAACATGGCATTTGACAACACCGTTGGTCTAGATTCATCCCATATTACTATCTGAACTTTGCCAATATCCCTTGTGATGGTATCCACATCTTACATACTTGACAAATGATCAAAGTAAGGAATATGCCTTGAATGAAATATCACATAAGACTCGTACACTTTTGGTCTAGCGTGAGATGGAACATGCTCACTTGTCAAATCAGGTTCAACATTCTCTCCATCCTCGTCATCACCCTCGTTAGGGAAGGGTGTGTCATCTCCAGACTAATCAATATTGTTGCCATATCTCTAATATGTTATAGCTATACGCATCTGCCAGATCCCGATTAAATATGTCGTCTTCGGGAATTTGAGTAAGGACACAACCAAAGAAATAACGAGTTACTCAAATTGGTCCAAACAATACATATAACTTTATATATTCACTTACAAAGCATAATATGTTGGTATCCCATGATGCACATTATCTTATTGAGGCTGACTCCTGGATGGACCACCATGATCCAACCTACCAAAACTAGGCATATTCCAACTGGCCGTTGGTTCATAACTTGTAAAATTCATATATGACCGATACCTCTATATGGAATATATGAGTGTCAATACAAATACAATACACAAAAATAACATCGTAATACAAAGGAAAATTGTAGTTCACCACTCGACTTGTAAATTATATAAACTAGGAGAAAAATTATTTCCTCGCTCCTCATTCGCCATTGGAAATAAGTTTAGATCCGTCCAAACTCTTTCAGTTGAAACTTGTTCGGCTAGAACTGTTCCAAAATAACCACCCGATAATTGATGGATATCCCTACTTTGCGCAATTTCATTATCGCGAACGCCTTCAACCTTGACGTATATTTCAAACAATTTTATCACAATAAATTTCAGGTATTCATCTAGAGTCCTCAAAAAATCTCTCAGAGTTTTATCATTTTCGATGTTAAACTCAGCATGACAAGCGACCCCTTGCGGAGTCACATAATATGAATATCTTTCAATTATTTTAAGATTCGCCGAACGTTTGCTCACACTCATTTTTTTACATAATAACGATACCAATGTATCGTACTCTATTGTAAGTGGCAAATTAACATGAGAATATGGATATAAACTATAGCTTACTGAGTTATTTGCCACCACAACCTCATCCCCCTCCAATAAAATGAAACCCTAATTATTCGCTCTTCATACATTATGACATTATGACAAAATGCAAAACAACTTAACAAAGAAAAAAATCACAAGACTTGAGAATATTTCTGAATGGATTTTTACAAAATCCTTAACGTCTTTAAATAACGCAAAAAACAGCTAAGGGGATCAATTATTTGAGGTACAATGTCTTAGCTTAAAACGATATGCTAAATTGAATTATTGTTATGTCAGTGAAGCCCAAAAGAATTATTTGGGAGCCCACATAATCTATATATATATATATATATATATAGTCTTAGTGAAGAACGTTATATATATAGCGTCTTTTAAAAAGATGCTATATTTTAACTGGCCAAACGGCCGTTGAGGTATAGCATCATTTAAAAAGGTGCTATCTACAGTTTGGTCACTATACTTTTTTTTACATATTTTTATTCTTTAAGTCTAAAAAAACCATATTTTAGTTCTGGACTCCTCAATTAACACCCTTAGTTTCAGATTGTTATTAGGCAGTTTGAGTAAGTTATGTTCATATTTGCCCAAAACCACGAGCCCTCACAACTTCGTTGCATTTCATAAATTTGTATGTTTCTCTGATACAAACTTAAATTACATTTTGTAGTTTTGGGAATTTTTGTTATTGGCACGTCCACGTCTGGTATCATTCTCAAAACTCTTTAGTAAATTGTTTTTCGTAATTAAAAACCTCTATATACTCAATTCTCTATAACTTCAAAAAAAAAATAAAAAAACAGCTCTAACATATATAGTTTCAAAAAATGTAAAAATTATTTCTAGTTAAAAAAAAAAATCTCAAACAAACATTAGAAGAGCCGAAAACGAGTTGAAGAAAAAGGCCCTTTTGACAACACTGCGTCGAGTATTCGTATCTCTATATAAAAAGTATATTATATATAAATACAGTGATTCCTTCCCGGAATCCTCTTTCGTCACTCTGTTAACATCATTCTCTCTTTTTGTTTCTTTTTTCTCTCTCTAAATTCCTCCAACATTAGACTTTCTCTTTCTAGTTTTCTCATGCATGGACATTCATCGCGGAATTGGAAAAATTAGGGCACGAAAGTTTCGTCGATCGATGTTGTTGAAGCTGTAAGGGAAGATGTGATTTCTGATATATTTTTCCGGTAAATTTGGTGTAAAGTTTATACGAAAAGATCAAAGGAAAAAAGTGTTAATCGCATGAAAGGACCGTTAGATCGAACAAAAGTAGTGCTGCGGCACTTGCCGCCAACAATTTCTCAGTCTATGCTTGTTGAGCAAGCTGTTTCCCGATTCACTGGTCGCTACAACTGGTTCTCTTTTCGTCCTGGCAAGTCCAGGTTAGGGTTTCGAGTTTTTGTTGTTAAAACATTAGATTTTAAATATGTTTCCTGGCTTTTGTAGTTATACTCCATCCATTTTACATATGCATAGTATTGATTGATTAGGATTGAGATTTTGAAATAAGTATTGTTCACATAGAATTTTGATAGTTCGATTGGGTTCTGTGTACTTATGATTGTTCATTTAAGTTTTTTGGGGTGCATAAATTGGATATTATTGACTAAAATACAGCATCAAGGAGGCGCCACTGTACAAAGGTTTCTGTACACCAATAATTCATGTTGTGTAAGCATATTTTAGAAAAGATAAAGATAAGGTTTTATCCTTAAAAACTTTTATAGTTCCTCTCTGTCCCTAGTGTTCGTTTAGGATAGCGGATCAGGCGATCAGCAGTGTCACTGATTGATTGGTTATTTGTTTTTTATTTTGGGTCGCTGTCCTGTGTGTATGTGTGAGACAGATGAGGTTTTGGCCGGAACTTTTTGCGGAATGTTCGCACTAGTATGGTATATTCTGTTAAGAGGTTGGCGTGTTTGGGAATATTAATACCTCATAAAGAGAAGAACAAAAGCATAACTAGTGCATTAAATATCTTCTCATTTACTTGCATGAAAAGAGCACGGTTGCAAATGATATCGCTGTCGGTGTAGTTTGTCTGCTTCGTTCTTTCGTAGCTTGTTCTCTTTTGATAGGGACCACCAGGGTCTTCTAGCAGTTGATTTTTCTGTACCTATGATTTTGTCCTTGCTCTCCCTTCTTTAATGTTCCTTTTTATTTGGTGATCTCTTTTGGTTGGTAAAATTTTTTGCGAATTTAGTATGAGCGACTACAGTAGTTTATTTGGATAAGGTGGTTGCCTTTATTGCCTTGACTTGTATAGATTTTTCGTTAAAAATAATGATGGTGTGCTGCAGTTTGAAGAAATTCGTGAACTAGATTGCTACCTCTATGAGAGGGATTTTCAGCGTCAGCGCTGAATCTGATTTAAAGCATTATCGTTTATCCAGTTCTTTCGTTATTTGTTTTCATGGGATACGTGGAGGTTCGGTTTTCTGGCAATTAATTCATCAGATCCTTATCAAGAAAACTAACTGAAATTTATGGTTTTGTCTTTGCTCTCACTTATTGTAGCATTTGTTAGTTGGAATTTTTGTTGTTGTATGGTATATCTTTTTTTTCGAATTTATAGGTAGTTGAATGGTTTTGCAGTATATGTCTTGCAGAATTTGGTGTCATCTTTACTGCCTTGACTTGTTAGACTTTAGTCAGAAATACTAACTAGTGCAATGCTGTTTCAAAGATAATGTGCATCTGTAACAAGGGTTCTCACTTTGTGAAGGCAAATAAAAAATTTAAAACTCCCTTATTTGTGATTTTGTCCTTACTCTCTCACTATCTTCTGAATGGTATGCCTTTTTTCATATTTGTCTGAAAGAGGGGGTTGAATGTTTTATCAGAAAAGGGTGATCACCTTTATTGCCTTGACTTACAAATAAAAACTGATGAGGTGCTGTTCTGAAGAGAATGCTGAACTTGATTATATAGCCACTTGTTTTTTGATAACCGATCAAATAGCTACTTGTGCTAAAGGGTCAACTGCCTTTGGTTAGTATAAGTGGATGCGCAGATGTATATTCCTTATAATATCCTCTGCTGTGGAATGTTTAAGTTCTTAACATGGTAAAGTTTGTCCCAGAGGACATTTATTTTGTCTTTTACCAGGCTACTGACAGATTAATGAGTCTTGGATACCAATACCAATACCATCACCCCCCCCCCCCGATAAGTGAGTCTTGAAGATCACCTTGTATTGAGTGTTTAAACATGCTTTGGATGGGTAAATTCCTCATAACTTCTCTATCATAAGCCATATAGATGCACACAAGACATCTGAGAAACAGTCGTTACGAGAGGATTTTTCTCTATTTATCATATTTACATCTAGTCAATGTGTGGATTATACACATTCCTGTAATTTTTCAAGATTATCCTATTATAGATCAATAGTAACGGTTCATTTTCCTTTGACAGGCTAGCTAGTGTCGGACTTGTATTTTTGTGTATAACTTTTGTACATAGTTACA
>JASVEL010007178.1:0-58700 GCA_032618575.1 Nicotiana noctiflora
TCCCATTTCCACTACGGAATCTCTATCTGCTGAAGTAACCCACCCGGTCACTGGTGCTCATACTTCACATGCTGGTAGTTGAGGCATCTAGACAAATAATCAACTATATCTTTCTGCATTCGCCTCCATCATAGTGCTACCTCAAGTCTTGGTATATCTTTGCGGAACCCGAATAGATGGAATACCGTAAACTATGGGTCTCTTCTAAATCAACTCCTGGAGCTCATCAATGTTGGGAACACTAATCCGACCATGCATTCTCAATACCCTGTCATCTACGATAGTCACATCTCTAGCATTTCCACGATGAACCTTGTCCTTAAGGACAAGCAAATGAGGGTCTTCATACTGATACTCCCTGATACAGTCAAATAAGGACGACCGGGAAACCACACAAGCTAGAACCCCACTGGGCTCTGTAAGGTCCAATCTCATAAACTGGTTGGCTAAGGCCTGAACATCCATCGCCATAGGCATCTATGAAGCTGGTAGATATGCAAAACTCTCCAGCTCTCCGCATAGCGACTCAAGGCATCCACAACTACATTGGCCTTGGCCGAGTGATACAGGATAGTGATATCATAATCCTTCAGCAACTCTAACCACCTCCTCTGATGCATATTTAGATCCTTTTGCTTGAGTAAGTGTTGCAAGCTCCGGTGGTCAGTGTAGATCTCACAAGGCACACCATAAAAATAATGTCTCCAGATCTTCAAGGCATGAACAATGGTAGCTAACTCAAGGTCGTGGACATGGCAAATCTTTTCATGTATCTTAAAATGCCTGGATACGTAGGCAATCACCCACCATCCTGCATAAACACCTCTCCAAGGACAACACACGAGGCTTCACGATAGACATTGTAAGCCCCCGAACCGGTAGGTAACATCTAGATAGGGGTTGTAGTCAAAGGTGTCTTGAGCTTTTGAAAGCTTGCCTCACACTTCTCTGTCCATTGAAATGGGGCACCTTCTAGGTCAATCTCGTCATAGGGGAAACAATTGATGAGAATCTCTCCACAAAGCCACGGTAGTAGCCCACCAAACCAAGGAAACTGTGAATCTCTATAGATGTGGATGGCCTAGGCAACCTCTGCATGGCCTCTATGTTACCCAGATCAACCTGAATGCCCTCATTTAAAATCACATGGCCCAAGAATGCCACAAAACTTAACCAAAACCCGCATTTGGAGAACTTTTCATATAACTTCTTCTCCCTCAAGGTCTGAAGCACGGTCGTCAAGTGCTGCTCATGATCTTCCCGACTCCGAGAATACATGAGAATATAATCTATAAAAACAATAACGAATGAGTCCATATGTGGCCTAAACACACTGTGCATCAAATGCATAAAAGCTACTAGGGCATTGGTCAGCCCAAATGACATGACAAGAAACTTGTAATGACCATACAAAGTTCTGAAGGCAGTCTTCGAAATATATGGTTCCCCAATCTTCAACTGATGGTAACCTGAGTGCATGTCAACCTAAGAAAACACATGTGCTCCCTCAAGTTGATCAAACAGATCATCAATATGGTGCATGGTATAATGGTTCTTTACAATAACCTTATTCAACTAACAATAATCAATGCACATACGCATAGAACCATCCTTCTTCTTCACGAACAAGATAGGAGTACCCGACAGTGAAACACTAGGTCGGATAAAACCCTTATCAAGCAATTTCTATAATTGATCCATTAACTCCTTCAACATAGGATGAGCCATACGATATGGAGGAATGGAAATGGGCTGAGTGTCCGACAACAGATCAATGCTAAAATCAATGTCTCTATCGGGCGGCATGCTCGGAAGATCAGCTGGAAACACAATGGGATATTCCCGTACCACTAGGACTGAATCGACAGAAGGGGTATCAGAACTAATATCTCTCACATAGGTAAAATATGCGGTGCACCCCTTCTTAGCCATACGCCGAGTCGTAAGGAGAGAGATAACCATATTGGGAGTGTGATCTAAAGTAACACTCCACTCAATATGCGCAATACCTGGCCTAGACAATGTCATGGTTTTGGTGTGACAATCAAGAATAATAAAATGCGGTGACAACCAGTCCATGCCCAAAATAATGTCAAAATAAACCATACCGAGTAACAATAAATCTGCTCTAGTCATAAAACCACGAATATTAACCAAATATGACTGATAAACGCGATCCACAACAACAGAATCATCCATAAGAGTAGAAACATAAACAAGGGAACTCAAAGAATCCCGTGGCACACCCAAATATGCAGCAAAGTAAGAAGACACATAAGAATTAGTAAAGCTCGGATGGAATAGAACTGTTGCCTTTCTATGACTAACCAGTATAATACTTGTAATGACAAAATTGGAGGCAACAACCTCGGTACAAGTAAGAATAGAATAATATCTGGCTCGGCCACTCTCTTGAGGGTGAACTCTATCAGCTGACCCTCGCCCTAACCCTGCTATGCAGATGCGGTAGCAGTTGGAGTTGTGATCATTGCCTAAGAATTTGAGAAGTACATTGTGGTTGAGCACTCTATGAAGATGTACTATTACCTAGTCTAGGCCAGTCCATAATCATGTGCTATGTATCGCCACACTCGAAACAATCTCTAGAAGGACACATCAGCTTTGACAGGCTAGGGCCAGGTCTGCTGGACTAACCCATAGAAATACTCCGCGTAGGAGGCGCGCTAGAAACTAGGGGTGCATAGTAAGGCTCCTGAGGTATAGGCGGAGCTGGAGCACTGCTGTCTGGTAGAAGGGTTGAATAGATGGGGTGGCCCACATAACCCCTACCATGATGACCTACTACTAGGGTACATGCTCTAGAGTAGTGGCCCGACTCTCAAGACCTCTTGTCCTCCCACTCCACTCACGCCTTGGTAAGCATACTCTCGATCCTCCTAGCAATGCTCACTACCTGCTGATGAGGAATGTCCATCTCTAACTCTATAGCCATGCTTGATCTGATGAGAGGGATAAGACCCTAATGAACCTGTAAAACCCTCTCACGGACTATAGCAATCAAGGCTGGTGGATGCCTGGACAACCTGGTATAACATATAGCATACTCTGAAATAGTCATAGCAACCTAGCAGAAATGCTCAAACTTTATGCACCATGAGTCCCTGAGACTCTGGGGGACAAACTCTCTCATAAATATATCTGAGAACTTGGCCAAAGACAGTGAAGCAGCCTCTTTTGGACTGCCTATCACATAAGTGCGCCACCAATCATAGGTGGCTCCCTGAAAGGCCGTGAAGGAAACCCCACTATTCACCTCTATGGCCATAGTGCAAAAAATACGAGGAATTCCTCAAGAAATCCCAAGACATTGGCTGATGCTAATCCACTGAATATAGGAGGCTTGTACTTCTTGGACCTCTCAAGCCTCTACTACTCATCCTCGGAAACTACTGCCCTACCCTCAGACTGAACTAGCACTACAGGTGGTGCATGAATAATATCAAGAACCTGCACAACATTCACTCGCTGCTTAGGAGTTCGGGCGGCGGGAGTCTGTACTCCTCCCTCAGCCTAGGATGTGGCTGGAGCAAGGAGAAGCAACCCTGCTTGAGCCAAGGTGGTATACATACTCACGAACTAAGAAAAAGTCTTCTGAAGAGATGGAGTAGTGCCAGGTGCCTGAGCTTTGGCTGGATCTGTTGGTGCTACCTTGGTGGTAGGTTGTGCATGTGCTATGGCAGTGCCATGTGTGCTTCCTTTACCTCTACCTTGACCCCGACTCTGACGGCTGCTGATCTGCTATGGCTTAACCGTTGATTTCTTTCTGGGTCACATAAACAATGTTGAATTCACTAGCAAGATTTTCCACTTGGCGGACTTTCTAATGGTCATGGCCTTCTGGAAGATATACTTCAGCAGGGCCATTCTTGATATGAGATAAATAGTGTAAGCACAGAAATAATGCCTCAATTTCTGAGCTACCCAAGTAAGAGCACAACAGGTGCGCTAAAATAGAAAATACAGGGCATCGTACAGGATGAACTTCTTACTAATATAGTAGATAGCTTGCTCCTTTCTCCCTATTTTATCATGTTCTCCCAGAACACAACTGAATGCTCCATCTAATACCGCAAGGTAAAGCAATAGAGAGAGGTCTTCCTTGGCCAGGCAAAATGAAGACTGGCAGTATTGACAAGTATTCCTTGATTCTGTCAAAAGGTTTCTAACAATCATCAATCCATTTAGTAGTAACGTCTTTCTTAAAAATTCTCAAAATGGGTTCACAAATGACAATTGATTGAGCTAAATCGGCTAATATAGTTGAGTCTCCCCAGGAAACTCATCACATCCTTCTTGTTCTTTAATGGTAGCAATTCCTGAACAACTTTGACCTTTGATGGGTCCAATTCTATTCGTCGATGACTTACGATGAAACTTAGTAATCTTCTAGTAGGAACCCCCAATGCATACTTGGCGGGATTCATATTCAAATTGTACCTTCTTAGTCTGTTGAAGAACTTTCTCAGATCTTCCATATGACCAATGGCCTCTTGGATTTGATGATGATGTCATCCACATATACCTTAATCTCCTTGTGTATCTTGTCATGAAAAATAGTAGTCATGGCTCTCATATAGGTCGTGCCAGCATTCTTCAACCCAAATGGCATCATTTTATAACAATACATTCCCCACGACGTGATGAAAGGCATTTTCTCTACATCTTCCTCATCCATCCATATCTGATGATATCCGGCAAAACGATTAACAAGAGCCTACAACTCATGTTTGGCGAAGTTGTCAATAATAATGTGTATGTTCAACAAGGGAAAGTCATATTTGGGACTGGCCCGGTTAAGATCCCGGTAGTCGACACAACCTCTAACTTTCCCATCCTTATTTGGTACTGGCACGATGTTGTCTAACCATGTCGGATACTCTACTAACCTAAGAACCTTGGCTTTGACTTGCTTGGTAACCTCTCTTTGATTTTCAAACTCATGTATGGTTTGAATTGATCTTCTGATTTACCGGTGGACAGGTTGAATCTGTTGGCAGTTTGTGAGCTACAATGGACATACCAATCATATCATCGTACGACCAGAAAAAGATGTCCTTGTATTCCCTTAAAAACTCTATGTATTCTTCCTTTTCTGATGGTGACAGGTGAACAATGATGCGCATTCCTTTGATATTTTATGTATCTCCCAAATTAATGACCTCAGTTTCTTCCAAGTTAGACTTAGGTCTATCGTTAAAATTCTCAACCTCTCTGATGACCTCTTCTCATCCTCTTGTGAATCTATATCTGTTTGTTGCATTATTTCGTTGCAAGTCACAATTGTTGGTTCATCGTCAAAGTAAGTAATAGTAATACTGCGTAAAAATAGAGTAAATGATAGAGAGAATAATATGAGCAAGATATATGATAAACCAAAATGCTTTAATAAAATTCATAATTTTTTTGAATATCGGAGCATTATTTTTTACAAAATGAAAGACAATTCAGAAAGAAAATCCGCTAGTACGAAAAAGTAAAAAAATGAGATGCATGGTGCTTTTGTTTAGCATTGCTAACCTGAAGCATTCCGGGACCTGGCGGTTCTAATTGACAAATTGCTGAGGTGGTCTCCTCGGTTCATAGCTTGTATGGAAGGGCCTTCCTCCCCTTCGAAAAGAACACAGCAGTCAATATCATCATCTTCCAGATACATATTCTTTATGGCTGTCAATGCTACATCTTTCTCTGACCCATATATAGTATCTGCCGGTTGGAAAATCTGCTCTAGGCTAGTTATCGGAAGCTCCAGTGGATAGTAGGGGCCGCTCCATGGTGGAAACCAGTTCTGGAGTTCTTCCCATGTATAACCGTACCCTAACCTAAAAGTACTGCCATGCTTCTTTAGTTTGATGGGCTTAGTGATCCCCTAGAGGATTTTGCCGAGTCCTTTTCCAGGCTCGTACCAATACTAATTCAAAATACTTTCAATCTTGTTATCCCACCATTTATCATTGTCTATAGCGTTGACCCTATTAATGTGGTGGTATGTTTCTCCGCCTATTCTCCTTCTACCTCCAATCATTTGGATGGTATGGCAACTAGATATGAGGTTGCTACCATCGCCATAAATTATCACCTCCTGGTGATTCTATTCGATCTTCACTGCCTAATGCAAGAGCACTACTACAGCTCCAGCGGTGTGGATCTAGGGTCGTCCGAACATGAAGTTGTAGGATTACAGGACATCTATCACTTGAAAGTAGACGTCGAACCATGTTGGTCCCATTTGCAAGCATAGGCTGATTTCTCCAATAGTAGACCTTTGGGACCCATCGAATGCCTTGACATTGATGGCCTTATCTTTGATCTCGTGTGGGCTCTTTCCCAAGGTTCTGAGAGTTATCATGAGACAGATGTTGAGTCTGGATCCTCCGTCGATCAAGACTCTAGTGTTGAGATAATCTTTGCATTGCACGGTGATGTGCTGTGCCTTTTTGTGGCTCTCAAGTACTTGCCCTATCATGTTTAAAATTTTGCCTCTAGTTATGTTTCTGGGCATATAAGTTTTACTCAGTATATTCATCAAGGCATCTTTGTTAGCGTCAAAGCTCTACCGAAGAGCTAGGATGGAGATTTGTGACGGTGTTTTATTCAATTGCTCAATGATCGAGTATTCGTTATCTTGTATTTTCCTTAAAAGATCACTAGGTGCAGTTTTGGTAGGCCGTCCAGAGGCTTGCTTAGTGGACTCAGCTAAGTGTTCTAGCATGTAAACCCTCCATGTTCTGGTCATTCACTGTGCATCAATTGTTTCCCCTATCTCGGTCTTCCCTTTCCTCCTAGTTTTGGCCATGTAATGGAATTTGAGCGGAATGGTGTTATATCTGACGTTGTCGCATCAATAGGCACCCTTGGTGGTATCATAGCAACTTCAAAGGGTGCAGGTGCTTTTAGAACTTAAAATCAACCTCAATTGGTCCAGGCACCTCTCCAAAAGGAGGCGCTTCAAATTTGAGAGGTATAAACATGTTTACTTCGTCGTCCCTAGAGGGCGAATTCTACACAACTATTTGGTTAAGTGTGACCGTTGGTTTCTTTGGTCTATCACCCTCAGTATTTAAATCTATTGATCCCTTGGGGTCCCAATAATCTTCGATCTGAATCATGTGAATTTCTCCACCTTTGTGGTCAGTTAGAGGGTTATTGCGAATATTAGGAGCAGGCTCCTTTGCTACGATGACCTTATTATCGACCAGAGTTTGAATCTTGTCCTTCAATGAGCAGTATTCTTCAAGGGTGTGTCCATTCATGTCGGATGGTACATACCGGTCTTGTTAGGGTTCACCCACTGCGAAAGATTTTCTGGAGTTATGGCTGGGATAGGGGTGAGGAAACCTGAAGCTTTAAGTCTCTCGAACAGCTGGTCAATTGGTTCAGCAGTGGCTGTGTATTGTCTGGGAGGTCTACAGTCAAAATTTGGCCTAGGTCCAGGGAAAGTTTGGTGGGTGGGAGGTGATTATAAGTGAGAGGGTTGAGTATTATAAGCTTGGTAGACAGGTGCTGGTGAGAGTATCTGGGTAACGTGGGGTGATATGTGAGAGGTGGAGATGATTGTTAAATGGGAGGTGGATTTTGATAGGAGGGTGCAGGTGCTTGGTAATTCAAGATAGGCTGATATGTAAGTGGAGGTGATGGGTAAGTATGGTACTTTACTGGTGATTTGGCTCTTTGTGCGACCATCATGGCGCTTACATCCTTCTTCTTGGATGTGCCATCAGACTGTAAGGCCTTGTTGCTGTCCTGCAATACATCAAGATTAGTAACCATACCACTCTTAATCCCTTGCTCAATTCTTTCTCCCACTTTGATGATATCGGAGAATTTTTGTCCCTCGATCAGCATCAACCGCTCGTAATATTCTGGATCTTGAGCTTGGGCGAAGAACCTATTCATATGTTCTTCTTCTAAGGCCGGCCTAAACTTTGCAGCTTCTGACCTACAACGAGTAGCATACTTGCGAAATGTTTCGATATGTTTCTTCTTCAAATTCTGGATGTAGAATACATCCGATGCATTCCCTATATTGAATCAGAATCTGTCCATGAAATTTGATGCCATGCCTACTCAGCCTATCCATTTCTTGGGGTCCTGGATGATGTACCAGGATAAGCTTATCGCAATATGTCCTCAAGTGGACTGTGGGATCTTTTGTTCCATCAAAAATTTTGAACTTGGGTGGTTTGTACCCTTCAGGAAGTTCAACATCTGGCTGAATGCAGAGGTCGTCATAATTTTGCCCCTCGATACCTTTGTTTCCTTCCTCCACGCCCTGAACTCGTATGGTCAACTTCTTGAGTTGTGCTGCCAAGTTTCTGATAAGAGAGTCTTTGTCATCAGACTCGGGTGCATTTGAGAGTGGTTGAGTGTTGTGGGGTACAGTATCCACGTAGATAGGAGTGTTGTAGAGATGGTCTTTTGTGGTGTTTATTGGTTTGGGAAGGAGTAGTGGAGTTTTGTTTGGAGTGTAGCATCTGCTGCATTATTGAGCATGAGTGGGTTGTATTTGTGGCTGTGGAGTGTTCTATGGAGGTGCGGGATTTTGGGTGTTGGGGAAGTTGACATTAGGAGTGGTGTGAGCGAATGTTATGTTTGCCAAGTTCCAAAACCGATCTAGTTCTTCCTGGAACTTCATTAGTTTCTGCTCAAGTTAGGCAGTAGATTCATTAGAAACCGGAGTACCCTGATGAATCTCAGTGTTCTTCAATTTCCTTTCTGGCGCTTGAATCTCCCATTCTACCTTTGTTCATATTCCGAATAGAACTCGGAGGGGGAAGAGGTGGAGGGCCCTTGGATCTTGTGGAGTATGATGACGGTGCCAGAATGCAAGAACTATCCTTTAGGGAGGTGAATAAAAAAAAATAAAAACAAAAGGTAATAAGTTAGTGGTGGTTAAGAGAGAAATGTTGTAGTATTTAAACACATTGTGCAAGAATATAAATCGCGTTCTAATTTGGGTGCCCCGTTGTGCCCGAGGTAGGTCTAGCGGCAAATTGATTTGGAGAATTTATAAGGCTAAATGCCCCATTTTACTGATAAAAATAAGACGAATCCAAAACGACGCAAAAATAATAGAAAGTAAAATATCACTAGTGTCCATTGGCCTTATTACATCATTAAAGCAAAATGAAAGACTCCTAAATACTTGGTCCAAGAAGGACCTTCCCCAGATTCAACATCTGTGCCTCCCTCAAATAGTTTCACCAGCTCGCGTAGTCCTAGCAGCAAATAAGCTTGGGCCAGATGTTCACCTATATTTGCTTTGCAGTCTCTATGATTTTGTTGTTAAGCTGGTTCTCTAAAAGTGAAGGCAAATTCCCTAAGTATTTGCAGACGAGCGTCTGAACACTAGAGTGGAGGTCTTTCCACAAATTTTGAAGCCTTGGATGAATGTTGGTTATAATGCCAAATCTGGAGACTTCGTGCCTCATTTTCAACAAAACAAAGCATTAGGCCCCTATCCTACCGGACTCGTCCATTTAAACCAATAATTAGCATAGCAAGCATTTAGTTCTCCAAATAAATGCATGATACATGGAGGTGTCCGTTTGGGTTTCAAGGAAACCCGATGAACTTTGGACAAGGCTATCCTAATAAGTCATTATGTGGACAACATAACTGACTCGGCTAGGTTTGACCATGATGCATGTACAGTTTAAACGGAGAAAGGTTTCTATTAGGGTATTAGACAGTTACCCTTGAGCGAACAACTCAAGAGGGAAAGGCATGGAACCGTCAACTGCACCGCTGATCGACTGATTTTACCGCAAATACACCTTTGCAAAATTTAAAAGGTGATAATATTAGAAGGACGCAACCACACGTTATAAGCGTTGCTATGGTATTTGTTTGGAACGAGTGGAATATGATGTTGAATATGCAGTTTACAAGAATGAAAAAAATTGACATGTATTTCAACGTTCATAAGATAAATGTTTACAATAATTGCTCAGAATTATAACAGTATTGGTGGAAAGCGGTAAATGAAAACGTTAAAGAAAAAGAAAAAAAAAACAAATCAGTTTTGAATAAAGGTACCCAATAAAGCAATAAAGAAAACAGTAAAGTCACATATAACATGCAGTGGTAGAAGCCTAAAGATTCCCCGGCAGAGTCGTCATGCTGTTCACCCCCCTTTTTCTCTAACGCGAAAATCAGGTTTACGACATTTTGGGAAAGAAAACTCTATTCCCATTTGGGAATTGAGTTTTTGGATTTTAAGAGTCTCCATCTAATGATTATAGTGCATTAGGACACTTTAAGGAAGAATTTGAGATGAAGAACTAGAGTTCGGTAAGGGCTAGAAATTATCTTGAGGGGAAGGTGTTAGGGACGCCTCAAGATCCACTAGTGTGGTTCCCGGCCATGTTACAATTGTGACTTTAAGCAAGCAAACATGAGTAGACAAGCAAGAATTACAAATACAAGGTGGGGTTTTCACATAATAATTGAAAATAATTTGAAACTAAAACGACTTTATGTAAGTTGAAAATTTATATAAAAAATGGTTTTAAAAATCATAATAAACAAGTAAAGAAAGAGAAGTTTTACGTAATTTCTAGAAGTAGCAGTAAAAGAAGGTAAAATTTGGGAAAAAGCAATTTTTTAATTAAAATAAAAAAGTTAAAGGATAGGGGTCCTACGTTTATAAATAACATGGATCACCCCACACAAAATCCGGTAACTGTTTATTCATGTGGTGTTATCGCGTGGTCAACATATCCATATTCTACCCTTCGCACCCCGTTATGGTATTAAAGCACGGAATCTCTCATTACCTATTGCATGCTAGTACCCGTCCAAATTTTATCAGTCTCGGAGGCAATTGGACTACTAGTACTAAAGGGAGAGGGATTAGGGGCTTTTAGGGGTATTCAAATGACAAAATACTAACGTGTCATCTAAACGCATAATGCAAATAAAGGGGAAAAGCAAATAAGTAGGCATGGCTCAAGTAATACTCATTAAATCAAATAAAAGACATAGAGTTTAGCATGTCTTACACGTACTGGTTTGGTCTTTATTATATAAAGCGAAAAGCAGACATCAACACATATTTTTAGACGGAAAGTCTACATTAGGCTTGCTCGAATGCAATTGTCTAAAACTGATCTGATTGATTAATTAGTACTTTGTCTAAGTGTTGGATAGAATTACTAATCTTAAAACATAAGCTGATTATAAAAGCAAAGTTATAGAGTGAAAGGTGATTCAGAAAAGAAGTGTACTGTTTTGAAACAGTTTGAACAAAAAAGAAACTAACTTCAGAAGATATGTAGATTAATTGGGAAAGAATTACATGAGTTTCAGAAAAATGCAGATTTGTCTAGAAAAATACTAACTTCAAAAGGTGAATGCGTTTTTGAATGAGTGGAACAACTTAGGTTCGAAGTTCCTATTGGCATGCTCTCTATGCGTTAGCTAATTTAGACCTTTTAAATAGGAGTATTGTAGACATGGTATTTATATGCAACTCTGTTGTTAGGCCTAGTAGTTTGCCTAATGACATTATTGTATGCAAAAGTACGAATCCCAATAGGCATATTTTCTACATGCTTAGTTGTTAAGCCTAATTGTTTGCCTAATAATATTATTATATGTAGAAATGCTAATTCCTATAGGAATGGTATCTAGATGCTTAATTGTAGAAATCGAATGTCAAAACCTATTGACATGCTTTCTACGCGTGAAGTTGCACAAATCAGAAATAAATCCCTATAGGCATGTTTTCTACCCTTAGTGCATAAAAGTAAACCCCCTACTAGTTTACTAAATTATCATGAGTTTATAAAAATTATTATAGCTCAAAGGAAATATAACTGAAATTAAAAATACATCAGGAATCATCATCTACATCCAAATAGCCTATTCAGACTTACTATCTAATAATATGAGATTGAGCCACTTCCGAGATCCAGATTTCCAAGTATTCTATCATCTAGGGTGTTTCAGATATCCAAGGAGTTTTAAGAACCCCAGGTAGTGCTTACACCCAAGAGTCTAATCAGAATAAGTTGTAGAGCAATGTGGAAGGGCCATCCCACAAGTGTCCAAGTTTAGAGGGAGCTCAGGGGTCCCAAGGAAAGGTTCACAAGAGAGGGACAAAACTTAAGTTCTAAGGATGAATGCGAGTGCATAGAGAAGGGTAGGTAAGTCAAGGAAGGTTGGTTGTCATGCCCAGCCATAATGTAGACTGGAACACCCGTGACTAAACTTGTTGGCCAAACATTAGAGAGTAAGGGCCTATTGAAGGTCAAGCTATGGCATAGGCAGTAATTCGAATACTGTCAGGCCAAAGATTTAACTCAACACACATAGTAATGGAATGGTGGATGGGAAACTAATAAGCTTAGGGTGCAAAGGGTCCAGTTCATATCCATGGACAATAACTTCAAATATATTGCCATGTTTTTTAACCATAACGTAAATCACAAAAGGTGATATTAGGATGGGATTCATTACAAGAAGTGAGCAGGACAAAAGTACATTGTACAAATTAAAGGATTCGGACACTAAAGTAAACATGGACATAAGAACTGGTAAGTAAACACATTGGAGTTGGGGCTAGAATTAAAACTAGGACATACCAGTTTCAGAAAGCAAAGAGAGTAGAAATCTTTGTAACATGCCGCAATACAAATAGCCAGAGTATACTTATGCGTGTGAGTGTGATTTCAAGAAAAAGACTCGAGTGTATGTCGTGTGTGAAGTGCAGAAGGGCATCCCCTTTTATAATGTAGAGAAACAAATAAAGAAGGCAAAGAGATATCATTGAAATCAGACTCCCTTTGTTTAAGGGTTTCTGATTTTAAGAGTTCAGTTATTAACTCATAGTTAGCCTGAAAGTCCAGGGTCCCAAAGTGGAACCCTAATCCAACTTGTCAAAGAAACCCCCAAATTCTAGGGCTTCAAATCTAATCACACATAGAGATGAGAAGACAAGTCAATGAAAACAAACTCAAGGACTTGTTTCAGGGCCTCGTGAGAAAGAAACAAATGTGATAGCACGTTCGAAACAATCAAAGAAAGAAAATTGATTTAAGGAATGAAGAACATATTTTAAAAAAACTCAAAACTTAAGCAAGTCCAAAAGAGAAGGAGTGATACAAACTTAAGAAGCAATAGATGAAACATGCTTGGTAAGAACATAATAAAGTCCAGTAGAGCAAACAAAATTAAAGAATTTACAGTAAACACATAAAGTAGAAGAGGAAGGAAAACATAGTAGAGAAAACATGTGAACCTAGCTTGAGTCACAGTAAGATACAAGTGTATAGAAGAATCATTCTTAATAGAAGGAAAACCAAAAGAGCAAACACATGTGTAGTAAAAAAGACATATGAGCATAACCCAGACAAACACACGTAAAGAAAGAATCAGATAGAATCAAAAAATATCTTTTGAAAACTTTTCCAAAATTGATTTTAAAAAGAAAATTTGGGGAAAACACTTCAAGAGCCCAGTAGAATACTGATATAGCATAGATCAAAGAAAACAAATAGAGAAGAACCTCGAACGACTTAGGGTTTCCGAGAAACCCTAGAAACAAGAAGGTCTTGGAAGAACAAGCCTCTAGTGCTTGAATATGCCGGAGCGTGGTCGTAGAGGCCATAGAACTATAGATTTGAGATTAAAAGAGAACCATCAAAGCCAGCCTTCAAAACCTCGAACACCCAAGGTCTAATGGTGGAAAGGGGTGAGTACAGACCATCCATGGCCTAAGAAGCCATGAATTTCGGTGAAAACATGGTGAAATAAGGTAGGAGGAGGCTATAGTTTCGAAGAGCTATTGAGAGGATTTGAGAGAGTTTTGGGATTTAAAGGCGGTGGACCAGGTGAGAATGAGGGATTAGGGTAGGTCAATGAGGGTTAAAAATGGTAAGGGGGATTTATGGCCGTTGATCAAAATGATCAACGGCCTAGATCAATAATGGGAACCAGGCGTGTTTTAAAATTAGGCTGGGGTCGGGTAAGAAGAAAATTGGGCTGATGTAATTTGGGGCGGAATTGGGTTAAATTAAGGGCTACACTTGAAATTTAAAATAGGTTGTAATTGATATAAATGAGGCTAAATGTTAAATAGCCAATTATCCCCATTTTATTTTATAAAAATAGTAATAATAATTTAAAAGTAAATTAAAAACACTTAGCAAACAAATACTATATTAATTTAAAAAATGCTGGAAATAATTTATACTTATAAAAATACTACTAATCGCAAAATAGGCTATAATTGCAACTACATGCAATTTCACTTTAAAAATACCAAATAAATTCGTAAAAACATGAAAAAAATCACCTTAATTATATTTTGGGGTAAATATGAGAATAAAAAAAGTTATTCACCCAAAATGATAATTTTGGAAATAATTACTAGATTTTGTTGTACTAAAATAGGCAATCAATTGGTTTAAAATTAAAAGAAGTGCCAAGACTTTTGGGTGTGCTTATATATGCACATATGCTATTCCGGAAGTATTTTGGGTATAGAAATACTTAGGAAAAAATTGGGTATCAACACTATCAACCTATCATAATATTGTGGATCTTCTGCCCTGACGAAGAATTTATTCATCTGTTCTTCGTCCAAAGAGGGCCTGGCCTTGGCCGTCTCCAACCTACAACGAGCAGCATATTCTCCGAAAGTCTCGATAGGTTTCTTCTTAAGATTGTGAATGTAGAAGATATTCGGTGTATTCTCTATGTTGAATTTGAACCGGTCCATGAAATATTATGCCACGCTTTCCCAATTGGCCCATTTCTTGGGATTTTGGCTGATATACCAAGCCAAAGCATCCCTAGTAAGGCTTCTTATAAAGAGCTTCATCCAGAGCTTTTCATCTTTCCCAACCCCGACAAGCTTGTCACAATAGTTACTTAGATTAAACTTGGGATCACTTGTACCATTGAACATTTTGAACTTGGGAGGTTTGTACCCCTCATGAGATTTGACGTCTGGTTGTGTGCATAGGTCTTCATATTTCAAACCTTCTATTCCTCAGTTTCCTTCAACATCCTGAACTTGGCTTGTTAACTTCTTGAGTTTTTTAGCCATGTTTTGAATGAGCAGGACCTTCTCGGAGGATTTCGGTGTATATGAGATTGGCTGGGTCGAATGGGGTATAATTTCCATGTATATAGGTATCCTTTGATGGGTGCCGGGAACTTGGGTATAATGATGGTCATTGGTGGAGTTTGGGGATCGTGAATGGGTTGTGTGTTTTGGGGAGTGTGCTAAGTAGTGGTTGGTGGGTACGAAATTGCTTGATGATGATGTGGTGGTGGAGTTGGTACTGGAAATAGATTGACGTTTTGGGGAGGAGTTGTGTATTGATTTGGTGCAGGAGGATTTTGTGGTTGTTTGTTTTGTGTTTTCTTAGGAAGTATTGGGTTCTTTTTGTTTTGTTGGTGGATGTTAGGGACATTAAGGGTAAGTGACAAATAAGTTTTTCTTACAGTTCCAGAATCGTTTGTTCAAGTCTCAAAATTAGATCATTTGGGGCTGGAGTACTACGGCCATCTGAAATCTCTACGTTCTCAACATTTTCCTTTTGGATTCCACTTAAGTCGTCCATCTTTGTCTTTCCTTTTCCTTTAGTGTTACTTGGAGTAGAAAGAGGTGGAGGGCCTCTGCATTTGGTATGATATTGATGAGGCTACCGTGAGTGAACCAACCTAAGTGTGACAACCCAAAGGGTCATCACTTATTTTATTAATCATTTTGAGCTTCTGAGGCCTTGAAAACCTCATTCCTTGTTGCCTCGATTTACATGCACAATCCGAGCATGTAGCCGGAAAGATTTTGTGATAGAAAATATGAATTCTATGAGAAATTTGGATAAAAATGATATTAATATTGATATGGTTGACTTCGGTCAACATTTTTGGTAAACGGATCCGGACCCGAGATTGGATGGTCCCGAGAGGTCCGTAGGAAAATATGGGACTTGGACATGCGTCCGGAGTCGAATTCTGAGGCCGAGAGCCCAAGTTATGAATTTTTCTATGAAATTGTTTTTGATGTAATTGTTAAAGGAAATGAATTAATTGATCTTGGTATCGGGCTCGTATTTTGGTTCCGACGCCCAGTACAAGTCTTAAATATTATATATGTGATTTCTGAAAAGTTTGGTGACATTCGGATGTCGTTTGAGATGTTTTGGACCTTGAGTTCCAAGTTTGAAAGTTTTGAAAACCAAAAGTATGAAAATCATGAAACTGAGGCTTGATTTGATGAAAACGATGTGAGATTGGCGATGTGATCGCACGAACAAGTTCATAGTGTGTTTTTGAGGTTGTGTACATGTTTGGTTTGGAGCCCGGAGAGCTCGGGTAAAGATTTGATAGGCCGTTGGATGCTGGTTTTTCACCCAGCTGTTGTCTTCGCAATTGTGAAGTATTTCTCACAATTGCGAAGGTGGCAGGTCAAGGCAGGGTTCGCAAATGCGAACCCTTGGTCGCAAATGCGAAGGGTGCCCAGGACCGTTTGGGTTCGCAATTGTGAACCAAACCTCGCAATTGCGAGGCCTCCAGTGAAAAGGCAAGCTTCGCAAATGCGAAGGTCCCTCAGCCCAGCCTTGTTCACAAATGCGAACAAATGTTCGCCAATGCGAAAGTCCCTGGAGGCCAGCCTGGTTCGCAAATGCGAACATATGTTCGCAAATGCGAAGCCCCCAGATTTGCCTTGGCTTCGCAAATGCGAACAAAAGTTCGCAAATGCGAACTTCCCAGCCTTAGCTTATTTTTCAAACTCCAGAATTTGGTCGGGGTTCGCAATTGCGAACCCATGTTCGCAAATGCGAACACAGAGACCTGTAAAACACAATTTTCAGTTCATTTCTTCACTTTTTACATACCAAAAACACCCATTTGCGATTCTTCACGGATTCTTTCTTCTTCAAAACAATTGTAAGTCACTTTTTACTTAATTCTTTCAATTCTTAACATCATTAAACATGTTTTTTCAATAGAAATCAAAGGTTTTCATGGTAGAATTTCTTGTTTTTGTTAGAATATAGGGTTTTTCATAAATTTGGAAATTGGACCTCGAATTGAGGTCCGATTTTGAAACAAATCATATACATGAACTCGTGGGGATGGGTAACCGGATTTTGGTCCTAACCCCGAGTTCCGACCATGTGGGCCCGGGGTTGAAATTCACTATTCCGGGCAGAATGTTGTAAAAGTTGTAATTGGCCCTATGAATTAGTTTGTTGAGTAGTATTGATGATATTAAATCAATTGTGTATAGACACGATTTGATTGGAGCCAAATTTGAAAGAAAAGACATTTCCACAGATTGAATCGTTCATAAACATTCGAGGTAAGTGTTTGTTCTATCCTAGCTTGAGGGAATAGGATTATGTGTTATGTGTTATGTGATCGAGTGCGGTGTATGGGCTGTGGTGACGAGCATCCATACACCGGCGTCTAGTATGACCGTGAGTCGTTGAAAATGCTTATTTTGAGATATATTTACAGATGAATTGTTGAACCTTTGTCAGGTTGTAGAATTGTTATTGTTCTCCCTTGTCGGGACTTGTTGTGAAGATAATTATTGATTGCCCTTATCGGGACAGTTTATGAATTACTGCTTCTTTCTTTGCCCTTAACTGTGATTGTTATTTGGGTGAGGAAGAGTGTTAATGCACGAAGGGTGATGTCGTGCCTTGTTTTATTATTTATGCACAAAGGTTAATGTCGTGCCATGTTTTATTGATTATGCACGAAGGATCATGCCGTGCCCTGTTATTGAACCATGTACGAAGGATCATGCCGTACTATGGATGCGAGGATGAGAGTAAAAGCACGAAGGGTGATGTCGTGTACTTTATTTGCTTATTTGGTGAGGATGAGAGTAAAAGCACGAAGGGTGATGCCGTGCAACTGCTTGCTATTCCTTGATTTGATATTACTTGTGTTTCCATTATACATTGTTTTTCCTTGTGAATTTATTAATTTTTGTTAATTGTTGAATTCTTTGAGATATTCCTTATTGTGTTATTACCTGGTTATTTCTTGTTATTCTGTGGTATACATATATATTGAACTGTACAGGTTTATGTTAGTGTCTGGTCCTAGGCTTGTCACTACTTCGCCGGGATAGGCCAGGCAGTTACCAGCATATGGGGTCAGATTGTGTGGATACTACACTGCTGTGCATTTTTGCACAGTCCAGGTTTTGAGCAGGAGCAGCAGCAGCAGCAGTGCACTAGCGGGATTACCACATTTGAGACCGAGGTAGCTTGCAGACGTCCGCAGGCCCGGCGTCTCTCTCTTTATTTATGTTACTAGCTGTAGTCTCTTTGTACCGAGACAAATAGAATTATATTATATTTCTTTCAAACTCTTATGTGTAGTATTCAGTAGTAGTTCGTGAGTTGGTGACTCCACGTCTTGGGTAGAGGATTTCAGGTATGATTTTCATCTTGTAATTAGTTATTTCTATTTCGATAAAGTATTCCGCATTTATTTAATTAAAATTGTGTTAAAAACAGAATAGTATGAATACAGTGGCTTGCCTAGCTACCACGAGTAGGCGCCATCACGATCCCGATGTTGGGGAAAAATCCGGGTCGTGACAAGTTGGTATCAGAGCTCTAGGTTACATAGGTCTCACCACTCACGAACAAGCTTAGTAGAGTTTGAGAGGTAGGTACGGAGACGTCTGTACTTGTCCTCCAGAGTCTATTGAGTTAGGAAAGAGTCTCTCATTTGTTCTTTCTTGTCGTGCGACTTGTTCCTCAATTATTGATTGAATTTCTATTTTGTCCTTTCGCAGATGGTGAGGACACGCGCTTCTTCGTCCGCTGACCAGTAGCCCGAGCCCCAGGCAGCTCCCGTGAGGGGCAGGGGCCGAGGTCGTATCGTAGGCCGTGGTAAGGGCAGAGCTCAGCCCTCGATAGCCATTCTAGAGGCGGAGCCTCAAATTGAGACTGGCGAGGGGGTTCCAGTCCCAGCAGCTCATGTGGGCCCAACTCAGGTCCAAAGAGAGGCTTTATATACCCCGGATCTTCGGGAGGCTCTAGTTAGGATAGCAGGTTTTATGCACAGCATTGCCAGAGCAGGCTTATTACCAACTGCACCAGCCGCTTCTCAGGCTGGAGGAGGGGCCCAGACTCCTATTTCACGTACTCCGGAGCCAGTAGCTCCTCAGCCTCAGGCACCAGTGGTTCAGCTAGCTGTGGCCACTCAGTCAGGTACCACAGCTCATGCCGGTGATGGAGCGGCCATGACTTGTGATTTATTATGGAGACTTGATCGGTTCTCCAAGCTATTCACCACTACATTCAGCGGAGCCACATCAGAGGATCCTCAGGACTTCTTATTCAGTTGCCATGAGATTCTCAAGACTATAGGGATTGTGGAGTCAAATGGAGTTGACTTCTGTACATTCAGGCTTGCAGGATCCGCCAAGACTTGGTGGAGAGATTATTGCTTGACTCGACCGTCAGGCTCCCCAGCATTATCATGGGATCAGTTTACGGAACTATTTATGGAGAAGTTTCTCCCTGCTACTCAGCGGGATGTACTTCAGAGGCAGTTTGAGCGCCTCCATCAGGGCACTATGACGGTCACACAATATGAGACGAGATTTGTCGATTTGGCTAGTCATGCAGTGGTGATACTTCCCACAGAGCGGGAGAGGGTCCGCAGGTTTGTAGATGGGCTTAATCAGCCAATTAGACTCCAGATGGCTATGGGTGTGGGGAGTGACATATCATTTCAGGAGGCAGCAAATGCAGCACGCAGAGTTGAGATGGCTCTTGCTAGTGGAGGCGGTTATTCTTCAGATAAGAGGCCTCGTCATTCAGGCAGGTTTGGTGGTTCTTCCTCCGGTGGCAGAGAATCCTTTGATAGAGGCCACTCTTCCAGGCCTTTTCATTCCGGCCTTCAGGCTTCACAGGGTGGACCAGGTGATCATGGTTTTCGTGGGCATTATTCAGACCAGCCTCCTATTAATGCTCAACCTCTTCAGAGTGTTCGTGGAGGCCATTCAGGTCGTTAGGGCCAGCAGCCCTATCAGTGTAAGAGTTGCTACGGTTATGGTGACCCAGGTCATTTTATCAGGTATTGCCCTTTAGCAACGGGCAACTCTCAGCAGCGAGGTCCTCGTCCTATGATTCAGGCCCCAGCTGACCCTCAGCCTGCCCAGCCAGCCTGAGGCAGGGGTAGAGATTATAGAGGTGGAGGTCGAGACGGTAGAGGTGGAGACCGTCCAGCCAGAGGTAGAGGTCATCCAGTTGATGGTCGTCCTAGAGACGCAGCCTCGTAGGGGAGGTGCGCATCCCCGATTCTATGCCTTACCGGCCAGTGCCAGCAGGCAGAGGCATCGGATGACGTGATTACGGTGTACTATTCTCGTGTGTGGCAGAGGTGCTTCAGTATTATTTGACCTTGGATCTACATATTCCTATGTGTCTTCCTACTTCGCACCGTATTTGGCCGTGCCCAGCTATGCTCTGGATATTCCAGTTTATGTGGCTACACCAGTGGGTGACTCCATTGTAGTCGATCGGGTGCATCGTTCGTGCGTAGTTATATTTGGGGGTCTTGAGACCCGTGTTGATCTGTTGCTTTTGGATATGGTAGATTTTGATGTCATATTGGGGATGGACTGGTTGTCCCCATACCATGCTATTCTAGATTGTCATGCTAAGACTATGACCTTAGCCTTGCCAGAATCACCCCGATTAAAGTGGAAAGGTACCTCAAGCCACTCCGTTCGCACTGTTATTTTCTATGTTAAGGCTCAACGTATGGTCGAGAAGGGGTGTCTAGCTTATCTGGCTTTTGTTCGTGATTCCAGCGCAGAGGTTTCTTCCATTGAGTCAGTCCGTATTGCACGGGAGTTTCCTGAGATTTTTCCTTCAGACCTGCCGGGCATGCCACCAGATAGAGATATTGATTTCTGTATTGATCTAGCACCGGGCACTCAGCCCATCTCTATTCCACCCTATCGTATGGCCCCGCCGGAGCTAAAAGAGTTGAAAGATCAGTTGCAGGACCTTCTTGAGAAGGGCTTTATCAGGCCCAGTGTTTCCCCCTGGGGAGCACCTGTATTATTTGTAAAGAAGAAAGATGGCTCGATGCGGATGTGTATTGATTACCGGCAATTAAACAAAGTGACAATAAAGAATAAGTATCCACCGCCGAGGATTGATGATTTGTTTGACCAGCTCCAGTGAGCGAGGGTATTCTCTAAGATAGACTTGAGGTCGGCTACCATCACCTGAAGATCAGGGGCGGCCGACATTCCTAAGACAGACCTTTCGCTCTAGATACGGGCATTATGAGTTCTTGGTCATGTCCTTCGGGATGACCAATGCCCCAACAGCAGCATTCATGGAGTCGATGAATCGGGTATTCAGGCCTTACTTAGATCCGTTCGTGATAGTCTTTATAGATGACATCCTGGTGTACTCCCGCAGCCAGGAAGAGCACGAGCAGCACCTCAGAGTGGTTCTTCAGACTCTGAAAGATTACTAGCTATATGCCAAATTTTCTAAATGTGAGTTCCGGCCTGAGTTCGGTAGCATTTCTGGGTCACATTGTATCACTGGAAGGTATTCAGGTAGACCCAAAGAAGATTGAGGCAGTCCAGAATTGGCCTCGACCAGCTTCAGTGACTGAGATCCGGAGTTTCTTGGGATTAGCAGGTTACTACCGTCGTTTTGTAGAGGGTTTTCTTCTATTGCAGCCCCGATGACCAGGTTGACCCAGAAGGGTGTCCAGTTTCAGTGGTCAGAGGAGTGTGAGGCGAGCTTTCAGAAGCTCAAGACAGCCTTGACCACCGCGCCCGTGTTGATACTACCTGCAGGTGCAGGGCCTTATACAGTTTATTGTGACGCATCTCGTACAGGGCTTGGAGCAGTATTGATGCAGGATGGTAAGGTTATCGCTTATGCTTCGAGGCAGTTAAAGATACATGAGAAGAATTATCCAGTTCATGATCTTGAGTTAGCAGCAGTGGTTCATGCCTTAAAGATCCGGAGGCATTATCTATATGGTGTGACATGTGAGGTGTACACTGATCACAAAAGCCTACAGTACTTGTTCAAGCAAAAGGAGTTGAATCTACGACAACGGAGATGGTTAGAGTTGCTAAAAGACTATGGTGTTACTATTTTATATCACCCAGGTAAGGCCAATGTGGTGGCCGATGTATTGAGTAGAAAGTATGCCAGCATGGGTAGCCTTGCATACATTCCGGTCAGTCAGAGACCATTAGCTCTAGATGTTCAGGCCTTAGCCAATCGGTTCATGAGATTAGACATTTCTGAGCCTAGCAAGGTGTTAGCCTACACGGTCGCTCGTTCTTCTTTATTAGAGCGTATCCGTGAGAGGCAATTTGATGATCCTCATTTGCGTGAGTTGAGGGATACAGTACAGCGGGGAGGTGCCACGCAGGTAAATCTAGATGATGATGGGGTATTGAAATTGCAGGGTCGAGTTTGTGTACCCAATGTCGAAGGGATTCGAGAGTTGATCTTAGCAGAGGCCCACAGTTCATGGTATTCTATTCACCCAGGCGCCGCGAAGATGTATCAGGACTTGCGACAGCACTATTGGTGGCGCAGAATGAAGAAAGATATCGTTGCGTATGTCGCTCGGTATCTAAATTGTCAGCAGGTGAAATATGAGCACCAGAGACCTGGTGGTGTATTCCAGAGGATTGAAATTCCCGAGTGGAAATAGGAGCGGATCACTATGGACTTCGTTACTGGACTTCCTTTGACTCGGAGGAAATTTGATGCTATTTGGGTCATTGTTGATAGGCTGACCAAGTCAGCACACTTTATTCTAGTATCTGTCTCCTACTCGTCGGAGAGGTTAGCAGAGGTTTACATTAGGGAGATTGTTCGTCTCCATGGAGTGCCGGTATCTATTATCTCTGATCGGGGTACGCAGTTTACCTCGCGGTTCTGGAGAGCGGTCCAGCAGGAGTTAGGCACCCAGGTTCAGTTGAGTACAGCATTTCATCCTCAGACGGATGGCCAGTCCGAGAGGACTATTCAGATTCTAGAGGACATGCTTCGAGCCCGTGTTATTGATTTCGGAGGCTCGTGGGACCCGTTTATGCCATTAGCAGAGTTTGCCTACAATAGCAGCTACCAGTCTAGCATCCAGATGGCTCCGTATGAGGCGTTGTATGGTAGGCGATGTCGATCACCAGTCGGAAGGTTTGAACCGGGAGAGGCTCGGTTTTTTGGGTACTTAGTTCAGGAGGCCTTGGATAAGGTCAAGACTATTCAGGAGAGATTGCGTTCAGCTCAGTCCAGGCAAAAGACTTATGCGGATCGTAAGGTTCGAGATGTAGATTTCATGGTTGGTGAACGAGTATTGCTCCGAGTGTCGCCTATGAAGGGCGTAATGAGGTTCGGGGAAGAAGGGCAAGCTCAGCCCTAGGTATATTGGTCCATTTGAGATTCTAGATAGAGTGGGAGGGGTGGCTTACGGATTAGCTTTGCCGCCTAGCTTATCAGCCGTGCATCCAGTTTTTCACGTATCTATGCTTCGGAGATACCACGGCGATCCCACACATGTGTTAGACTTCAGTACTGTCCAATTGGACAATGATCTATCTTACGAGGAGGAGCCGGTGGCTATTCTAGACCGGCAGGTTCGACAGCTGAGGTCGAAGAGTTATCCTTCTGTGCGTGTTCAGTGGAGAGGTCAGCCTCCTGAGGCATCGACCCTGGGAGTCCGAGTCTGATATGCGGAGCCGCTACCCACACTTGTTTCCTGACTCAGGTACTTCTTTTTTTGTCCGTTCGAGGACGAACGGTTGTTTTAGAGGTGGAGATTGTGACGACCCAAAGGGTCATCACTTATTTAATTAATCATTTCGAGCTTCTGAGGCCTTGAAAACCTCATTCTATGTTGCCTCGATTTACGTGCACGATCCGGACATGTAGCCGTAAAGATTTTGTGATAGAAAATATGAATTCTATGAGAAATTTGGATAAAAATGATATTAATATTGATATGGTTGACTTCGGTCAACATTTTTGGTAAACAGATCCGGACCCGAGATTGGATGGTCCCGAGAGGTCCGTAGGAAAATATGGGACTTGGACATGCGTCCGGAGTCGAATTCTGAGGCCGAGAGCCCAAGTTATGAATTTTTCTATGAAATTGTTTTTGTTGTAATTGTTAAAGGAAATAAATTAATTGACCTTGGTATCGGGCTCGTATTTTGGTTCTGACGCCCGGTACAAGTCTTAAATATTATATATGTGATTTCTGTAAAGTTTGGTGACGTTCGGATGTCGTTTGAGATGTTTTGGACCATGAGTTCCAAGTTTGAAAGTTTTGAAAACCAAAAGTATGAAAATCATGAAATTGAGGCTTGATTTGATGAAAACGATGTGAGATTGGCGATGTGATCGCACGAACAAGTTCATAATGTGTTTTTGAGGTTGTGTACATGTTTGGTTTGGAGCCCGGGGAGCTCGGGTAAAGATTTGATAGGCTGTTGGATGAAATTTTGAATTTTTGCATTGCTGGTTTTTCACCCAGCTGTTGTCTTCGCAATTGCGAAGTATTTCTCGCAATTGCGAAGGTGGCAGGTTAAGGCAGGGTTCGCAAATGCAAACCCTTGGTCGCAAATGCGAAGGGTGCCCAGGACCGTTTGGGTTCGCAATTGCGAACCAAACCTCGCAATTGCGAGGCCTCCAGTGAAAAGGCATGCTTCGCAAATGCGAAGCATTCTTCGCAAATGCGAAGGTCCCTCAGCCCAGCCTTGTTCGCAAATGCGAACAAATGTTGGCAAATGCGAAAGTCCCTGGAGGCCAGCCTGGTTCGCAAATGCGAACATATGTTCGCAAATGCGAAGCCCCCAGATTTGCCTTGGCTTCGCAAATGCGAACAAAAGTTCGCAAATGCGAACTTCCCAGCCTTAGCTTATTTTTCAAACTCCGGATATTGGTCGGGGTTCGCAATTGCGAACCCATGTTCGCAAATGCGAACACAAAGACCTGTAAAACACGATTTTCAGTTCATTTCTTCACTTTTTACTAACCAAAAACACCCATTTGCGATTCTTCATGGATTCTTTCTTCTTCAAAATAATTGTAAGTCACTTTTTACTTAATTCTTTCAATTTCTAACATCATTAAACATGTTTTTCAATAGAAATCAAAGGTTTTCATGGTAGAATTTCTTGTTTTTGTTGAATATAGGGTTTTTCATAAATTGGGAAATTGGACCTCGAATTGAGGTCCGATTTTGAAACAAATCATATACGTGAACTCGTGGGGGGATGGGTAACCGGATTTTGGTCCTAACCCCGAGTTCCGACCATGTGGGCCCGGGGTCAAAATTCACTATTCCGGGCAGAATGTTGTAAAAGTTGTAATTGGCCCTATGAATTAGTTTGTTGAGTAGTATTCATGATATTAAATCTATTGTGTATAGATACGATTTGATTGGAGCCAAATTTGAAAGAAAAAGACATTTCCACGGATTGAATCGTTCATAAACATTCGAGGTAAGTGTTTGTTCTATCCTAGCTTGAGGGAATAGGATTATGTGTTACGTGTTATGTGATCGAGTGTGGTGTATGGGCTGTGGTGACGAGCATCCATACACACTGGCGTCTAGTATGACCGTGAGTCGTTGAAAATGCTTATTTTGAGATATAATTACAGATGAATTGTTGAACCTTTGTCAGGTTGTAGAATTGTTATTGTTCTCCCTTGACGGGACTTGTTTTGAAGATAATTATTGACTGCCCTTATTGGGACAGTTTATGAATTACTGCTTCTTTCTTTGCCCTTAACTGTGATTGTTATTTGGGTGAGGAAGAGTGTTAATGCACGAAGGGTGATGTCGTGCCTTGTTTTATTATTTATGCACAAAGGTTAATGTCGTGCCATGTTTTATTGATTATGCATGAAGGATCATGCCGTGCCCTGTTATTGAACCATGTACGAAGGATCATGTCGTACTATGGATGTGAGGATGAGAGTAAAAGCACGAAGGGTGATGCCGTGTACTTTATTTACTTATTTGGTGAGGATGAGAGTAAAAGCACGAAGGGTGATGCCGTGCAACTGCTTGCTATTCCTTGATTTGATATTACTTGTGTTTCCATTATACTTTGTTTTTCCTTGTGAATATATTAATTGTTGAATTCTTTGAGATATTCCTTATTGTGTTATTACCTGGTTATTTCTTGTTATTCTGTGGTATACATATATATTGAACTGCACAGGTTTATGTGGGTGTCTGGTCCTAGGCTTGTCACTACTTCGCCGGGATAGGCCAGGCACTTACCAGCACATGGGGTCGGTTGTGCTGATACTACACTTCTGTGCGTTTTTGCACAGGTCCAGGTTACGATCAGGAGCAACAGCAGTAAATCGATTGCGTGGAAGTTGATCACATTTGAGACCGAGGTAGCTTGCGGACGTCCGCAGGCCCGGCGTCTCTCTCTTTATTTATGTTACTAGCTGTAGTCTCTTTGTTCCAAGACAAACAGGATTATGTTATATTTCTTTCAAACTTTTATGTGTAGTATTCAGTAGTAGTTCGTGAGTTGGTGACTCCACGTCTTGGGTAGAGGATTTCAATATGATTTTCATCTTGTAATTAGTTATTTCTATTTCGATAAAGTATTCCGCATTTATTTAATTAAAATTGTGTTAAAAATAGGATAGTATGAATACAGTGGCTTGCCTAGCTACCACGAGTAGGCGCCATCACGATCCCGATATTGGGGAAAAATCCGGGTCGTGACACTAAGGGGATGGGAATAATAAAAAAATATAAAGGAAAATCAAAAGGTAACAAGTGAGTGAGAATTCTGAAATGTTTTCAGTATTTAAACACATATTGCGGAAATGTAAATTCCTATCTTATTTTGGGAGTCTTGATGTGCCCGAGGTAGGCCTAGAGACAAATAAATTTTGAGAACTTCAAATACCAATAAATGCTTCATTTCATAATATAAAAATAGATAGATCCCAGAACGACACTAATATAAAAATAAATCACTACTGGCACTTGGCCTTATTACAATTTTTTTTGAAAAACAAGTAAATTTAAATCTATTTGGTCCAAGAAGAACCTTCCCAGATTCGATCTTCCGGCCTCCATCATACAGATCTCCCAACTCGTGCAATCCTAGCAGCAAGTGGGCTCTGGCCAGATGTCCCCTTCATCGTTCTGGCAATTTTCAATCCTCTTTATGAGTTTGCCCTCCAGCTCCACTATTCCTTGCTTCAGAAATTCCAGTTTCCTATTAGAAGTGATTGCCATCTCTTTGCACTTCTTGATCAGCCTCACATTCCTCTCATTTTCATTCTTAGAGTCGTGAATCCTGTTGCGCAACGTGTTGTGTTTGACTTGAGATTCAACTTCCTTGTCTATGATTATCTTCCCTCGACCAGTTCCTGGTGTCATCTTTCCTTTCAAATTATCCTCCAACCATGCTGAGTAGAGAGGCTTGCACCCTGCATGATACATGTCTAGCTCAATAGTTCTTTTCTCCAAAATGATTTTGCAGTGCCACATATGCTGAGCGCGGCACTTGTAAAGGACGTCGACATCTTGGATGTTTGTCCTGAAATGACTCATTTAGAAAACTCTTGGGACAACATATTTTTTTACCTGATTTCCTCAAAACTCTCATAGGGGCATATATCTCTCTCAACCCTATCACCACCAAGTGCGGAGCACCCTTGGACCTGATAATGAACTCGTCTGTTAGGAGCCATTCAACCATCCACTACAATTGTTCTTCGTTAAGATTGTCGAAGAACTCTATCCATTCTCCGGTGCATTCCTACTGAGCAAATTTGTCTGGAATATAAGTCATCTGCTTAGGGTGATGGAATGAAATGTGGTCGTTCTAAGGACTTCACAGAAATTCTTGGCGATAGCGACCCTTTTGGGTATGCTCCAACAACCATAACTGCAACAATAAATTACAAACCTCAAAATGGTTGACCCCTCTTTGACAGCGTTCCTGGGTTCTATAGATGTCATCTATCATTCTGGGGACTATGGTATATGTATGCTTATTAATCCGTTCCATCGGAGTCTTGGCGACCATGACCAACCTAGTGTGGATTCTTCCCTTTCTTCATCGGGAACTCTATCAGGCCAAGAAAGTACACAATGAATACAAACACACTATGATGAATGTGAACCAGAGAAGTGAGGGAGATCTCATCATGGTAAGAGCAAAAATACTTTCTATGGCCATACCTCTCGTACAAATATTTGAAAGGTATGTAGGAATCCTTCAAGAAAACTAGGTCAACATTCTTTTTCAGCCCCTTCATCTTCAGATATCCCCTACTCGTACAGGTTTCTGCTGCCAAAAGCCCAAGACAGTCCCAGGTCAATCCTGCAAATCCTTCTATTTCCTCTAAAAGCGGTGTCATATCTATGTCATTGAAGTAGACCATAGCACTTTCACTATCCCAGAATAAAGTGCCAACCTCGGCAAATTTTTGTTTGGTTCAACATCTAGCAAGGAAGGCAAGTAACCCAGGTACTTTTTCAAATGTTTATTTTCAGTTGAAGAAAGGTATTCTTACCAATATAGAAGTATTTGTGTGATGTTGTTAACCATATCGAATCTGGGGACCTCATTCCTCATTTTTTGCAAAAGAAAAGGTTTTGACCTTACCCCCACCAGACTCGACTAATTATACATTCGTGATCAACACATCGGTATTTAATTCTCCAAATTTATACATAAAACGTGGTTGTGCCCTTTGGGATTATGAAAAAGCTTATGGAAATTTGATAAGTCTTATGTTAAAGGATCATTATGTGGACAACATAACTGAACTGGTTAGGTTTGACCATGATGCATACACAATTTTAACTAGAGTAAGGTATATATGGGGTTTTAGAATGGTACCCTCAAGAGGAGAACTGGACGGGGAAAGCAGTGAACCGTTGAATGCACCGCTGATTGACTGGTTTTAACATAAATAAGCCTTTCCAAATTTAAGGGTAGTAAATAGGAAGAGCGCAACCACTTAATAAAGCATTGCTATAGGATTTGGTACACACAAGTGAAATATGATGTAGAGCATGTTTTATGCATCAATTAATAACATGTAGTCAAGTATTTTCACGTAGGAAAAAATAAATACAACATTCAAATAATTGGAAGACAATTACAGGAAAAAGAAAACAAAGAGGAAAGTCAGTTTCAGGGTTAAAGAACAATAAATGCTTGAAACATGATATTAAATTCAAATAAGAGAGAACAGGTACGAGATAAAGCACGCTTGAAAAAATTTGTAAAAAGATAAGTTCGTTATGGTAAGAGCCCAAAGGTATCCCAGCTGAGTCATCATGCTGTCGAACCCTTTTTTTTTTCCTTTCTCACGGAGAGAGGTCCAGGTTTCGACATTCCATGGGGTATGATAACTCATTTTCTTATGGGATTTGGGTATTTAAAGAGTCGCCACCTAATGAGTTATGGTGCATTTGGGCACCTTGAGTGATTCACTCTTGGATTTGTTTGTGTTACCAGAAATTTAGGGTAATGGCTCGAAATAACCTTGAGGGGAAAGTGTTAGTCACCCCCTTGTCCACAAGAGGCCGAACTTATATTCACAAATTAGTCCAGTACAAATAAACAGAAGAATCACATAGGTTGCAAGCAAGGCACGTTGGATAATTTAAGTAATAAGATAATGATATTTTGAACAAGTTGTAAAACAAAGGTTTAAATAGAAAAATGAATTTTTATAAAGGAGGAGTCCTAGGTTGGTTAGCCGATAGGATCACCCCACACAATGTCCGGTAAACGCTCTTCCTTGAGGGGATATGTTGATACCTAATTATTCCCTATATGTCCCAAAGTCTACATTGTTTTTTCTTAATCTTTTAAAGATTTTTTTAATCAATTTACTGCCCTATTTTATCAAGAAAATCCCAATAATTATCTCCAGAATTATCATTATGGTGATTTGTTCATTGAGTCTCATGTTTATATTAAAATATAGCTAAGGTATTTTTTTTTACACATTTTTTTTATAAATTAATTTGGTATTTTTACGGATAGAATTGCATATGTGCAATATTAGCCATTTTTAGGCTTAAATTCATCTCATATTCTTAAAATGGGATTTCATATTTTTAAATTGATAATTATGTATTATAGATCATTTTGGTGCTTTCAACTTTTTTCCATAAAATAATTTACTACTTTTTATAATTTTAAAAGGGAAAATTGGCTATTTAAATGATAGCCCAATTTGTTTTAATTTTACCCTAATATTTGATGCTAAATTGGAGCCCAATTTTAAGCCCAAGTTCAATAAAACCCAACACAGGGCCCAATTACACCTACCCGACCAAATACCATATTAAATCCTTGGCGTTGACCTAAAATATCAATGACCATCATCCGTTCTTACCATTTTAATTCCTAACGAATCCTTGCCCCCCCATACCCTTCATTTCCTTACTCGTCTCTATCTTTCTATCTCTGGTTCTCTCTAGAACCTTCCCCCCTTCCCTCATCACTGAAGATTTCCCTTCATCTTCTCCGCCTACCTTTTGTTCTGAATCCATGGTGGTTTCACCACCCACCAAGCCACATATGGCTCCTCACATTAGGTTACTGAAGCTTCGTGACTCGAAGGCAAAGAGTTGGGTCCTGACCTCTGTTGATTCAAGTTCCATAGCCACCTCAGGCCTTACTCCGGCAAGTCGTGTCTGTTCGATTTTTGCCTCAACTCTTCCTACTTAGGTCCAAGTCTTTCTCAACATTTGGATTCCTCTGAAAACCCTGGCTTTAAGGTTTCAAGGATCTCTTTGGATCTGTTCAAGATCTATTATTTTCCTAAGATTTTAAACAATTTTCTGATATTTTTTCAAAAGTTATGCTTTCAAAACCTTTATTTTTCGATCTAGTGTTTTGAGTTATGTTTTTCTAATTTTCTTGTGTGTTTCATTGGTTTTCTTATTCTCATGTGTGTTTTATACTATGTTTCTCCTACTGTTCTTGTTAAAATTTATTCTACCATGTTCTTCTACTATGTTTCTCCTACTGTGCTCTTCTTAAAATTTCTTCTACCATGTTCTTCTACTATATTTCTCTTTTTGTGTTCTTGTTAAGATTTACCCACCATGATCTTATTTGTTTCTTATTGCAGTTTGTACTGTTATTTCGCATATTACTTTTTACTATTGTTTTTCTTGAATTTCTGTTGCTAAAGGAACATGTTGAAAGGTCTCAATTCCTTTCATAGACCTCTCAATCTGTTTCAAGTAGTATCTTTTCCCCAATCACTCACCCTTTCATCTCTGCACTCGGTTAGCGGCAAGAACCCTAAATTTGGGGATTCATTCGAGTTTGCGGTCCTTGGCTATGTAATTTGCTGACTCTTTATCTCTGAACTTACTTGATTTCAAAAACCCTAATTTTTAGACCTATTTTAGTTCCTGGAATTGTTTCAATTTTGTTTCTTCTTATGATTCTGACTTTTTACAAACTCTATAAGACCTTTTACTTGATCCCTTCTCGCATGTCCGATACTAGTGTACTCTTTATATGTGCTGGACTTCCCGTTTAAAATCTCTTTAAAATTTGATTAGTTTCAGACTTCCTTCTGTATAGGGTCGTTGTTTACTAATTTCCCTAAGACTCGATTTAAGTTATTTGACTTTCATTAACTTTTCTGACTTTGTTCATTCAAGGAACTGTTGATACCCAATTTTCCCTTATGTATTTTTATACTCAAAATACTTTCAAAATAGCATGTAGATGCATATACAAGCATCCCCAAAGGTTTTGGTATTTTTTCTAAATTTTTAAAAAAATTTAAAACTAATTTATGGCCTATTTTTGCACTATAAAAAACCAATAGTTATTCCCAGAAATCGTCATTTTGGTAAATAATTAATTTTATGATCTCATTTATATAATTTACATGATTTTTACATAATTTTACAAGTCCATTTTGGTATTTTAAAACTAAAATTTCATGATATTGCAATTTTAGCCTATTTCTCAATTTAATAGCATTTTTAATAACAAAATCAATACCAAAATTTTAAAATTAATACTTACATATGGTTTTCTAACCCAATACTTTTTAATTTTATTTTAACATCTTATACTATTTTTATAAATCCAAAAGGGAAAAATCGCTATTTCAATTTTGGCCTCAAATTGCTTTCAATTTTAGCCTAATTTTGACCCTTATTAACACAATTAAACGACCCAATTAACCCGACCCATAACTAATTCATTAACCTGACCTAGCTTCAATTCAATCTGAGCCATTGATCAATTGTGATCAACAACCCAGATTAATTTATCCTAAAATAAATCAAACAACACCCCCCCAAACCCTTCACATTCAAAGACCGGTCTCTCCCTCCCTCTAGCCCTTCACCTCCCCCTTCTCTATAGAACCTTCTGGTTTATCTTCTCCGATGGGTCTCACAGCCTCTTCGACCAACTCCTGCCTCGCTTCTTTTGATCATCAGCCGCCGTGAAACCTTACATCACTGGTTCCCTTTATCTTTGGAACTCCAGGGGTTTCCACCATACGAGATGGTCGCTGAAGCCTTTCCTGGGTCCATTTCCGGCCTTTCTCCGATGGGTTTTGGTCTGATAATGCTTTGAACAACATTATTAAAGTGTTTTGCAGACAGGTTCCTCACCTTACCAATTTTATTGGAAAGCCTAATTTTTTCCTAAGTCTCTTAATCTGTGTCTTTCTAAAATGATTTTTTAGTTTATTCTTTTAGTTTTACTCTACTCACTACTCGATTTCTCTAATTATTCAAGTTCTCTTCAACGTCTTGATCTTCTATTCAAAACTAGGGTTTTCGACCCTGTTTTTAAAATCACTATATCTTCTGCTTCTTTTTGAGTATTTTGTGATTATTCTATTTGTGTTTATGCTATAAGATTGTTATTTTGAGCTCCATTTTACTAGGGTTCCAACCCTCTATTGCTTATATGATTTTTGGTATAACGTTCTCTGATTTTCATGCCTATTGTGTTTATAGGTCTAATTGTTATTCAAATGATTTTGTGCATCTCTTTGAATCCCTGATTTGTGTGTATTTTCCTTAAGGGTTCTTACACCGACTTTTCGAATTATTGCCTTACTTGTGAGATGCTCTCTATACTTGGTGTTGATTCCCTCTAATTTTGGTCTTGTCTGTGATTCTTTGACTGATTTCACAGTTGATTTACATGCTTACCATATTTGTGCTCTTAAATATATTTTCAAATGTTCAACATATATTTTCTTTATTTGGGGCATTATGTACTTGGCTATTATTACATGTTGCATGCTTATTGATCGACTGATTGATTATTTCCTTATCTGATACTCCTATTCGAATCATGAATCCCTGATTAAAGGAATTAATACCCCATGACTAATTTAAATTGGTATTTTTTCTATAATTATGTACCCGTTACTCTATTCTCTATTGGTATTCAACAAACTATAAGTACTCCTCTAGTCTTCTCACACACACACGAACAAAATTCATTATTCTGAACTCTCTCATTGCTTTCTCTTGTTCCTACATAGTCTCTCTCAGCTCTCTTGTGACTGCTGGTTTCCCAATTGGTTTGAAACTCAGACTGTGTTTTAGACTATTTCACTATTCTATTATACTGTTATTGCTCACTTCTATTGCTCTGTATACTGCTGCTCACCTCTCTGCATCTCTCTGCACACTATTGCTCACCACCCTACATATTATTTCTCCATTCTGATCTGTATTACCTTACCATCAACTGGTATGACTCATATTTAATTTACAACTTCAAAGCAATAGGTTTTTATTTGTATTGCACTTTCTCTTGCTTCGTATATGCTTCTACTTATGGCTCTGCTGTTTGCATCATAATTAGCATGCCTCTTTGCTAGTTCAATGATAGGATTACCCTTCTCCCAATTCAGCATGTCCACTGATTTTTATTAATGCATGTCTCATCTGTCCCTTAGTCCAGTACATGACCAGCACGTAATCCTGACCCCTTTTAGTTGGAACATGTTTGAATGTTTAAAGCCCTGAAGTACTTCTATTTGATGTCTGTGTATGTGTAATTGTGTTCTCTTGTAGGAGTTACTTGTCCCCGTGTCCCTTGCCCCTATTTGTGTTTGTATTCCCTGAACACTATGTGATACTCTAATCAAATTTTGTTTCACTTTCAATCATCTCCTACTCTTCTCTTGTTTTATTTCAAAACTGGTTCTATATGGACCATCTTTCAACTGTTTTTAACTCAAATTCTTTAAACCCTATCACGATCTCACCATTCCTAGAATTTAGGTTCTACCATCTTCGTGTAAGCATTGCTTTCGGAACCTTGAGAACCCACTAAACATTAATGCATAAGGCTGGTAATTCTACACTTGCACTTGTCTTATTAATTTGTTTTGGGTGCCTGGTATTGGCCGAGGGCCCCAGTGGCCCCTCAAGGAGCGTTGCCGCACCCAAACCCTCGGTAAAGGCTGTGAAACCCTGAAGAAGTGAGGTTGGAGATTTGGTCTTGGCTAAAGGCTCCCTATGGATTAACTTCTTATTTTTCTTTTTACCACTGTAATTTAATTACTTAGTCTGTAATTTAATAACATTGGTCTGTAATAACTTGTAATGAACAATAGGGCTTATAGTGAAATTGGGTGGGATTATGCATGCTTAGCTTTAAGTAATGGGTAGAAAACATGTCTATAGGATTTTATTTGTCTACTTGTGCAATAGAAACCATGTCTTGGGGGCATACATCTCATGCGACTAAAGATCATGTATTTAAGCTCTTTTACTATTAGCACATTATTTATTTTAATAACCACAATCTATTAATAATTAACCGGACTGCAATTGCATTTTGATATCATGTTTTAGGACCTTTGTATGCATTATATATCATGTATGTAGGGCTGTATTTGTAATAGTTTAATACCTCACTGATTTTGTTTAACATGCATAAGGCTGGTTAACATGTTTTCTCTAAAACTAAAAAATGACGTACATGTCCACTTTCTTTTATGATTAAAATAGCACCAAGGCAAGCCATAGCAAGATAAAATTGACTAACCATCTCAATTGTGTTTAGACCACTCGCAACCTTCCGACTATCCGAATTTGTTTCCTTTCTGTAAGGGCCTCTTGGTTTTCTTACTAAACTTTTTGTCCTATTTTCTAAATAATCATAGTTGTGTAAATACATTCTATTTAGCTACTTTTTTCAGAATTGCGTTATTGTTTTCTAAAACTCATCAGGACACTATGTCCACTGTGATTTTCTCAAAACTATAGTTCAAAATTAATGTATTTATATGCTTCAGCTTTACATTTGTGAATGGTTTTACATCTGTCCTAAACATTTTCCTATCTCTTCCGTCCGAAATTATTTTCATAATAGAATACTATACCTGCTAAGCCCTATCGTATAATTTTGAGTATGTTTAAAACATTTTCTCCGATTTCTAAAATGTTACATATGTCCTCCCTTTTCCCCAAGTTCTGAAAGTTTGTGTCCAATTCTTTCGGCAAATTTTGCTTAAACCCTTCAGCTCCTGTCTTAATATATTTTTGAACGTTCCAGTTTTTAACTCTCATTCCTTAGACCTTAAATGTGATTGAGACATGCTAATTAAATGCTATCCATGGAGGGTTTCTTGAGCCTTTTGTTTTCTTTATATGATCCCTTGCATGAAGTCCTATTTGTTTTTGTATGTCGCCTAGTGTTTTGACCTTTAAACCTAAGGGTTCATCCTAGTCCTTACCTTATAGGAATAGTGGTCATAAATACCCTCTAGGATTATAGGATGGGACGGGTAATAGCACGCGATAAGCACTCGTGACCAATCCACACGTTTAAATAACCTTTATAGGGCGGGAAGGCTAGACATGGAGATGATGATTGTGCGCTAATATCTCATGTAAGAATGATTGCTGGGTATTGCACCAACGCGATCCATATTATATTTAAACCTAGGGCCCTTCCTCTTTATTTATATGATATGATGTTTTTCTTTAAAAACATTATGTTTTTCTTTCTAAAGCCACTTATGTCTTTTCTCTCTTTTCTTTCAAAATTTTCAATTTATTTGTATTCCCTATGTGCAAACCTTGTTTGTTTACTCCTACTCTTCTTAAAGTCACAACAAAGCAAGGCCGAGAACTACACTAGTGGATCTTGAGGGGTGCCTAACACCTTCCACCCGAGATAATCTCAAGCCCTTACCCGAATCTCTGGTTTTCCTTCATATCCTTTTCTTTTCTCTAACAGTGTCCTAATGCACTATAATCATTAGGTGGCGACTCTTCAAATTCCATAACCCGGTTCCTCAAAAGGGAACAAGAGTTGTTTTGTCCATAATGTTGTAAACCCGATTACGACTTAGGGGGAAAGGGGGCATCGACAGCGTGGCGACTCTGCTGGGGATTTCTTTTAGGCTTTTACATTACTTTCTTTTGTGACTTTATTGCTTACTTAATCGCATTTATTTCCCGTTCTTGATTATTTCATCGCAATTACTAACATGGCTTCATGTTTTCCTTTCCTCTTTAATTCTTCTTTTACTACTTTATTATTTCAATTTCGTTGTAATTTCCGATTATTTATTGTAGTCTTTATGAACGTAAAAATACATGCAATTTGCTTCATTATTGTAACTACATTCCTCAACATCATATTCCACTCGTGCCAAAACGAATCCTATAGCAACGCTTATAACGAGTGGTTGTGCCCTTCCAACATCATTAACCCCCAAAATGTGGCAAAGGCATATTTGCGGTAAAACCAGTCGATCAACAGTGTAGTCAACGGTTCCGCGCCTTTCTCTCATGAGTTTTCCACTCAAGGGTACTTTGTCTAGCACTTCAAAAGTAGAAACCTTATTCGAATAAATTGTTCATGCATCATGGTCAAACCTAGTCGAGTCAGTTATGTTGTCCGCATAATAACCCCTTAAGATAGCCTAAACAAAAGTCCATTGGGTTTCATTGAGACCCAAACGGACACCTTCGCGTTATGTGCATTTATTTGGAGAACGTAAGTGCTTTGTCTTGCTAATTATTGATTTAAAGAAGTCGAGTCTGGCGGGGGTAGGGTCTAACCCTTTTGTTTTGCAGAAATGAGGCACGAGTTCCCCAAATTTGGTATGGTATCCAACATTCACCCAAGGTTGCTAAGCTGGTGGGAAGATCTTCATGGTAATGATAAAACGCTCGTCCGCAAATACTTAGGAAACTGCCCTCACTTCTAGAAATCCAACCCAAGAACAAGACCATTGAGGCTGCCACTTTGTTTTGGGATGGTGATCGATCAATGTTCCGCTTCGGGGATTTGAAAGTGACCCCTTTACTAGAATAGATAGGGGGCCTAGCTTGTATCCCTTGGGACACTCTGGGTTTGCTTATGCCGGAGAACCACACAGGTAGAGGCTTTCTTAAGATGATGGGACTCAAGAAAAATCCTGACCTTTCTTGCTTGTAGGAATCCTACATACCATTCAACTTCGTGTACGAGAGAATGGCCACAACAAATCCTATCTCACCAACTTGGATGAATTCCCTCTCACTTCTTTGGGACATATACATACAAGGGTGTTCGTATTCATGTTTTGCTTCTTGGGCATGATAATTTTTCCTATGAAGAAGGCTAGGATCCATACCAGACTAGCTATGGTAACCAAGACATTAATGGAAGTAATCGATGGACAGTCTTTCAGCATAGTGACTATGATCATCGCGAAAATATATCGAGCCTTAGGAAAGTGTCAGTGAGGGGCTCCACATTTTGAGGGTTGTAATCTGCTGCTTCAACCTTGGCTCATGGAACACCTCCAGAAAGGTGACTACAAATAGGAAATTATCTGTAGGGATTGGGATGACCATATCGCTTTTCATCACCTAAAGCGAATGAACTTCATGCCCAACAGGTTTGCTCAGCTAGAGGACGCTAGTGGATGGGTAGAGTTATTCGAGAATCTAAAAGAAGAGAAAATTCTATTGATGTTCGAGTGGTTCCAAATAGAGGAGTTTATCATCTGTTCGCGAGACGCACCATTCCACAAACTCATTGGTCTAAGGGGAACTCATCCTTACGTCCTACTACGGGCCATGAGTCAAGCTGGAAGAAAACAAATCATACCCAGGATAGAGAAAATGAGTCATTTCAGGGCTGACTTTCAAGATGATGATAGCCCGCAGAGGTGTCACGCTCATCATATGCGGCACTGCAAGCTAGTCTAGGAAGAGAATCTATTGAACCTGACAGGTATCATGCCGGGTATGCGTCACACTACACAGGTTGGTTGGAAGATGATCACATTGGTTTGGGTCCTCCAGAATTCGTCCACGGTCATAGGATCATTGACAAGAAATTGAAGCGCAAGTTAAATACAATCAATTGCACAAGAAGATGAAAGAATGTGAGAATGAACATCGGGAAATACAGGAAGTCCAAGAAAAACAGATCAGCGAATGGAAGGATATGGCTGTCAACGCCAATAACCGTTTGGGGTATCTGAAGCGAGGTCAAGCGCAATTGGAAGGAAGTGTAGGTGGACATCTAGCTCGAGCTTATCTGTTGTTAGGGACACTCGAGTTGATGCAGCTGTATTAGGGAGGCAAGAGTACTTAATCTGGGGAAGGTCCTTCTGGGACCAAAAAGTTAGGATCTTTTATTTCATGCTCTCTTAATGTAATAAGGCCACTGGGCATTAGTGACATTTTTTATGACTCATTTTTTTCAAGACTCGTCTTCTTTTATCAATAAAATGACACATTTTGCATTATAAGTTCTCCAAAACAATTTGTCACTAGGCCTACCTCGGTCACAACGAGACACCCAAAATTAGGACGTGATTTATATTCCCGCACAATGTGTTTAATTATTACAATATTATTTATCAGAATCCGCACTAACTTTTTACCTTTTGTTTTTCTTTTATTTTTATTCCCCTCCATAAATGTTAGTTCGGAAATTCTGGCACCATCAGAATACTCAACAAGATCCAAAGGTCCTCCACCTCCTTCTCCTCTGAGTACTACCAGAAATAGGAACAAAGGCAAAATCGGAGATACATGTGCTAGGAAGGAACTTGAGGAAACTTCTCAGAACACCGTAATTACCAAGGAGACTGCTGCTCATCCGGAGCAAACTTTGCTAAGATTCCGAGAGGAATTAGACCTAGTTAGAAACCTAGCAACCTTGTCAATAACTCTTGACACTCCCGATGTTAACACTCAGAACCCCGCACCATCACAATACATCCCAGAACCTCCAATGCAATCCAATCATAACACTCCACTGCACATTCCTGAACCACAAAACACTACAAAAGACCATAACACTCCAATATTTGTGGACACTTTGCCGCATTACAGTCATAAAATCACCAGTGTAGTCGAGTCAGATGATAGGAGCTCTCTCATTTAGAATTTGGCCGCTGAGATCAATAATTTGACTAGCCGGGTCCAAAGTTTCAAAGGTGACAAAGGTGTTAAAGGTTTGAACTATGAAGATCTTTGTGTTCATCCAGATGTTGAGCTCCCGGAGGGGTACAAACCTCCCAAGTTCAAGATGTTCGACGGTACAGGTGACCCCAGGGTCCACTTGAGAATGTATTGTGGCAAGTTGGTAGGAGTCGAAAGGGACGAAAAGATCCGCATGAAGCTGTTCACGAGGAGTTTGAAGTGTGATTCTTTATCCTGGTATATTAGCCAGGATGCGAAAAGATGGACTAGTTGGGTGAACATGGCGTCTGACTTTATGGATCTGTATAGGTTCATCACTGAGAAAGCACCAGTTGTGTTCTATATCCAGAATCTAAAGAAGAAGCCTACAGAGACCTTTCGCCAGTATGCTACTCGTTGGAGGTCAGAAGCTTCTAAGGTCAGACCGGCCTTGGAGGAAGAACAAATGAATAGTTCTTTCATCCGTGCTCAGAATCCGCAGTATTACGAGAGGCTGATGCTAATAGAGGGCCAAAAGTTCTCCGACCTTATCAAGTGGGAGAAAGGATCGAAGAAGGAATTAAAAATGGTATGGTCACTAACCTTGAGGCACTGCAAGCTACCAACAAGGCCTTACTGTCAGGTGGCTCATTGAAGAAAAAGGATGTGAATTCTATAATGGCTGCGCAAAGAATAACTCCCCTATGAAGTACGAAACCTATCCCTCAACTCGACTCACATATCAACCTACCCTAAACTACCAAGCACCATAACCCACTTACCAAATTCCACCATATGCCTACCTATCACCTCCACCGCTCAAATATCAACCCACTTCACCAAGATATTCCCAACCTGCACTTGTGTACCAAGCATATAATTCCCAACCTTCTCACATCCCATCACACCCTACCCGCCAAAACATTCCTCGACCTAGACCAAACTTCGACCACAAACCTCCCAGAAAATATACTTCCATAGCCGAGCTAATTGACCAATTATATGAGAAACTCAAAATAGCTGGTTACATTACCCATATCCCTGCCGTAACTCTAGAAAACCCTTCCCAATAGATCAACTTGACAAAATTTGCGCATACCTCCAGGGATGAAAGGCCATACAATCGACGAGTGTCACTCATTGAAAGACAAAATTCAAAACCTCATTGACAACAAGATCATTATAGCATAGGAGCCCTCTCCCAATGACCGTAACAACCCTATGCCTGACCACAAGGGTGTAGGCATCCATATGATCGAGATTGACGATGAATGTGACCCCAAAGGGTCAATCGATCGGATAGTGGAAGGAGACAAAACCAAATGATGTTGAGTTTGCGGTTCCAGAGGCACCTGCGCCGTTTGAAGTTATAGTTTTACCCAGGGTACAAATTCCAGTCTCCATGATGGACATAACCCCATTCAAGACAAATGCTATACCTTGGGATTACACTACTAAGGCTAGAAGGAAGGGAAAGACATAAACCGGGGAAGAAATTGCCACACAAGGGAAGACCAGGACAGGAAGCGTTTACACCCAGGAACATTTAGCTGAGTCTAGCAAGCAGGCCTCCAGGCGAGCTATTAAAACTGGACTTGATGACCTTTGGAGGAAGGTACAGACCAAAGAGTACTCAGTCGCTGAGAAACTAAACAAGACGCTAGCACATATTTCTATCTTGGATCTTCTAAAAAGATTCGAGTCACATAAAAAATGCCTTAATGAAAATACTGAGTGAAGCGCATGTTCCCAGCAACATAATAGGAGGCGAAGTGGCAAACATGGTAGGGCAGGTACTGGAAAGCCATAAGATCACTTTCCACGAAGATGAACAACCGTTAGAAGGGCTTGGTCACAACAAAGTGTTGCACATCACTGCACAATACTAGGATCACTTTATCACCAGGATTCTAGTCGACGGGGGATGCAGCCTAAACATTTACCCATTAGTAACTCTCAGGACATTGGGTAAGGGATTGCACGAGATCAAAGATAGGGATATCAGTGTCAAAGCTTTTGATAGTTCTCAAAGGTCCACCATTGGAGAAATTAGCTTATGCCTGCAGATGGGATAAACCTGGTTCGATGTTGAGTTTTAAGTCATTGACGTACCAATGTCCTACAATTTGTTGTTGGGACGACCCTGGATCCACGTTGCGGGGGCTGTGGCGTCAAGTTTGCATTAGGCTATAAAATTTGAATGGAATCATCAGGAAGTAATCATCCATGGCGAAGGTAGCAACCCCATATAGAGTCGCCAAGCCATTCCGATGATTGGAGGAAGAATGAGGATAGGTGGAGAAACATATCATCACATCGAATGAGGCAACGCAATTGAAAAAGACAAGTGGTGGGATAGAAAAATTGAGAGCATTCTGAATTGGAGCGGATACGAGCCCGGAAAGTGACTTGGCAAGAATCTCCGGGGCATCACCAAGCCTATCAAGTTGAAAGAGCATGGAACTACTTTTACCCTTGGATATGAATACACTTGGAATGAGTTCAACAACTGGTCATCGCTATGGCTCGGTCCTTACTACCCATTGAAGCACCATATATCTCAGTTGGAGTAGACTTTCTATCCAGCCAACGTTATATATGGATCGGAGGAAGATGTAACACCCCGCCTATGGCCACACATGGACCCCTCGCAGTGGTGGTGCCGACCGTGCCACACATGGACACGCAGCCTAAGGAATTGTTACCCTTGGGTATAGGAGCATTCCACGCATAGCTGTAGCTACTGGGAATCGAACCTAAGACCCCAAGGCTTTTCAGGGATTTTACTCCCTCACCTACCCGCCGCTGTGAGGGGTCCATGTGTGGCCATAGGCGGGGAGTTACAGAAGATGAGACACAGGCAGCAATGAAGAACCTGCATCTGGAGGATGACATGGATTGTTATGTTATCTTCTAGGAGGAGGGGGAAGAAGGCCCTTCCATTCAAGCTATGAACCAAGGAGAATACCTCACCAATTGGTTAGTCAGGACCACCAGTGCCCGGAGAGCCTCGGGGTAGAAAGGATAAATGATGCACTATGCATCACATTTTACTTTTTTTGGTCGATTTTACTTTCCTGCATTGTCTTTACTTTTGAAAAGAGCTCCGATGTTTCAAACACTTATGAATTTAATCGAAAACATTTTCCAAGATTATCTTTATATCTCACTCTTATTAGTTTCTCTATCATTTACTTTATTTTACACAGTATTATGATTGCATATCTTGATGATGAACCAACGACTATAACATTAAACGAGGCAATGCAACAAATAGACATAGATTCAGAAGAGGACGAAATACCAGAAGAGATTGCCGGGGAGGTTGAGAACTTGAGAATAGGCCTAAGTCTAACTTAGATGAAACGGAGGTCATTAATTTGGGGGATGCAAAAAATGTCAAGGAAACACGTATCAGCGTACACCTGTCACGATTAGAACAAAAAGAGTATACAGAGTTCCTAAAAGAATATGAGGATATATTCACCTGGTCGTATGATGATATGACCGGTCTCCGTACATCCATTGTAGCTCACAAGTTTCCAACAAATACGGCATGCCCACCGATCAAACAGAAACTCAGAAAGTTCAAGCCAGAGATGAGTTTGAAAATCAAAGAAGAGGTGACCAAGCAAGTCAAAGCCAGGGTTCTTAGAGTGGTAGAGTATCTGACATGGTTAGCCAACATTTTGCCGGTACCGAAGAAGGATAGGAAGGTTAGAGTCTGTGTCGTGTACCGGGATCTCAACTGGGCCAGTCCTAAAGATGATTTCCATTTGCCAAATATGCACATATTAATTGACAATTGTGCCAAACATGAGCTGCAGTCATTCGTTGATGTTTTTGCTGGATACCATTAGATATGAATGGATGAAGAAGATGCAGAGAAAAGGGCATTCATCACGCCGTGGGGAATGTACTGTTACAAATGATGTCGTTCGATTTAAAGAATGCAGGTGATACATACATGAGGGCCATGACAACTATCTTTCATATCATGATACATAAAGAACTCGAGGTGTATGTGGACGAAGTCATCATTAAATCCAAGAAAGCTGCAGGTCACAGGAGAGATTTGAGAAAAATCTTCAATAGGCTGAGGAGATACAACTTAAAATTGAATCCCGCCAAGTGTGCATTCAGGATTCTATGGAAAATTATTGGGTTTCATTGTGAGTCGCCAGAGAATAGAACTGGACCCGTCAAAGGTTAAATCCATACAATAGTTGCCACCACCAAAGAGCAAGAAGTATGTGATCAATTTTCTGGGAAGACTCAACTATATCAGCTAGTTCATAGCCCAGTCCACTGTCATTTGTGAACCCATTTTAAAGATGCTAAAGAACGATGCCGCCACTAAATGGACTAATTATTGTCAAAAGGCTTTTGATAGAATTAAGGAATACTTGTCAACACCACAAGTCTTGGTTCCACCCGAGCCAGAGAGACCCCTATTGCTTTAACTCGCAGTATTGGATGGAGCATTTATGTGTGTTTTGGGACAACATGACTAAACCGAAAGAAAGGAACAAGCCATCTATTACCTCAGCAAGAAGTTTACCATGTACGAGGCTCAGTACTCCTTATTAGAGCGCACTTGCTGTGCTGTAACCTGGGTAGCTCAAAAGTTGAGGCATTACTTTTGTGCCTACACAAATTATCTCATATCTAGAATGGACCCATTCAAATATATTTTTCAGAAGCCCATGCCTACTGGTAAGCTCGCCAAATGGCAAATCCTGTTAAGTGAGTTCGACATTGTTTATGTTACCTAGAACGCGGTCAAAGGGAAAGCTTTGGTAGATCACCTCACCGAGAATCTTGTAAGAAGAGAATATGAACCTCTAAAGACGTATTTTCCTTATGAAGAGGTAGCCTTCATAGGAGAAGACATTGTAGAATCCTATGACAATTGGAGGATATTTTTTGACAGAGCCGCGAATTTCAAAGGAGTTGGTATAGGAGCGGTCTTGGTATTAGAAACTGGTAAGCATCACCCAGTATCCGCCAAGCTCAAATTCCCGTGCACCAATAATATGGCCAAATACGAAGCCTACATTCTAGGGCTCAAACTGGCAATTGACATGAACATTCAAGAACTATTAGGGATCAGAGACTCGAACCTACTCATATATCAAGTTCGAGAAGAATGGGCAACCAAGTATTCCAAAATACTCCCATATCTGCATCATGTACAGGAGTTGAGGAAAAGATTCAAAAAGACAAAATTCCAGCACGTTCCCAGAATGCAGAATGAGTTTGCCGATGCTTTAGCCACTTTATCATCTATGATCCAGCATCATGATACAAACTTTATTAAACATATTCAAGTCAAGATTCACAATCAGCCGGCTTATTGTACTCACATCGAGGAACAAGCCGTTGGGAAGCCTTGATTCCCCGATATCAGAGAATACCCGACAAAAGGAGAGCGCCCAGAACTTGCCAATGGTAAAAAAAATGAACACTTCGGAGATTGTCCAACAACTTCTTTCACAGTGGAGGAATTCTGTATACGAGGACTCCTGATTTGGGATTATTAAGGTGTGTCAAGGCAAGAGAAGCAACTAGACTATTAGAGAAACTGCACGCGGGAGCCTGTGGACCGCATATGAATGGTTTCGTGTTGGCGAAGAAGATACTTCGAGCAGGGTATTTTTCGATGACAATGGAAACGGACTGCATCTAGTATGTCTGCAAATGCCACCATTCTCAAATACATGCAGATATGATAAAGGTACTACCAAACGAGCTTACTGCAACAAGCTCGCCATGGCCATTCTCCGTTTGGGGAATGTATGTCATTGGACTGATCGAACATGCAGCATCAAACGGGCACAGGTTCATCTTAGTGGCAATTGATAATTTACTAAATGGGTCGAAGCAGCATCGTACAAGGTAGTCACCAAAAAGGTAGTAACAGATTTTGTCCGTGATCGTATAGTCTATATGTTCGGGATTCCAGAATCAACCATCACCGACAATGGTTCTAATTTCAATAGTGACCTGATGGAGGCGATGTGTGAAACATTCAAGATTAAACAAAAGAACTCTATGGCTTATAGACCTTAGATGAATGCAGCTATAGAAGCAGCTGATAAGAATATCAAGAAAATACTAAGGAAGATGACCAAAAAGCACAAGCAGTGGCATGCGAAGTTGTCGTTTGCCTTACTTGGTTATTGTACCACGGTCCGCACGTCAACCGGGGCCACTCCCTACATACTGGTTTATGGTACAGAAGCAGTCATCCCTACTGAGGTAGATATTCCCTCCCTAAGGGTCATACAAGAAGCGGAGCTTAGATGATGCAGAATGGGTCAAAAGTCACTACGAGAAATTAGCTCTCATTTGACGAAAAGAGAATGAATGATATCTATCACAGTCAACTATATCAGAACAGAATGTCCAGAGCCTTCAACAAGAGAGTCAAGCCGGGGAAGTTTTCGCCGGGGAAGCTGGTATTAAAGAAGATATTTCCGTATCAAAATAAAGCCAAAGGGAAATTCTCTCCCAATTGGCAGGGTCCATACATGGTTCATCGAGTTGTGACTGGAAGAGCCCTTATTCTCACAGAATTGGATGCAGGAGTTTGGACAAAGCCTATCAACTCAGACGTAGTGAAAAGATACTACATTTGATCACATGTTTTTCTTTCTTGATGTATTTTGAACTACGCCTGACCCGATTCCCGTTTAAGAGGGGATACGTAGGCAGACCTATGGGTTCGATCACATCTTAATAACAATTCCATATTTCCCCCGCAATAGGGAATGGGGCAGAATTTTGAGGAATCGATACACGTTCAGTCATTCAGCATAGCCGTCAGTAGCACCAGCCCAGTAAACTGGGGCAGAATTTTGAGGAGGACCCTCAAAATTCTGGAACAAGCAAGGTTGTAGTGTCTTGAACCACATTGCAGTTCTTAGTTCATCCATAATAAAACCGTTTTCAAAATTTGTACTAACATTATATTTACTAAGTCATGCATAAGCATCATTTTCATCACCATCATTTAGCAACGCTACCCCAATGATACGTGACGCCAATGGCCAGGGGGTACGAACTAACCTTTCCCCTCTACAAAAATCATGACTTTTCTTTGAATGTAGGTACCCCAGGTTGCAAATTATTGAATAAAATCACACACTCGTGCTCTTCAAGTGTGAGGACAATCTCTTATTTGCAAAATCACTATCCACACTCAACGCTCCCTATCTGTAGTAATAATGCAAACCATCTACCAGCTAAGAATACTCACTGTGATTCATTCTTTTACATGCCATACTACAAAGGCTACTATCTACATTTCGAGACTATGCTCTGTCTCCATCTGCATTTTGCATAAGGCTATTCTCTACCTTCCGAGGTTAAGCTCTACTTCCATACTATATAAGGCTACTATCTACCTTTCGAGACTAAGCTCTGTCTCCATCTGCATTTTGCATAAGGCTACTTTCTGCCTTCCGAGGTTAAGATCTACCTCCATACTGCATAAGGCTACTATCTGCCTTTCGAGACTAAGCTATGTCCGCATCTGCATTTTTGCATAAGGCTACTCTCTGCCTTCTGAGGTTAAACTCTACCTCCATATTGCATAAGGCTGCTATATTCCTTTTAAGACTAAGCTCTGTCTCCATCTACATTTTGCATAAGGCTACTTGTGACAACCCGGCCCATCGTCACGGGAATTACCACCCCGTTATGTTGAAATTGTATGTTTTATGACTTTATATCAAAGTCTATCGGGTGAGTTAGGAGTGAATTGGATTGAAAATGAGGCATATAGCCTTTGTGAAAGAAACTTGAATAAAGAAAGTCAACCCGGAGTTGACTATTTGGTTAGAGGGCTCGGAATCGGATTCCGATGATTCGGTTAGTTCCGGGAGGTGATTTGTGACTTAGGGGAGCGATCGGAATTGAATTTGGAGGCCCGGTGTAGAAATAGGCTTGAATTGGCTAAGGTTGAATTTTGGCGAAATCCGAACGGTAGGTGAGATTTTGATCCGGGGGTCGGAATGGAATTCCGACAGTTGCCGTAGCTTCGTTAGGTGATTTTGGATGTGCCTACAAAATTCCAGGTCATTCGGACGTCGTTTGGTTGGGTTTTTGATTGAATGTGTAATTCGGAATGTTTTAAGGAATTTAGGCTTGAAATCGATGCGAATTATGGGTTTTGATGTTGTTAGACGTGTTTTGAGGATTGGAACAAGTTCGAATAAGGTATTAAGATGTGTTGGTGTGTTTGGATGAGGTCTCGGGGGCCTCGGGGTGTTTTTGGATGGTTAAACGGAAGAAAATCATGGAAATTGCAGGTTGGGATCCTGCTTCTGTTGTTTCCGCTCCTGCGGAATTATGGGCGCAGGAGCGAGTCCGCAGAAGCGGACGAGGAGCGCAGGAGCGGCTGGTTACGCAGAAGCGGAAGTCATTCCGCTGAAGCGGCATCGCTGGTGCGAGCCAGTGATCGCAGAAGCGAAGGGGAAGAAAATGGGCATGGTCCGCAGAAGCGGACATTTGACCGCTTGGGCGGGACCGCAGAAGCGGACAATGGTGCGCAGAGGCGGATGTTTCCGCAGAAGCGGAAGCTTCTTCGCAGAAGCGGGTGCGCTTAAGCGACCCTTTGCCCGCAGAAGCGGAAATGGCCGGCTAGGCCTGGAACCGCTGAAGCGACCCTTTGGTCGCGGATACGGGTGCATAGGAGCGGAAAATATTCCGCAGAACCGAAAATCAATGTAAGTAAGTGTATCCGAAGTTAGAAAAATTTCAGAACATTTCACACATTTTGGGTCTCGGCTTTAGAGGCGATTTGAAGAGAAATTCAAGGGAAATCATCATGTAATCATCTATGGACTTAAACTATGATTAGTATTGGTAATATTATGCAATTATATCATGAAAATGGAGGAATTTGGGGTAATTTATGGAGGATTTAGCCCTAGGCTTGGACTTTAGAAAATCAAGGTTTTGAATGGGCAAATGGAGTCCGAATTTGGTAAAATTGATATGCTTAGACTCGTATTGAGATGAGGGTTCCGAATATGTGACTTTCGTGATTTTTCGATAAGCGTACCAAAAGTCGGGTTTTGACAACTTTGGGAATTTTGATGTAAATTGAGTGGTATTGATTGGGTGTAGTCCCATTGGCCTAATTTGTTGTGTTTCTACTGTATTTGATCGGATTCTACGCGTGCGGAGCTTGATTCTCGTGGCAAGGGCATTGCGGAGTAGTCGTCGCGCCGTATTGAGGTGAGTAATAGATGTGGGTGATGACCAGCGGGTTCGAAACCCCGGTATACCACTTTGTGACGCCGTATAGCGGCGAGACACGCACACTCTTGAGAGTGCGGGGTCGATCATGAACTGGAGACTATATATTAGTCCGACCTGTTGATACTGTATTATTGGCTATTCTAGAGCCGTCGAACCTCCTTCTCGGATGGTTGCATATATATATTGTGATAATGGCCACTCTTGAGCCGAGGAACCCCCTTCTTGGGCGGTTGAGTATACATGTGGGCCGTGAGCCAGTTATTAGATCCCGCGAGGATCGTTATCATTGTCTTATCATATAGACATGCTAGTTTACTACTAGTCCGCAGCTATTTTTGTTATTATGCCAATTCCAATCTCTCGAACTTGACATTACTGTTTTCCAACTGAAAAATGATAAAAGAGTTTTCAAAAACTATCTTTGAGCCTGCGAGGCTGTATCTGCATATTAGCTGACTAGTAGTGGATCGGGCTGCGCGCCGCAGCGAGATATATGTTGGATCGGACTGCACGCCGCAGGAATATCTCTATGAGATGTGCTTGGGCTGTAGGAGCCCCTCCGGGGTCTGAACCCCCACAGTGAGCACGGGTACCCAAAATTGGAGTCGGCTACGCGCCGTAGCGGTCATATCATGCATTGCATTGCATTTAGCTACATCTGCTAGCTGTTATGCTATTTATTGGTATTTGTTGGTACAGGTACAGTGAATATTGATTCTGTGGCAGGGTAGCTGATTATAGCTTTACATAGTGCTTTATCGCGGAATTCTTATCTGCGCTGTCTTACCCTTGTTTATTACCACTAAGTCTGGCAGTACTCATTTTACTCCCCGCACCTTGTGTGCAGATCCAGGTACCTCTCAGCAGTGATCCAGTAGCTGTGCGAGGCGACATCTGTGGGATATACGAGGTAGCTGCAGAGTCCGCAGGACCCGATATTCTTTCCTACCGTCTTTTGATTTTGTATTGACATTTCTTTCCGCACTTGGTATCTTGTAAACCTTTATACACTCATGTTCAGTAGAGGCTCATGACTCTTGACCCTTGGTCTATGGGAGTTGATGTATTATGGGACTTGGTTCCCCGTTTTCGTTACATATATCGTTATTTCTTGAATTAATTTGTTTAAATGGGTTAAGGAGAGCTTCTAGCTCCGTGGTTGATATGGATTGGTCAGGCTGGCTTAGCAATGTGCTGGGCGCCATCACGACCGGATTTGGGGTCGTGACAAGTTGGTATCAAAGCCTAGGTTTACTAGGCCTCATGAGTCTTGAGCCGGTTAGTAGAGTCTTGTGGATCGGTACGGGGACGCCTGTACTTATCCTCGGGAGGCTGCGAACCTTTAGGAAAACTTCACTTTTCTTGAACTCTGTCGTGCGATCTTGTTGTTCCGAGAACCGAACTTCTATATTCTATTCTCCTCGCAGATGGCGAGAACGCGAGCATCGGGACGAGGTGGACGACCTCCATTGCCACCGTTAGAGGCCGCGGGCGCGGTCGTGCTAGAGTTAGAGGTAGGGTAGCCGAGGCGACGGTCAGCTGACCCGCCCGTTGTACCTGTTCAGGAGCAGCCCCCAGTGGTTGATGCTCCAGTAGCCCCAGTTCTGGCCCAGACTGTATCTATTGCTATTCCTGGTCTTCAGGAGACTCTTGCCCAGATATTATCGGTGTGTTCCGGTTTGGCTCAAGTAGTATCAGCTACCGCTACTGCAGCGACATCTCAGACAGGGGGTGGTCAGCAGACCCCTGCAGCTTGCACACCTAAGCAGGTTGTTCAGGGACTTCAGACGCCAGAGACGGTCCCCGCTCAGGTGGTTGCCCCAGTTATTCCTCCAGCTACACCAGCTCCAGAGCGTATGGTTCAGACTATGCCCGACGACGAGCAGCACCGTCTTGAGAGATTTGGTAGACTTCAGCCACCCTATTTCGGTGGCGCTGAGGGCGAGGATGCCCGTGGTTTCTTGGATAAGTGTCAGAGGATGCTACGTACAGCTGGTATTCTTGAGTCCAGAGGAGTCTCATTTACTACCTTTCAGTTTACTGGTCCCGCATTTGATTGGTGGGAGGAGTTTGAGAGGCGTAGGCCTGCAGGAGCAGTACCTCTCACATGGCAGCAGTTCTCTACTCTCTTTCTAGAGAAATATGTACCTCAGTCTCGTCGCGAGGAGCTACGTCGCCAGTTCGAGTGGTTGATTCAGGGCGACATGTCCGTGACCCAGTATGAGCTTAGATTCACTCAGTTGGCTAGGCATGCCACATGGATGATCCCCACTGATAGGGAGAGGATCGGGAGGTTCATTGATGGCCTCAACTACTCTATCCGTATTCTTATGACCAGCGAGCGAGTTCTGTCATCATCGTTTGAGCAGGTAGCTGATATGGCACGCTCCATCGAGGCGGATCGTCGCCGAGAGAGAGAGGAGCGGGAGGCCAAGAGGCCTCGCGGTTCTGGCAGTTTCAGCGGTGCTCCATCTAGAGGGCATTCCCAGCAGAGCAGAGGTCGCTCATCTAGACCTTCTCATTCAGGCCGCCCAGAGCAGAGCGGAGGTTCTTATGGTCGTGGTCGACAGGGATTTCAGCAGGGTCAGTCATCACTTAGTGCCCTCCCAGCCCAGAGTGCAACACCTACTTCTCCAGTACCAGGTGCATGTTATGAGTGTGGTGAGTTTGGCCACACGAGGAGACATTGCCCTCGACTACGTAGGGGCAGGACTCAGCAGAGGGATCAGCCCTCCTCTTCAGCACCATCTCAGTCTAGTAGAGGTGGAGGTCAGTCTTCTCGTGGTCGCCCCAGAGGCGAGGAGAGATCTGGTGGAGGCCAGGCACGGTTCTATGCACTTCCCGACAGGCGTGATGCAGTTGCCTCCGATGCAGTGATTACAGGTATCATTTCTGTCTGTCACATAGATGCCTCTGTTCTATTTGATCCGGGGTCCACATATTCTTACGTGTCCTCTTATTTTGCACATCATTTGGGTGCAACTCGTGGTAGTCTTGATTTACCTGTTCATGTATCCACCCCCGTGGGTGATACGATTGTTGTGGATCATGTCTATAGATCCTGTGTTATATCTATTGGGGGTCTGGAGACCCATGCAGATTTGTTATTGTTGGGTATGGTGGACTTTGATGTTATATTGGGTATGGACTGGTTGTCTCCGTACCATGCTATATTGGACTGTCATGCTAAGACAGTTACGTTGGCCATTCCTGGTATTTCTCATATCGAGTGGCGGGGTTCGACCGATTTCGTCCCTAGCCGTGTTATTTCATTGTTAAAAGCTCAGAAGATGGTTGAAAAAGGGTGTTTATCGTACCTAGATTTTGTGAGAGACGTGGGAGCTGAGTCTCCTAGCATTGATTTTGTACCTGTTGTGAGGGACTTTCCAGATGTATTCCCCTCAGACCTGCCGGGCATGCCGCCGGACAGGGATATTGATTTTGGCATTGACTTGGTGCCGGGCACTCAGCCCATATCCATTCCTCCTTATCGGATGGCACCAGCTGAGTTGAAAGAACTGAAAGAGCAGCTTCAAGAGCTTCTGGATAAGGGTTTCATCCGCCCTAGTGTGTCCCCGTGGGGTGCACCGGTGTTGTTTGTTAAAAAGAAAGATGGTTCCATGCGAATGTGTATTGATTATAGGCAATTGAACAAAGTGACAGAGAAGAACAAGTACCCTCTACCGCGCATAGATGATTTGTTTGATCAGTTACAGGGTGCGAGGGTGTTTTCTAAGATCGATCTTCGTTCAGGCTATCATCAGCTGAAGATCATGGACTCGGATATTATGAAGACTGCATTCAGGACCCGATATGGTCATTATGAGTTCCTTGTGATGTCGTTTGGGCTGACCAACGCCCCAGCAGCATTTATGCATCTGATGAACAGTGTGTTCATGCCTTATTTGGATTCATTTGTGATTGTGTTCATTGATGACATTCTAGTCTACTCCCGTAGTCTAGGAGGAGCATGCTCAGCATTTGAGTATTGTGTTGCAGAGATTGAGGGAGGAGAAGCTATATGTTAAATTCTCCAAGTGCGAGTTTTGGCTCGAGTCCGTAGCATTTCTGGGACATGTGGTGTCTCGTGATGGTATTCAGGTTGATCAGAAAAAGATAGAGGCGGTGCAGAGTTGGCCTAGACCGTCCTCAGCTACAGAGATCGGGAGTTTTCTTGGCTTGGCGGGGTATTATCGCCGGTTTGTTCAGGGATTTTCATCCATTGCTTCTTCATTGACTAAATTGACCCAGAAGGGTGCACCATTCGTGTGGTCGGATGAGTGCGAAGAGAGCTTTCAAAAGCTCAAGACAGCTTTGACCACAACTCCAGTTTTAGTATTGCCATCAGCTTCAGGTTCATATACCGTTTATTGTGATGCCTCGAGAGTGGGGATAGGTTGTGTGTTGATGCAGGAAGGTAAGGTAATTGCTTATGCTTCTCGGCAGTTGAAGCCACATGAGAAGAACTATCCTGTTCATGACTTGGAGCTAGCCGCCATTGTTCATGCTTTGAAGATTTGGAGGCACTATTTGTATGGTGTGTCTTGTGAGGTGTATACCGACCATCGTAGTCTCCAACACTTGTTCAAACAGAAAGACCTTAATTTGAGACAGCGGAGATGGCTGGAGTTGCTGAAGGATTATGACATTACTATATTATATCATCCGGGGAAGGCCAATGTGGTGGCCGATGCTTTGAGCCGGAAGGCGGTCAGTATGGGGAGCTTGGCATATATTCCAGCTGAGGAGAGGCCATTTGCTTATGATGTTCAGGTGCTAGCCAATCGGCTAGTGAGGTTAGATATTTTGGAGCCCAGCAGGGTATTGGCTTGTGTTGTATCTCGGTCATCTCTATATGATCGTATTCGTGAGCACCAATATGATGATCCACATTTGGCTGTCCTTAGGGACAGAGTTCAGCATGATGATGCTAGAGATGTCACCATTGATAGTAACGGCGTATTGAGGATGCATGGCCGGATATGTGTGCCCAATGTTGATGGCCTTCGTGAGTTGATTCTGGAGGAGGCCCATAGCTCGCGGTATTCTATCCATCCAGGAGCCGCGAAGATGTATCAAGATTTGAAACAGCACTATTGGTGGAGAAAGATGAAAATGGACATTGTCAGACATGTAGCACGGTGCCTCAACTGTCAGCAGGTTAAGTACGAGCATCAGAGGCCCGGCGGTGTATTTCAGCGCATTGTTATTCCTGAGTGGAAATTGGAGAGAGTCACTATGGACTTTGTTACTGGACTCCCTCGGAAGGCGAGGAAGTTTGATTCTGTATGGGTGATTGTGGATAGACTGACCAAGTCAGGTCACTTCATTCCACTTAGTACTACCTACTCATCGGAGCGGTTGGCGTCGATCTTTATTCGAGAGATTGTTCGGTTGCATGGAGTCCCAGTGTCTATCATATCCGACAGGGGTACTCAGTTCACTTCTCAGTTTTGGAGAGCATTTCGGCGAGAGATGGGTACGCGGGTTGAGTTGAGTACAACATTTCACCCCCAGACAGATGGACAGTCTGAGCGCACTATTCAGATCTTGGAGGATATGTTGCGAGCTTGTGTGATTGACTTTGGTGGTTCGTGGGATGAGTTCCTACAACTTGCTGAGTTTGCCTACAACAACAGTTATCAGTCGAGTATTCAGATGGCCCCGTATGAGGCATTGTATGGCAGGTGCGTGTAGATCCCCCGTGGGATGGTTTGAGCCTGGTGAGGTTAGATTGATAGGGACTGAGTTAGTCCAGGATGCTCTGGATAGAGCAAAGTTGATCCAGGAGAGGCTTCGTACAGCACAGTCTCGTCAGAAGAGTTATGCGGACCGTAGAGTTCGAGAGTTGTCTTTCATGGTTGGTGACGGAGTATTGTTGAAGATTTCACCTATGAAGGGTGTCATGAGGTTTGGGAAGAAAGGAAAGTTGAGTCCCAGGTACATTGGTCCTTTTGAGATACTTAAGAGAGTTGGAGAGGTGGCATATGAGTTGGCCTTGCCGCCCAACTTATCCAGCGTTCATCCAGTATTCCATGTGTCTATGCTCCGGAAGTACATTGGAGATCCGTCTCATGTATTAGATTTCAGCACCATTCAGCTTGATGGTGATCTATCCTATGACGTGGAGCCTATTGCTATTTTGGGACGTCAGGTGAGAAAATTGAGGTCTAAGGAGATTGCATCAGTTAAGGTTCAGTGGAGAGATCGACCCGTGGAGGAGGCCACTTGGGAGATCGAGCGGGAGATGCGGAGCAGTTATCCTCACTTATTTGAGACTTCAGGTATGTTTCTTGACCCGCTCGAGGACGAGCGTTTGCTTAAGAGGGGAGAATGTGACGACCCGGCCCGTCGTCACGGGAATTACCACCCCGTTATGTTGAAATTTTATGTTTTATGACTTTATATCAAAGTCTATCGGGTGAGTTAGGAGTGAATTGGATTGAAAATGAGGCATATAGCCTTTGTGAAAGAAACTTGAATAAAGAAAGTCAACCCGGAGTTGACTATTTGGTTAGAGGGCTCGGAATCAGATTCCGATGATTCGGTTAGTTCCGGGAGGTGATTTGTGACTTAGGGGAGTGATCGGAATTGAATTTGGAGGCCCGGTGTAGAAATAGGCTTGAATTGGCTAAGGTTGAATTTTGGCGAAATCCGAACGGTAGGTGAGATTTTGATCCGGGAGTCGGAATGGAATTCCGACACTTGCAGTAGCTTCGTTAGGTGATTTTGGATGTGCCTGCAAAATTTCAGGTCATTCGGACGTCGTTTAGTCGGGCTTTTTGATTGAATGTGTAATTCGGAATGTTTTAAGGAATTTAGGCTTGAAATCGATGCGAATTATGGGTTTTGATGTTGTTAGACGTGTTTTGAGGATTGGAACAAGTTCGAATAAGGTATTAAGATGTGTTGGTGTGTTTGGATGAGGTCCCGGGGCCTCGGGGTGTTTTCGGATGGTTAAACGGAAGAAAATCATGGAAATTGCAGGCTGGGATCCTGTTTCTGTTGTTTCCGCTCCTGCGGAATTTATGGGCGCAGGAGTGAGTCCGCAGAAGCGGACGAGGAGCGCAGGAGCGGCTGGTTACGCAGAAGCGGAAGTCATTCCACTGAAGCGGCATAGCTGGTGCGAGCCAGTGATCGCAGAAGCGAAGGGGAAGAAAATGGGCATGGTCCGCGGAAGCGGACATTTGACCGCTTGGGCGGGACCGCAGAAGCGGACAATGGTGCGCAGAGGCGGATGTTTCCGCAGAAGCGGAAGCTTCTTCGCAGAAGCGGGTGCGCTTAAGCGACCCTTTGCCCGCAGAAGCGGAAATGGCCGGCTAGGCCTGGAACCGCTGAAGCGACCCTTTGGTCGCGGATACGGGTGCATAGGAGCGAAAAATATTCCGCAGAAGCGAAAATCGTTGTAAGTAAGTGTATCTGAGTTAGAAAAATTTCAGAACATTTCACACATTTTGGGTCTCGGCTTTAGAGGCGATTTGGGCGATTTTGAAGAGAAATTCAAGGAAATCATCAGGTAATCATCTATGGACTTAAACTATGATTAGTATTGGTAATATTATGCAATTATATCATGAAAATGGAGGAATTTGGGGTAATTTATGGAGGATTTAGCCCTAGGCTTGGACTTTAGAAAATCAAGGTTTTGAATGGGCAAATGGAGTCCGAATTTGGTAAAATTGATATGCTTAGACTCGTATTGAGATGAGGGTTCCGAATATGTGACTTTCGTGATTTTTCGATAAGCGTACCGAAAGTCGGGTTTTGACAACTTTGGGAATTTTGATGTAAATTGAGTGGTATTGATTGGGTGTAGTCCCATTGGCCTAATTTGTTGTGTTTCTACTGTATTTGATCAGATTCTACGCGTGCGGAGCTTGATTCTCGTGGCAAGGGCATTGCGGAGTAGTCGTCGCGCCGTATTGAGGTGAGTAATATATGTGGGTGATGACCAGCGGGTTCGAAACCACGGTATACCACTTTGTGACGCTGTATAGCGGCGAGACACGCACACTCTTGAGAGTGCGGGGTCGATCATGAACCGGAGACTATATATTAGTCCGACCTGTTGATACTGTATTATTGGCTATTCTCGAGCCGTCGAACCTCCTTCTCGGATGGTTGCATATATATATATTGTGATAATGGCCACTCTTGAGCCGAGGAACCCCTTTCTTGGGCGGTTGAGTATACATGTGGGCCGTGAGCCAGTTATTAGATCCCGCGAGGATCGTTATCATTGTCTTATCATATAGACATTCTAGTTTACTACTAGTCCGCAGCTATTTTTGTTATTATGCCAATTCCAATCTCTGGAACTTGACATCACTGTTTTCCAACTGAAAAATGATAAAAGAGTTAAAAAAAACTATTTTTGAGCCTGCGAGGCTGTATCTGCATATTAGCTGACTAGTAGTGGATCGGGCTGCGCGCCGCAGCGAGATATATGTTGGATCGGACTGCACGCCGCAGAATATCTCTATGAGATGTGCTTGGGCTGTAGGAGCCCCTCCGGAGTCTGAACCCCCACAGTGAGCACGGGTACCCAAAATTGGAGTCGGGCTACGCGCCGTAGCGGTCATATCATGCATTGCATTGCATTTAGCTACATCTGCTAGCCGTTATGCTATTTATTGGTATTTGTTGGTACAGGTACAGTGAAGATTGATTCTATGACAGGGTAGCCGATTATAGCTTTACATAGTGCTTTATTGCGGATTTCTTATCTGCGCTGTCTTACCCTTGTTTATTACCACTGAGTCTGGCAGTACTCATTTTACTCCCTGCACCTTGTGTGCAGATCCAGGTACCTCTCAGCAGTGATTCAGTAGCCGTGCGAGGCGACGTTTGTGGATATTCGAGGTAGCTGCAGAGTCCGCAAGACCCGATATTCCTTCTTACTGTCTTTTGATTTTGTATTGACATTTCTTTCCGCACTTGGTATCTTGTAAACCTTTATACACTCATGTTCGGTAGAGGCTCATGACTCTTGACCCTTGGTCTATGGGAGTTGATGTATTATGGGACTTGGTTCCCCGTTTTCGTTACATATATCGCTGTTATTTCTTGAATTAATTTGTTTAAATGGGTTAAGGAGAGCTTCTAGCTCCGTGGTTGATATGGATTGGTCAGGCTGGCTTAGCAATGTGCTGGGCGCCATCACGACCGGATTTGGGGTCATGACACTACTCTCTGCCTTCCAAGGTTATGCTCTATCTCCATACATCATAAGGCTACTATTTGCCTTTCGAGACCAAGCACTGTCTCAATCTGCATTTTGCATAAGGCTACTCTCTGCCTGCCAAGGTTAAGCTCTACTTCCATACTACATAAGGCTACTCTATGTCTTCAGAGGTTAAGCTCTGCCTCCATACTACATAAGGCTACTATCTGCCGTTCGAGACTAAGCTCTGTCTCCATCTGCATTTCGCATATGGCTATTCTTTGCTTTCTGAGGTTAAGCCCTACTTCCATACAACATAAGGCTACTATCTGCCTTTCCAGACTAAGCTCTGTCTCCATCTGCATTTTGCATAAGGCTACTCTCTGCCTTTCCAGACTAAGCATTGTCTCCGCCCGGCACGACTGAAATATCACTATCTGTTTTAAATTCTTGCTCCGGCTGAAAGATCACCACCCAGTGCATTCATTTGGCTGAAATATTGCCACCTTCATAGGGGTTGAAAGATCGCCAACTCGTTCGAAGGATTCATAGTTTGGAGGCACCATCTGCATAGCACGAGAACATCATTTCATAGCCTGTGAAACCTTACTTTTATGCTCTTCATGGCCCAGGACATCATAGTCTGAGAACGTCATCCTAACCGTTCAAAGACAAGCATTCATGGTCCAACGGGAAATTGCATCACGTTTAAATTATGCAAAATATACGCACTACCCATTTGCAGGTACTCCGGCTGGTTCACATCCTTCTCAATGGGAGCGACCCAGCTCCAGTTCTCCGCAGCCTATCTGATTCCAAGCACCCT